>WBMY01013600.1:194086-436501 GCA_013397315.1 Donacobius atricapilla | reverse complement strand
TTTTTTTTTTTTTTGTCCCATTCCAAAAATTAGGGTATTAGAGAAAATACTCTGTTAAACACAGCGGTGTTTGTTCAGGCCCCTTCTTGAGGGATGTGGTAAGGTGAGCAGCTGGGGCTTGATGCAAATCTAACGTGTTAATTCATCCCAAAAGAGACTGGAACCTGGAGAAGGCAGTCATGACTCCTGCCTTCAGAATGAAGAATGGCCCCATGAGAATCAAAAGCAGCAGCATAAGGACCATCAAACTGTTAGTGAGGGGGAAAGTAGGCACTGCATCACTCTTCTTCCCCCACTCAAGCTGTGCCTTAAACACTGAATATTTCTGCCTGGTCAGCTGCCTGGTCTCTGGTCCCTCCACACACGCTGGAGTCATTAAATCATCCATCAAGACACCATCCTTCATGCACAGTGGGATGGCTGCCTGCCTCCCTCACTCATTACTGGCCTTACACAGTCCTTTTCAGCCAATTCAATGAAATATAAATAGAATTTCAGATAAATGTTCACTCTCTTATAATACCTTTCTGACATCTTTCTGCTCTTGCTCTGGATGCATAAAAAAGAGCTGTAATATATTTCAATGAGTTATTGAATCCTTTTTGAACCCTGATATATGCTCAGTACAAGGTTATTTAAATATCAGGGGTGTAGGCACGGGCTTTAGCAAAATCTGCCTAACTAAAGTGTTCAGAAAAAATGAGCAGACAATCTTCTACCTTGCAAATCTATCTTCCACAATGAAGGACTCCAAGCCTGCTGATGCTGGACCAACCTCCTTTTCCTGCCCCAGAATATCCACAGCCATGAAAAAGTATGGTTCAGGCTTTCCTGTCCCTTTTTCATTTTTAATTTTTTTTAAATTCATATTTTATTTAAGCTGCTGGACACCACACCAGGGATTCTCTTTTCTTTGCCTAAATAATGTAGAGTGTCATATAACCAAATGATAAAAACAAAGAGGAGGACTCAGGAATGCTACCCAGGGTTTTACAGAGGGAGTATCTCCCCTCTCTTCCTGGCTTAGAAAATAAATTAACACTGGAGTATTTGTGTATTTCTTCTCCCTGTAACTTTTTTGCCACCATTCATCATTTAGCCTCAGTGTTTGCATATATTTAAAGCTACCAACATAAATTAGCAACAAAGCTTGAGAGTGTTAAAAACCCTCCAATAAAACTCCTTCCATTCACTGGAGTATTTTCTCAAAATGAAAATATCTGAGTAAATATCTTGTTCTAACACTACGCCCGAAAGATAACTAACTGGGGACCAAGTGACTTTCACTCCCCAAACTACATGTCCTGAAGGAAAAGGGCACCTCTTCACCACTTCTGGAAGAATCAGTAAGTGGAAATGCATTTTGTGGACCAAACAACAAATGCAGCTCTCTCAGTCTCACAAAAAGGAGTCAGACTGTCACCCCAGCAGCAAGTCTCTCATTCTTCACTGGATCCCCATCACATACATCAGAGAACAGGTATGTGCTGGAGATCTCCAGGCTCTGAATTTAACACAAGCAAGCAGTCACTTTCAGCAATGATCAGATGCCAAGGAATGATTTTCGGGAAGCAGAAATGATAATAATTGTATATCTGAGTATGCCCAAATCTAGTCCATGCATATTGGAAACAGCTCTTTTTGCAGCCTCTGTGTGTGCTTTGTTCTCTGCAGCAAAGATGCTGCAGATCCCCAGCAGGGAGCCTGAATAATCTTGCCTCTGAGCAATACAGCGATAGCGGTGTTGGGAAATGTCCAGATAAAAGATAATGTGCAAGACAGGGAATTTCATTTTGTATTAGGAGCTGGAATGGTAGTAGACCAAAGTTTCTTTCAGGCTGGGGCAGAAGTGGGTCACAGTGTGTAAGTAGACACCCCATCAGTGATTCTGTGGTTAGCACCAAGTGGGGTAAGCCTCAGACCTCAAACCAGGCTAAAAAAAGTTATTTAGGCAGCTATCCACTGATCTGGGTATCTAGTTCTCATCAATGTCTTTCTTCTACTCAACCTTTTCCCCTTTTCACCCTCTGTAGCCAAATTCCTTGAATGCCCTCCAGAAAGGAAGTCCCCTGGCCTGAAACCCTGATGTGGAAACCATGAAAGTTGGTTAAGAAATTTTAATGATGCCACACTGCAAGTTTCTGGCATTTAGCAATGAAGAAGTAAGAAGAGGTAGAAAAGATACAGAGAGTCAAGCTCCTGCCCAAAAGTAACCATCTGGGTTTTGTTGTCTCAGTTTTTGGTTCTCCATTTCCCTGATGACAGATGGGTTTTGGCAAATGCTTAGCACCAATCTTCTGAAAATCAAATCCCAGTGAAGCCTGTCAAGATGAGCACCCAAGACCCAAAAACATAACTGTGGCAAAATTTGTATAAAGAGTTTAGAAACTATTAAATGCCAAATAGGTAAGAGAAAGTTGCACAATTTTATTTTTAGGACAAAGAAAGAAACTACTTTTTTTTCCCTGAAGCTAGTGTCCTTTCCAGTCTTTCAAATCTAAAGAACACTTGCCCTAAATTTAGTGCATCACACTATTTTAGGCAATAATTCATGATGCAAAATTCATAATGCATGTGTCTAGATCATTCCTTTGCTTTAAACCTACATCCAGTTTCTTTTGATGATTAGCAAAAATAACTACAGTCACTACAGATGAAGATAAGCTCTAACTTTTAACTAAAACTCTCTGCCCATATTTATCAGGCATCTGCTTGTGTTTTCAGAAGAGGGACTTGAACCTGCTCCCACCAAGAGTGCCAACTGCTCCATGGGCTCCCAAACCCCAACTTTGCCAGTACACAACACCTTGGATGGTGTCTTTGGTGTTTCTCAGCATCCCTGAGGAAGATCCATCTCACTAAAGGGCTCTCTTAGCACTGTGGGCTGTTTTCCTCAGAGGATGCCAAACAATTCTACCAAGGATGCAAGAGGGAGGATGGTTTGTACCACAATAGCTCCTCCATGCTTAGCTGTAGCTCTCAGGAGAACATCAGGAGACAAAGTCAGAGGTGCATTTCCTTGCCCTAGAGATGTGGGCTGTGTGGATGTCTCCTACACACTGCTGTTGAGTTTTCATTCAGGCTGTCTCAAGGGGGTTTCATCCCCCAGACCAAAGGGTGAGCAAACAGGCCATAGAAAATCAGGCTGATGGTGTGAGAAAAGCTTATCTGATGTTGTGAGATTACAGTACCCAGGTAAAAATGAATCAGACCCTTCCTCTCACCAAGATAAAGAAGGACACAGGTGAATATGGGCTGTCTGAGGTGCTATTTTGGATTTGCTTATAGGGAGAACAGCCAGAAGGATTTCCAGCTGTGCGTCCCCAAAAAGATCTGGCAAACTTTAAAATACTGAATAGCTGGGATACCATGACTCAAGACTTTATTAAAATTTGACCTGCTAATTGACACTGCTTACAAAATCAGTATGTCATAGAATCTCTCCATTCTTACCTTAACTCTGTAGTTTGCTCTTCTTAGCATATTGTGGTCACTCTGATGGTAACAGTGGCCTTCAGGGCATGATTGGTGGGCTTTTTCAGTGGTGCTTTCTGCCTTTCCACTCCAGCCGTCTGGGAGCATACGTTTAGAGCCTCCCCTCACAATGTAGTTGTCTTGTAAGGCATTTCTGAGAGAGAATAACCTCTCCAACAGGAGCCGTATACTATATTTACCCGAATGCTTCATTTTCCTGGTACACAGGTAGCTAAGGCTTTCATCATTCCTTAAAGCTGCTCACTTCTGCTTGGAGCACTTGGGACACACAACAGAGCAATCCTGCCATGACATAAATATTTGATTTCTGAATTTTTAGAGATGGGCAGTGAGATAGGAAGAATTACCGGGGGGTTTTTTGTTGTCGTTTGGGGTTTTTTTTTTTGTTTGTTTTTTGTTTTTTGGTTTTTTTCCAAAGGAAAATTCCACATGTATGTATGCATGCATGCACACACATCAGATATATCCTGGCAGAAAAGACTGCTATCTGGAAAGACATTTCTTTTATCACATCTACAGGGAAAGGGAAAAAAAAAAGGAAACACATTCCTTTTCTTTTTGACTAAAGAAAAATATCTCAGCAGGACAAGGGTTTATTGTAACCGTTCATTTTAAAATATTACCTGATTGTTTGAGTACTTTCATTTCTTTGGTGATTCAGCTGCAAGTGGGAAAAGTGTTGTGACCCATTGAATGGCCTATCCATCACACCTACTGACCTCTCTGTCCAGAGACCACCAAACCTTGGCTGCTGGCTCCATTTGTGTGTCCACTGCTTGGCCCCTCAGCTTCCCAGGTATAACCCCATGCTGTGGTACTGCCTGAAAAAGAGGAATGAGACCATAATGTCAGCCTGCCCTTGAAGTGGGCATGCATGCACTTGCTACGACTGTTCCCAGGACAAATTGTTTCCTGCCTTAGAAGCAGGCTGGCCACTGCACACCAAACCAAAAGAGCTGGTGGGGACCAGCTGAAGCATTTGGCAAAAGATCACATCCCTGTGAGAAGGATGATTCATCCCCTGCCTCCTTGAGCAGCAAAATCCCCTGCTCCTCCTGCCATCATTTTCTCCCCTCTTCTTCCAGACCGTGCTGTCACACATGGGTGAAACCAAGCATACTTACATCCCTTGAAGGTGAATTTTGGCTGAGTTGTGAATCTGTAGCACCAATCAGCAGCAAATGCCATGTCTTAGCTACACTGAGGAAAAGCCAGCAGAGGTTTTCCAAATACTCTCACTGCTTATGTTTCAGCATAAAATCCAGTAATTTTCCTCTGCTGGGGATTTGGAAAGTGGTGCAGCTCTTTCCCTGCAGGATCAGACCCTAGACTGAGTATAAATCAGTCACAGGTGCTTGAATTAAGAGAATTAATTAATAAGACATTCCCATCCCCTGGAGGTTCAGACGACAATGAGGAAGGCATGGCACAGGCCCACACAAACCACAATATATTAATCCCACGTTTGTCCCAAGTGTGACAGACTGCTAGGAGCTATTCTTTGTGCTCATACCAGGGGGAATTGATGGGACCTTATTCTCTGTTTGCAGGGAACGGTTCATGCAAGAAATTAAATTTCCCAACGTCATTACTAAATCCTAGGATCCTCTTCATGAGTTCGGCACCAGTTGCTCCAGTCTTGCACACCAGTTTTATCACCTTCACATCCACCTCCGTCTTTCAGAGATGAATATTAATTGTCTTCATTGCAATGGTAGAACCCAATCCTCTCTTACCTTACTAATGCAGTTCCTTTCTTAAAGATAAGCATACCTATTTCCTTAAAAGATATAGTGTGTGCTGGAAAAAGACACAGAGCATTACCAAACATGCCCACAGGAGTCGGTGGTAGGCTTCAGAAGCTGGAAAACTATAGAGAAGCTAATGGAAATGGGCCATCACTAGCATGTTCAAGGTGCTGCAAAATGCCTTTTTAATGCACTAATCTGTAAGCAAGAGAATTATGAATCCATTAATAAATGGGGAACACTTAAAAGTTCTTATCTCACCATACCATAATTTTTTTCTTTTTCAATACATAGTATAAAATTGTGCTCCTACAGTATTTTGGGTGCCCTGATTTGCTGCTAGTAAGACAAGGTGGTCTCAGTAGCACTGAGGTTCTAATTGCCATCAGGAACTTGGCCAACCAAGCAATTACAGACATGCCTTCCTTCTCTTCACAGTGTAGAAAGTGGAGCTTCAGCCCCATCCAGCAATGATGAGGTGCAAAGGAGCCACCTTTAATCCCCTGGACCTGGCATAAGGCGTGAAGGGCTCACCATAGGGATGCTGGCAACATCAGGAACAGCTTGCTCCCCCGAGATGACTTTCCTAGACAGCTGCCCCCCTCAGCAGCACCACTGGGAAGCCATCAAGTGCCTGGAGATGGCTCCCAAAAGGCAACACCACTTTTTCCAGCCCTCAAGGAGGAAGTCGCTTGCTGGGCAGAGGGTGCAAAACCATGGAGACTGCCTCCTCTGGAGCACCGCTCCAGCAAGGCATCATGCCAAAATACCTGCCAGTGCCTCTGATTGGGGGGATCAGTTCTGAAAGACCCTGCAGAGGTGCTGTAGCAGCACCCTTCTCAATCCCTGCAAAAGTCAGCATCAAGGGTCTACCAAGCCTCATCAAAACATGAGAAGAAAGCAGTGTTCCCCCTACACCTCCTGCCTGCTTGCCTGTCATTGTATAAACCTCTAGAAGGCTGCAGAGTGGAAAGAGCTAGAAAACCGCAGGTGACAAATCCCTGCTGCCAAGGGCTCGCCTGGCAGTACAGACTATAAATGCACCTCCTGGGGTAGACAGGACAGACTGCAGGGTATTTGTGCCCAGGTTCAGGCTGACCACAGTGCTGCTGCTGGCTGTGTTTAATTTCTTTGTTCTGAATGAACAAATTTATTAAAAAGAAAACACTTTCCTTTTTTTTCCTTCCAGATGGGGTGATTTGAAGGTATGCGTGCCAGTCACTTGACTAATTAGCTTAATTCAAGAATGTGTCTTCAGAAGCCCATTGCTGAGTAGCCTCCTCTGTTCTGGAAATATAAGAGTGACTTGGATTTGATTAAAATCAAACCAAACCAATGAAGGCAATTGCTACTTGCTTTCCTGTTTTTTTCCCCCTACAAAGACAGCTTTGATTCATGGCTGCAGCTAGTCCTGTGTCTGCCACAATAGTCAGAGGTTTGGACTGCTGTTTTCATGTTAGAGATGTATTTAGGCGAAAACACAGCCATGCATTTTGTATGAATTGATGGAGCTGTTATGTGTTCCTTTCTGCCATGAATCATTTACAGCACCAGGCAGGGCGGTTTTCCTCAGGTCATGCAGGTTTGGTGATAGAGGTTCTGGAGCTGCATGAAGGCCAGAATTTCTAATCAAAGGAGGGTATCAAGAATGCTGCAGTTTGACTTCTTTTCTAGGGGAAAAAGAAGAAAAACTTCTAATAAAATGGGAAAAAATAAAATTTAACATTTTGTTTTGATTCCACCCTTTAATGGCACTTTAAATCTTAGAATAAAAAAGGGCTCTGAAACACTGATTCTTTTCAGAAGAACCATGACCCAGTTGGGGCAATCCAAAAGTCAGCTGAGCAGGAAATTTCAGTCACTTGAGCTTCTCAGTTTTCCTTGCTGAATCAGTGATTCAGCTAAATTTACACAGTTTTTGTGTGTGTTAAGTCTTCCTTCAGTGGCATTTTCCAACAGAACCACTGACACTTTCCTGGCCAGCTCAGCATTACCCCAGTGCTCCCCTTGCCCTTTTGCTGGGTGGAGCACCCACACTGGCACTGTGCTGCTTCTTCCAGTGGGTTCAAGGTGATGAAAACACAGTGATGCAGCTCACCCATCTAAATGGGGCACTTCCACAAGGCCTAATAGTGACGGTTCAAAGTAATAATAGTATTAAAATCTAAAATAAGATTGCTGTCCTCACTTCATCTTTTGCCTGAGTATGGATGCAGGTATACAGTATTTTTGGTGGGGAGGTGGCTGCTTATCCGTGTTGCTCCAACCTCCTATCCTCACATCCTGTCCCATGCAGCTCCACAGACTTGCCAGCTGCCACCAGCTCTGATACTCTCCATCCTCTCTCACCTCAATGCTGAATCCTGGAGCATCCAGCACTGCCAAGCTGTAAATGAGCTGACTTCAGGCTTATTTCCCAGGGAAAGGGAACTGAGGCACTTGCCTCCTGTGTGTGCGTGTGCACGTGTTCGTGCGTGTGCATCCACCTGCGAGCTGCCAGATTTGCTGAGAAGCTGGAGGCTCAGAAGTGGTTTTATGAAGAGTTCTGTTGAGGACTCGGTAAAAGTCCTCAGTGAAGGAAAAACTCTGGCTGCAAACAACCTTATCAGAGGCTGGAGAATCCACCCTCAAACCAGCCCATTTTAATGCTTCAATTTTCAATGGACCTCAGACCATGCTGGCATGAAGAGACCCAAGAGTGTGAGATGAAGGTTTATGTGAAAAACCAGCTTGGCTGGATTGTACTTTGACTATTTGGGATAAACAAAAGGGTGGACATGTGTCATGTATCACTGCATTCCCTCTGGACTGGGGACAGAAAGTGGGAACCCAGGGCTTTGAGAAAGGTCAGAGACTGGCAGAGGTGAGTGAAGGAACATGTGCAGGGGGACCTGTGCAGGTGAAAAACACCCGAAATAATTCTACTGGTGCTCTTTAAATGTCATACTCCTGGCAAAGAAACCTTTCACATGTTTCTCTGCTTGCATCTCCAAGCCTTTTCAAATGCACTAGGCTTCTGCTGCTTGATGGGCAGAAGCGGGAAGCTATACCCTGGGAAAACCCTGTGGAGGAGCCATTTTCCTCTGGGAAAGATGCAAGCAGTCAGCAGCTTTGCACAATGTACTGCACCCGCATCCTCACTGTCCTCATTTTAAGCATATATAGAAAACTTGTTTTGAAGCCTGGCAGATTCCTACATGGCTGTTCCTGACTTCTTCAAAAACTACCCCGACAATACAAACTCCCTGTTAATTGACAGGGAATGAAGTCCCACAGGCTCAGCCTCCCACATGCACATGGCTGGTTGGTGGGACAAGCAAAGAACTCCAGGGTGCCTTTGCCCCTTGAGGAAGGTAGGTGGGAAGGGGGTATTAAACCTGAGGCATTTCAAGGGAAATCAAGAAGATAATAAAAAAAAAAAATGCTGCCTCTTATTAAACAAAAGCCGCCAGCCTCCCTCTCCCTCACGATTACCAAGAGGAATCCCAAAACGTAATCAGTTTAAGCTGAACACCATGTTGCTGACAAGATTAAAATTAGACTCATGAGGTTTTATCAAGGGAAAATTTAACTGTGGCACTCAATCAGGCTGCAGAATTCTCTAATGACAACAGAAATAAAGTCATTCAAGACAGATCCTTAAATGTCACAGGAAACAAAGCCTGCCTTTGGATTCATCCCTTGGCAAAATTTTATTATTTCTTTTCCCTCCCCTCCTCTACATGCACTGCTGTCTTGTGGCCATACTCTCCCTGGGCTGAAACTACAGGCCAGCATTCTACTTGGAACACACAGCACTGGGTTCTCCAGCTTTGTGGCTGTCCCATAGGTCACATCTTATAGGGAATGTCTATAACAAGAGGCTAATAGGATGAGAGAGGGTTTGCAAGAGCCTCCTAACATGAAGAGCCTTGTTTGGCTTTTCCAAGAGAGTATAAAACCACAACATCTGCTGTTCTCCACGTAGCACCTCCACTGAGGTGCCTACCGTAAAACTGAGAAACTCTCTTTTGAAAAAACACATCAGTTCAGAAAACTATTCCACTTCCAACACCAACCTCTCTACTTGGAGAGGGACGGCTTATGAGATGTTTCCTTTGCCCTATGTTTGTCCCTGCAAGCTAAGCATCACCAGACAGCTCTGCTCTTCAGTGATGTTCAAGGTCTCCCAGCAGGAAGTGAAAATAAAGTGTAAATATATGCCACTAAATGAGTTTGAAATGTTCTCCTCTACTTTTTAACCTTGCCCTCAGGAGGCTACTGCAGACCAGCACTCCCTGACTCAGCACTTTGAAATCACCTTACTATCAGAATTCATGGCACTCCCAACATCCATTTTATGACTAGTCTTGCCCTAAAAAACTTGTGCTTTTAATGCCACTCTCCTCTCAAGTTTTAGCATGATTTCATCCAGGAAGGGTTCCTGTTTCAATTCTTTAGCTGCTGTTTTAAGTCTCAAAGATGCATGAAGCAGCTGGACTGATGTTGAAAAAGCAGATGGCATCCTGTTCTGTCTCTTGCAGTGACCAGAGGTACACAATCCAATTACACATCAGACAGAAAAGTCATTATTTGCATAGCCTCTGAGTTTGTAGCAAAATCTCAGTAACAGGTAAAATTGCCTTCCTGCTCACACAGGCCCTGATCTAGCTTGGTCCATGAGCACTTACCTAAATTTAGGTGCCTGTTTATCAAACTGAAATCAAGAGTCTTTCACTGCATAGGTAAGTGCTTTGTTAATCAGGGAATTTGCTTAAGCCATGTGGATGTTTAATATTCAAATATAATTATCATCTAGGGAGGGAGGCAGCATTAAGCAAGTCTCATCCTGATTTATCCAGCTGCGGGGAAAGCAATGACAGCTCAACAAGCAGTGTGATGAAAACTCTGTCCTATGAAAGTCTTCCAGAATCTGCAGGAATTTTACCTTTACCTCCTTTACCTCTAAGCAGAAGGGCTGTCATACACTTAGTAGTCCAGACAACTAAGATATCCCCAGGTCAGTAAGGGCTGTATTTTTTTTTTTTTAACTTTGAAGAAGAATGGAGTGAGAAATAAATAAAAACTCACACTAATCTTATTATGCTCCTTAGATGAATGACTTTCAAATGACAGTGAAGGTAATTCCAGTTACTTGTCAGTGAAGCCGCAACAAAAGAGAAGGGGGGGATATGGCAGTACAAGAGTGTCCTCCTGCTCCCAACGTCTTCCTTACTGGTTATTTCTCAGGATTAGCAGCTTGAATCACTATTGAGCTGGATGCATCAGAGGCACCTCTGATCACTGAGTCCAATGTAATGACAAAAAACCAAAGAGCAAATGCATTCAAGGTCATTTCATGCCTGTTCTCCTCTGTCCTTCTCCTGACAGGAGCGTGTTTCTTTTCTTCTTTCACCCCTCCCCCTTTTGAGAGCTGGCCAGAGGCTGTGGGACTGCAGCTGGTGGCCTACAGGGTTGCTGAGGGGATGCAGGGCTCCCTTGCAGCTCAGCTGTCGGCCAGAGAAGACAGATTTGTTCTGGGCAGTGGAACCCACCAGGTTGCTATGCAAGCCTTCACATTCTCATTGATGAGACATTGATGACAAGCACCCTAGGCAAGAAAAATGCAGTTCTGGGTAGGGCATGAAGACACAAGAGGATTTCACAAATGAAGTAATCAGGATCTTGCAGTGTCATTTCACAAGCCAAGAGAGAGTCACCACCTACCTGCTTCTTGGTGTGAGAATGTTATTTCTTCATGTAAAGTTTAATGAAAGAGTTCTCCATACTGAAAAAAGAATTGTTTCTTAAAAATGGTAATAAAAGCCCTTTTTCTCTGACACATAGCTTGCTTTGTACAGGATTACTTAGAATTGCTGCTCTTCTCCTTGTCCTTACAAGTAGAGCAAGCAGTTGACTTAAGAAGATACGTATTTTTCTTGATTCAAGTTTTCTTGTAAAAGAATATATTAACTTTCAAAAGCAAAGTCATTTCCAAAACAGGAGATAAAATTAGACTGATTTTTTTTTTTTGTTCTCTCTCCCCTTTATGGCTTTTACAAGCAATTACCCACTTAATGTTTTGAAATTATACAAGAAACTTCAATAGCAGTTCTTTTTCCTGCTGCATCTCCTTGAATATGAAGATTTAAAAGCTTTTCCGGAACACAACAGCATGAACAAATGAATTTGCCATTTTCATTTTCAGTTTATTTTTTTTTTTTTAAGAATGGGAAGCAGCAGGATATTTCTTCATCATTTAACTTTTTTTTTTGTTTTAAATTTCATAATGATGAAGCGAGCCTATATGACAGCTCAAGAAACTGAAGGCAGGATTCTTCTTTGCACCACAGCCTTTCAGGTTGCTGTGGGAGTTCTGCTAAAATAGCTGGAAGGGCTATTATGCCAACGCATCTCTTGAGCCTCTTCCTTCTTATGGCAGGGTGGTGGATACAAATTTAGCATTCCTGCTCATGTGACTGTCCCACACTGTGCATAACCCATACAAAGAGCCAGGCCATGTGGGGAGCTGTGGATCCTGCAAAGTAGGGCTGCAGGAAGTGGTGAAATAGAGCCAGGCAGCAGTGCCGTGGTATCCATCTGCCTCTGGACCTGGATCTCCCCCGTCAGGTTGCACCCATGCTGGTCCCAGGGCAGGACAGAGGGTCATGGGCTGTGTCACCTGCTGTGAAAGGAGAGGGCTCCCAGCCATTCATGCTCAAGAGCCCCGCACTGCCTGAGTGGTGTTGACGTGCCTCTGTGTCATGTGGATGGGCACAAGCTGTTGGTTAGAAACAGAGGGCTGGGTTGCCATGTCTCCTCCCCCCACCTCCCCTGGGCTCTTGGGGTGGAATTAGGGACACTCACCTTAGTGGAGGAGGCAAGTCTAACTCGCCTTTATCTCCTGCTAAAGTTGTCCCCTGGAGGAGGGGTTTTGTTTGCTTCTCTCTGATAGTTATGCAGATGCCTGCCTGCAAAGATCACAGCATTGGAGTGTCACTGAGCTGGCAGTGTGTTTGGCTCTTACAGCTTAGGAGTGAAAGGGTTTTTTTTGCCAGCAAAGCAATACCCATCTGAAGCACCAAGTCTGAAATCTGTAAGTAAAAAGCAAATCCATCTGGGTCAGGGAAATTAGAACAACTCAGGCTCTCCAAGCTGCTCCAACTTTTATCTGCATGAAGGTAAGAGGCAGCATCAGTGTCTTGTAAAGAAACATGTTCCTACCTCCATCCCTCCCCCTGGGACCCATTAAAAATCCCATGTGGCAGGCAGTGCATTTGCTTCCACTGTTTCCTGACCATGACTACCTTTGCTATAGTCTGACAAAGCTCTGGAGAATAAACCATCTCAAACTCATACAACTCATGTTGTACATCTCTGCTCTCATTAAGACCGAACCTTTTCTCAGGCCACACTTCACCATAACTTCTCCCTCCAGAGTTTAACGCATTCTCTCTTATTAACTTACTTTATGATCCATTACCACCAAAACCAACTTATATCTTCTGTTACATTATTAAGGCATTCATAAAATACTGCAAGTACAGCTTCAGGAAGGCAGCTTCCTTGGGACTTCGATGCTTGCATTCATACAATGTTCTCATTATCTTCCTTTTTGTTGCACCTGCAGGACATAATTTCTCTCCTCAACTGGTGTGAGGCCAGTCAGGATGTTTCCCCCAGAGCCATCTGGATGGAGCAAAGGTCACCTCAGTTGAGAACTTCTATGACTGTCAGAACTGGAACCACATTTTGGGGTTCTCACTTACACGAGTTCTGATAAAACCCCTTCACTGTCTTTTTCAGGTGAGTCTGAGCAGGAGAGGAACTTACGCTGATAAATATCTCTCTTCAGTATGTGCAGTGGGATGGAAAGAACTGGCAGGTTCCTCTAGACTCAGACTTTTGCAGTTGAACTTAGTGAAATACCTAGAAAAACAAGAGGATGAAGGGAATCCATCCTGCTAAGCTCAAACCTTCTTAATACCAATCTGCTGCAGCCATAAACACTCTCAATGGAGAAAATGGAAATACAGGAAAATAGCTGCCCCAGCAAACACAGGAAAGGCAGCAGCCTTGAACTGACCATGAGCACGTCAGTATGCTGGGATTTTGGATTTCACAAGGGCCCTTCTCACAGGAAGGCTCGTGTAACCATGGCAATGGAGATCTCTGGATGCATCTCATCCTTGTCATCACCAACAAACAAGTAAGTTAAATCAGATACAGATAAGAAAGGTCTTCCCACTCCTCTTTTTACTAGACAGTTCAGAATTGCTAGGAACCATAAGGAATAAAAGACAAATTCAGAAGAAAAACAAAGTTCCAAGAACCATCACAACTCAGATTTTTATTCAACAGTGAAGCTGAAGGGAGCGGTGGGTTTTTTTCCCTTCAGGGCAAATGTTCCAAATGGAAATTAAGTAAAAATATTGTTCCCCAAAAGTACTCACAATGAAATTAGTTTTCATTAAATATATTTGTTTGGCAAAATAAAATTAAAAAATTAGAACCCGTACAAAAAAAAAAAACCCTTGCAAATTTCTAACACTGTAGCAATGACAATGATGTAAACCTGGATGTTTGGCAGTTGTAATTAATTTGTGAAAATTACTGTTGAACTTTGGACCAAGGAAATAAAAATCACTTCAAATAGCAACAAGCCAATTTCAGAGGCAACTGAGGCTTAGGGAATGCTACAGGAATGGGACACACTAGTGGCTTCATACACAGTTTGTGCGAGTGATCTGCTAGTGTGGGGCTATTGTAAGAGCTGGGAGGAAAAGAAGTTAAAAGCTGTTGCAGCATTGCAGCGTATGGTACAGCAAAAACCTGCAGACTTTCCATTCTGGGAGCCAATCAGTTGGGTGAAGGCTGGAGGCAAGAGTTGAGATGACGATGGAGAGAATAATGACAGTGACGGATGGTGCAAGCACTGGGAAGCAGTTAACGGATTTCATCATCTCATTGGATTCAGTGATGAGCAGACTCTTGTGAGTGTCTGGGGAAATCTTCTGCTTACAGTAGCTGCTTTTGCTCCCTACCTCCCTCCTCCTTCCAGTTAAAGCCTCTGCCCTGCCAAGTGGGTTTCACAGGCATGCAGTTTGATAACAATGTCCTTTAGTTAAGAATGTCTATTCCAGTATTAAAAATGTAAAAAAAGTCCTCAGGAGGGTGCTTCTGAGTGGCAGGCTTTGCCTTAAGCAAGGCCGATGGCCTGCAATTACAAGTTAATTAAAGCAATGTGGATTTGGATGAGCAATGGGGAAGATGGGAATGGGGAAGGAAGGGATGCAGGGAACAGGAAGGAATGCAAGTGTTTCTACATCCCTCTCCAAAGCCAAAATCCAAGGTGCAAAAGTGGGTTTCTTTTTTAACTCAAACTCTTCTTTTTTTTTTTTTTTTTTTTTTTTTTTAAGTATCTCTCCAGTTATAATGTATTTCCAGTTTCAGAGCAAGTTTAAATGACTGCCTCAGTTACAGTCATAAACAAAGTCATAGTTGCTGGGCTCCTTTGGGATTGGTGGGGGAGCATCTGGGATCTGTATATTTTCCAAGTCAAGGAGGCGTAGCTTTATCTCCATGCTGAGCAGCGTGTCTAGGTCGTTCCGTGTTAGGTCACTCAACATATCCTTCCCAAGGAGGGCGTTCAAACCATCAGTCCATACACAATACTGCACAGGAAAAGGATAAAAACTGTCATTAATAGACTTTTCATACACAAACTCCTTCTCCAGTCTGATCCTCTACAGTTACTGCTCCCATGGGGATTTACAAAGAGACCTAGAATTACATTGATGCATTTTATCAGCTCATATCATGAAGAAGACTTTCACTGAGCTGCTTAGAAAGTGGGGAAAAAAAAAATCCATTAAATGGGAAGAAATGTCAGTATGTAGTAGTTTGAGAATTTGTAACCTCCTCCAAACTTCTTGTTGAATGTTCTTCTGCAATTATTGGAGAAGGAAACAATAACTTAGGACATTGAACCTCTGGAGAAATCTCCTTCACTCCTCTCACTGTCCTTCCCCACTACCTATTAAAAAAGCCTGATTATCTTACAGAAACTAACTTTTAATTCAAATTCAATTAAGTTAGGAGAACTAAATCCCACCCCCAAATCTCACTTGACTCTTAGTGTAAAAAAAAATCTACTTGCAGTACCTGCTTTTATCATTTTTTGCTTTCCTACACATGAAGTTGTTACAATTGATAGTCTCCCATATCTATGCCTACTTTACCACTATTTTACACAAAGTAACATACTGTGAAAACTAAAGTCAGTTAATGCTATGTCCTTCATGAAAATTAAATGCCAAGCTGCTTGGGTGTAATACTAAATGCTGCAAATGCTGAACTGGCCTCTAAAACCTTTTCCTTACTGTTAGCTTTTTCCTAACAGGAGATGCCATCTTTCCCAACAGCTGACAGCCTGTGATAAACGTGGGCTGAATAACCATTTAAAATCAGCAACAAATTCAGGGGAGATTGGTGATCTAGAGTCAACTTCTATTGAATAAGTCACTTTCATTTATTGCTACAAGCCATTTATTCAACTATGAACAGAAGTACTCAAATGCTGTCATCTAAAAATAAAGATTTCAATCATAAACTTGTGTCCTAGTTTGCAGGAGAAAAATTAAATCAACCGTAACTGCATTTTTATGTTACAAATACTTCTGCTGGATTTCATGCCAAAAAAAGGGTTTTTAAATTTAGCTGACCATTTGCTACATGATGCTGCCGAGTTTAAAGATAGCCATGGTTGACTTCATCCCACAGCAGAAATGAGAATTTTTTTTTTAAGGAAGAGAGAGAAGCCCCCCTCTTCATCCAGAAAAAGGGCATATTTTAAAAATAGCATGGGTTAGCACACTTCAGCATCCGAAATGAAATCCAACCCACTTAAGTCAGTAACAAAACAGTAACTGAGGGAGCTTTTTCACCCAGGGTGTGGGCAAGCCAAGCCGCAGCTTTAATATGAGATCAGCTATACAGAAGAGATTTTAGAGTTCAGGTTGTCCTGCTGACAAGTACTAAATAAACAACTTAGTCTGCCTATTCTAGGCTGCCCAAGTGTGCCACTGAAGACTTTCAAAACATGAAATTTTTTTGGAGCGTATGCAGAATATCAGAAGAAAGAAGCTATTCTAGAAAAATAATTATATTTGAACAGACTATAATCTTTTTATGATTTTCTTGAAATCTTTCTTTAGCAGAGTTTTCCCTAAATTCATTATGAAGAAAGCAACAGAAAAGCAAAAGGCTCTGCTCAGGTTACAGGAGAGCAGAGAATCTTTTCAACAGATGCAGCCCCTGACGTAAATCGTCCATCACCTGCGCAGTGAGTGGGGCCAGCTCTTCCTCTGGGGAGGAATCCCGGAGAGCCAGAAAGCAAAACTGCAGTTCTCTCCTCTTCCAGATATAACTCATTCAGAGCCCACAGAAACCAAATTCTGGCCATGATTCTGATGAGTGCAATGGCCTGGAAAAGGGGTTTCCTCTCTAATCTCCATATTGGCAAATGCACCTAATTAAACTCCTGCACATGTTGAGCAGAGAGACACCCTAATGAGATGGTGGAAAAACAGAGGCATTCATTCAGAAGCTTTTTTCTTTTTAATATGGAAAAGAGACTGAGCCACTGAAAAATTAATTTACGAGATTCATTTTCATAAAACTCCAATGAAACCTAATTATGGCCTCCCTCATCAGTTTCTCTGTCAAAAATCATGGATAAGATTAATCCACCTTTTTTGCTTCATAGTTGAAACCAGTTATTAGTATTTAAATGAAAAACAAATACAATGGAGTGATCTCATAGTAATGAATCCTCTGGCCAGCAGTAAGCTCCAACAGATGGCTTAGGGAATTGACAAACTTAAGTGTGCTAGAATGAGGTCCAAATCTCAATGATACTGGTTCAGTAATGGGATTGTATCAAAGAATTACCTTGGGAGACAAGAACTAGAAAGGTTGCACAGGCTGCATCCAGATGGATGAAGCCTGTTGCAACCTGTTCTGAGCTCATTGCTGACCTGCTTTGAGCAGGAGGTTGGACTCGGGACACCTCCAGGGTTCCTTGCAGCCAGCATTATCCTATGAACCTCGTTCAATTTTTCTTTTTCGGACACACTGAACTCCCACATTTCAACCTCACTCTACAATCACGAGGGCTGCACAAACACTTAAAAAAAGCCCTGCAAGTCTGACCTGAAATTGCCATGTACCAATATCATTCCTGGTACTTCAAACAAAGATGTTAAAATTTTGAGACGTCACCACCAAATCTCCCAAACTGAAAATGCTACTAAAGTAGCACTTCTATCAACAGGCACCCCAACTACTTTGGGGTCACAGAAGAGTCACAGGCTTCACAACATGCTACTTGCCTTTCCTTGTGGGTACTTCCTCTGAACACTTGTACTTTCTACTTTAATCACAACTCACTTTTCTGCAGGCCATGGAAAAATACAGAGGAAGTCAGATGTCCTTTTAAAAACTTTCATTTGGGAACTGTCAAGTGACAACAGAGACTGGTGCCTCTGGCCGTTTGTTTGAACATATTAATTTTGTTTCAAAGAAACTGCACAATACCAAAAAGAGAAATGAAGATAAAAGGTGTGTTAACGCAATCATGAGCAATTGGGTTAGTGCATCTCACTGCTACTGCCTGTCAGTGGGATGCAGTACCAGCTTTTGAACACTCAGACCAATAAAATCTACTCGTAGCTAGAGGCTATATTTGAGATACAGTGGCTGAAAAAATTGTTGATTTTCATGACCATTTGTGCTTCTGAGCTGAAACAGTTTATAATTCAGTTTCTGGAGAATTTATATCAGAAATCATTGAACCTACGTTCAGTTCAAAGGCCAAAGACAGTCATGTGTTGCTTAGAACTACAGCTCTAGTGGCACATTGTGCCTGGGAGACTATTGGTCTTTTCTCTTACACAAAAACTAACCAGCAAATACTCCTCTGGAATAAACATCCTTGAAAATGACACTCAAATATTAATCCACAGAATGACCCAAATGGGCATAACTGTATCTCCTCTCCTAAAATTAACAGCTAGTTGAAGGTTTTAGTCCAGAATAACAAATCTTGAAGTGGCATAGCTAATACACTTCACCTGTAAAGCAATTTCATGCGCTTTTTAAACATTACAGTATAATGCAGTTTAAAGCAATCTTCTCTAGTTTATCATCTTAGCACAGTGTTCTGATCTGAGACCAAATGTGATACCTAAAAGTAAGTGTGCAAATGGAACACAACTCTTCTTGCTTTAGAAACAAGAAGGATTTTTTAAATGTAGTGCATTCTGCTAAATCTTTACTTGAAATGTCTTTGAAAGAAACACATCTAATGATTCAACACAATTAAGGTAAAATTAATCCCATCACATTCCAGAAGGTGATGATGTCTTCTATTTCCTTGTGGCTTTTACTAAGAGAAGGGAGCAGGGAAGGGGCTGTCATTCATCCTCGCTATTGGTATTTACATTGTCTTTATACATGTGAAAGCCATTGTAAAACACTCTCCTGTGGAGTTGGAATAGAGGGGGCCTTCTTTGATCACCTGTCATGAATGGTCTTAAGCAATGCAAAAGTAAGAAAAAGGGCATATGCTATTCTGGAGAGCACAAGTCTTTGGCTGAAACTGAGACCCAATGATGGTATAACCACTCCTGATTATGCTAGTGAGGCTGGAAGTGATTCTTTGAAAACTTGGCTGTACAAATTCTCAATGTTGAAAGTTCACACAGGAAAATTCTCTAGTGTCTAAAGTACAGCAAACCACAAGAAATCAGGAAATGGTGAGTGAGGTCTGCAGAACTTCAAGGTCTGCCCAAGGTCTCTTTTTTCTCTTTCTTATTGCTTGCCTTTCAGGAGGGCTTAGAAAAACTGGTCTGTAATTTGGAGCTTCATGTGCTCCATGATGTAGGAATACAAAATATATTTCTTCTGTGGCTCAGATATGCAAGAAAATTGCAGAAGGTCTTGTTCCCATACTAATCCCTTGAATGTCAGTTTGTTTTGAGACATGACACTGATTTAGATGGACCTATACCCTAGGCCATGATGCCCATTCTTATGTTCTTACAAAACTGTCTGGTGCCTTAAAGCAACTAAGATAACTTCACATAAATTTCTGTACTCTGAATATGACTTACCTCATGCTTGTCTGGAGCAATGAAATTCAACTGGCCACTTGAGTCATACAATATAGAGAAAGCAAGCTCCAGCACCTCCTGGAACAATACAAAGAAACACATATTAATGCTGCATGAGAGAGGCATTTGTACATTCAAGTCTGTGTTTCTTTCCTATCCATTATTCCCCAAAACAAGTTGAGAAGTACTTTATGGTAGTCTCCTGTCTGGCCAAAGCTGCAGCAGTACCAGACCATGGCAAGAGACTGGCACAGCAAGAATACTGCCACAATTGCTTCGGTCAAAACAAACTCACCCACCTCAGTGCTTACTGTGGCCCACTGGGTCATGAATTACTTTAGCATTTGAGTTTAAATTTGAGCTAGGCAATGGTGAGGACTGAAATCAATATAATGAATAATAGTACACTTGCAAGAAACTCTTCATGAATTTTTTTTTTCACTTTGTATAGATTAAACTCACCAAGTTCTGCAAGGTTTGACTCCTTGTATTGAAAATCTTGTCAGGGCAATTAATATCCTGGTATATACTTACGCTCTTTTCACTTCCGGAAATATATTAAATTTTTCACTCTCAGGAGATTTCTGTAATTTTGTTTCCATCTGAACCAGAATCGTCAGCCTCAGTCAAGCCAAACTATGCCAGTTACCTAAAGACCCAAAGGAATTTTGGGAAAGGAAAAAGCAATCTTTTTTTTTTCCCCTAGGCACTGAAGCTGGAATTGTAAAAGGTACCTGGGAGAATTCATGAAGTGCTGACCTTCCCTAAAAGTCACCAGGACTTGAAATCCCACAGGGAATCCCAGGCAATCTGAATAAATAATGATCTTTCAATGTCCAGCAGTGATCGTGCAAAGATGTTGTCTTATCTGTTGTCATATTATGGTTTCTGCCTGCATCACTACAAGTGCCATTACAAGGACCTCACAATCTGTGAGCTTGGTGGCATGGATATATAAACTGTGGAAAAGATACCCAGCTACATGGCAGAGTGCTGACTTGTAACTACGATCTGTATCACATGTCCTGTTCTTTTTGACTCTTGGCTTCCTCAGCCCTGTCATACTGACAGCTTTTGCTGACTCCCAGCTGACAACAGTCCCTGCACTGTCAGTGGTGAAAGGAGAACGGCTTCCTAAATTTGCTACACTAAGTTTTGAAATAAGAGAATTGACTGTGGGGACTGCAGCATAAACATTGTTCTAGATTTCTACCCCTGAGCTCCTGGCCTGAGACAGACATAGATATTTGGATTTCTGTCACGGCTTTTTTGGTTTTGAAGTTGTAGGATTAAGAGCAGAGTCTGAACCATAAAACTTTCAATCCTTAGGGATAATCTTGGATAATAAGAGGTCAGGCTTCTCTTCGGAAGTTCTCTTCCTTGAGTTTAGTTACTAGGTTCAGCTTGATGTATTGTCAAGGCTACAGGAGACAAAGCTATGTTAAATCCTCATTGTGTTAAATCTCCATGGAGGCTGCAAGTGCAAACAATGCTGGTGCACTCAGCAAACCAATGGCTCAGGGCTCACATGGCCTTTCTGTGTTGTAGGCATGTCTCTCAGCCACACCTTATTAAGAGTGATGTCCCTCATTACAGAAACAAATCTACCTCTGCTCACATGAACCTGGCATTATCTCCTCACACAGTGTTATAAATTACTGACAGAATACGCCAAGTAATGCCGGTGAAGTTGTACCTCTGAAGAAAGGGCTTGTGCTCTTATACTGTGATGTTCCTGGATTTCATGAAGGTCAACAATACCACAGGCCTGACCCCTGTAACTTTTCCTTAGGGAAACTCTAATGAATATAACTTCTTCTTCATCTCAAAAAGAGAAAAAGGAGGAAAAAATCTCTGCTTGGAAGAGGAATGTGTCAGAATGTCAAAGGTTTGGTCATTTCCAGTCAGGCAGAGAATGAGAAAGGAGTCCATATTAAGGGCACTAAGCTTCTCTTTCTTTATATCTGGGGTCAAGTGTTATATCGGCAGTGCTGGCTACAGCTCAGCTTCCTTGCTGGCTGCCCTGGACTCTAAAGGCTTGGGAATTACAACTTCCAGGTGCCAGCATCTCTGTTGCTTTATGCACAGAAAACTGTCAAGGAAAACAGAAGCCAAAGGAGCTGGAGTTGCCAACTGGCCCTCCACACTGATGGTGGTCTCAAGTGGTTGAGTTGGCTGACTTGTCAGGGACCCCCATCTGGTTTTGTTACAGTCCCATCAATGACAAGGAAGAGCTGGTAGTTCTTAAAGGAGAACTGGTCAGTCTTCATCAGCTGTCTGTAGTTTTGTCTTCTTTTCTCTGTTCTACTTCTCAACCTTTCTCACAGTAATATTTCACTCAAGCCTTTTCCACTTGTTTCTCTATCCCTCTGGTCTTTTTCATCTCACATTCCCTCTAACATGTTCCTTCCTTCTTTGCTTTGCTTTCCACCTCCCACACCTCAAGCTGCTGAACTCACTCCCTTGGGCACTCCTAGCTGGTTCCACATGTCAGACCTCTGCCCTTCCCCAGATGCTTCTCAAAGGTAACAGCATTGGGACCCGCAATGTGCCTCCATCCTGAGCTGCACTGAAAACAGAGAACAAGAGACTCTGCAACAGCAGGACAATACTTCCCACTCCTTGGATTTGGCTCTGTGGGGGAAGCTGTTGTAGGTGGTATGAAGGGAAGGTTGCTCTCCCATGCCCAGAGCTTCCCTCTCCCCCAGTCTCCACTGGTCCTCAGCACAGGCCAGAAGCCATGAACAGGCATTTTAGCCTATGGCAAAGTGATCCCATGCAGCTGGAATGACTTCACTACTTTCTGCCTGTTCTGCCTTCAATACCCTCAAAACACCCATATGTCTTTACTGAAGGCTGAGGCCTTGCTACGTTGAATTTGCTTGCCAGAGTGAGAAGATCTGCCCCAAAGAACTACCTAGACAGGCAGCAGAAGCAAACTTGTTCAACAGAGAAGAGAAGAGAAGAGAAGAGAAGAGAAGAGAAGAGAAGAGAAGGCTTCATTCATGAGATGGGAGCAGAATCATTTCAGCTGACTAAAAAGGCACAAAGCCCGAAACCTACCACATCAGCAGATAAAGGGTAATAGGAGAACTCTTCAAAATATCTGGCCATGTTTTTTTTCTAATTCTTCTGTCATGCTTTATTCTGAAGGCTGCAAAATCTGACATATTTCATTTCCTTGAAAATCATTGGTACTACTTGGGAGTCAGAAATAAGGACTTAAAAATTAAACCTAATTTAAAAACACAAGCAAGACAAACAACGATGGATTCAGATCTGATCCCATCACATCATTCCAGCTTCATACGAATGCAAATTCCAATTCAGTTTAGCTCTTATTTCTTTCTAAATTGTCCTGCTGAAAGAACAATGGCCATGTGCTGGCAAATGAAGAGATGCTGAAGCCTTTGTTACGGACATTTTGCCAATTCCAGCTATGCTCATAGCATGGCATTCTGCCATTCAATTTTCTTTTCTGCCAATGAATAAAATTGAGGTGGATGTTATATATGTACAAAGAAAGCACAGAATGAAAAGGCCTCTTAAAAATATATCACTGATTGTGAAAATTCAGAAAGTGAAAGGTTTCATACACCAAATTCAGCTGAATTGCATTCTGTGTCTGCTTTTTTATAAATTTTAATTGCATAACCTATATATAACTTGATATGCTGCAAAAACCATGCTATACCTTTGTCAGTTAAATAGTGGCAATATTGTCCCTGACAGTTTGATTGGGATGACAGATTAATTCAAAAATTCTGCGCTTCCCAGGGGAAGAAACAAGGAATTGAGGAAATAAAAAAATCCAAACCCACCAAACCAAAAACCCCAAACCCCATTAAGATCCCTGCACCACATCAGAAACAGTAAACCCACTAAAATTGCCATTGTCTGGTCACAAATAGAATGCTCCAGCCAAGGATGCAGCCATGCTACCTAGGAATTCCTGATCTTCACATTCTCAGCCAGAAATTTTGTACCAGTCCAAAGCAATTTTACCTAAGGAAATGGGGCAACTCTGAGAGCTGAGGACAAACTAATCTACAGCATTCCTATTTAGCATTAAATACTATCTAGACATTACTGCTCCATAATGATGACACATTTCCATCACTGCCACCCACTGCTTTCCATCTTTCCCATTTGTGTGGACATATGAGTGCTAAGGCAAGGAAGAACTAAAAATATTTTATATGCATCATACAAATGTCCCAGCCAAATGTGTTGATGGTTCAGCTGTAACATGAGGAAGGAGCTGTACGTAATCTATTGTACTCATGTGCGTGTGTTTGTGCCCTGATTCAGAAAATCAACAAGGAAAAGTACTCCTGGGATGTTTTTTTCCTCACTTGACATGACTTTTTTCCTTTCCTACCATGTAAAGCCAATGTTGAAAGGAGAGCAGCTTCTGTGTCAGAAAATAAATGCAAAAAATACTCAGGATGCTTTGCCCATCTGTGAACAGTTAAGGGAAGAGAAGTTGCAGCTGTGAAGGTGCAACTAGTTTTGTGATGTAGCTTTGACAGTGCCTTCTCAATTTTTATGGCTTTCATCAGAACTGCTTTTTCCAATTTTATTGTAAGTATTGAAGCAGGAACTCTTAACTTCACTATTCTGTCCATTGATATCTTCTGATCTGACCCAAAATTTCTCAGTTTCAGGTAATTAGAAATTCTGATTCAAAACTTGTGATCCGGCTCCCAGACTTCTCAGGGTGTTGTTCTAGGTCAAACTGAATGCCATTAGAGTCTCATTGCTTTTTGTAAGGTGAGAGAGACAACCTGATAGATAATTTATTAACATACCTCATAGAATACGGTATTCAGCACTAACAATGCCAGACATTGATAGTAATTCCATTTCTCCTTGATGTGGTGACAATTCTTACTAACAAAAATTCTGCAAGATTCTGGTACTGCACAATTTTAGTACTACTGTCAGCTTACAGTTCTTGCTCTGAAACTCTGAAAGGTAGTATAAATCCAATTAAAGCTGAATAATGTCTCCTACACATTTTTTTCCCAAATGAACTGCTGAGCACATCCTTATATATCTCCTTAATTTTCCAGGATTTACCTTACAGCTTTTTGTTGGCAGTTGTTTTTCTACCTGACTGGACCTGCAGGTATCATCAGCTGGACATTGATTGTAATTTTGGCATGTGTTCATTGAATGTGGGTTCATCAGAGAACACAGATGGAAAAAACTACTTATTTATCAGAGACAATATAGGAGTAGTTACCAACAGCCATTGCTGCTTTGCTTTAGAGATAAAAAACATCACTACTAAAGACTATTCCAGTTGTGCCCTGGGCGTATCACAGTGCACATCTGCCATGAAGCATGAGTGAAGAAACCTAAGCTGTCCCAATAACGTAACTCAAATGGTCTGGGGTGGAAACAAAGGATCTACATACATGGAAATGTTGCAGGCTGGAATGAAAAATACCTGTGTTACTTCAGGGAAGCTCAAGTTGACAAGCTTAGTATTCTGCACAGGATGTGTTCATAACAATTTGAGAACCATACCTTATTTTGTTTAAGAGCTCCTTTCTCCTTCATGTGTGGGCAGTCTTTCCCAGTCACAACAGCTTTTATATCTGCCACTGGTACTGCATTAAAAAGAGAGAAAACCAAACCCAGAAAATTAGTTAGAAGCAAGGTATGTAAGAGCTCTGGAGTCTGAAAAGAGGCAATACTAATATGTTAAAATTGCTATGTCCTTTGCCATTTCCAGCTTTTTGTAAAAAAGAAAACTGGAAGAAAACAACCTAACACAGGAACCACTGAGTCTTTGCAAAATTTCAGGTATCTGGATAAAAGTCTGAAAATGCTTTTTTTTTGCCTATTTAGACTACCTTGGGTAAGAGTGTTTCATATAAATGCATACCTGTGTTTGGACAGTATGTGTACCCATGGATCTCAAAACTATTTAGTTTTCTTCCTTGTTAATGTAATGTGCCTGCTCTGTTGTTGCTCTTTCCTAGGCATCCAGGCAAAGTCTCTGCTGGAGAGAGGATACTGGGCAAGTTGGACCCCTCACTCAGTGCTGTTTTCCTTCTTTTAAAACCCTGTAGGAATTTTTCTATTTCACTCCCATCAGCAGTTTAGTTGCTTTCTGGTACTATCAGGAATAAGGAATACTAAGGCTTATAATGACCCATTCCAATTTCTTTAAAATGTGAAGTGATCAGAAATGATGGGGGAAAAAGAAAGGTAAGAAAAAATATTGGAATCTGCTGCCACTCAGAGTCATAGAGTGAGGTCACTAAAGCATAAAGATAAATTTCTCTGAGTTTCAAGCAGAAGTCAATTTTCCAAAAGTAATTACATTATGGAGAATCTACATGCTCTACAATACAATATGATCCCTGAGTGAGAGTTTCTACGATCTATAAATAATCCATTATCCTTGAGGCTGCAGAAAAGTGTCTTATATATAAAACAGGATAATAATATGAAAACCTGTTACTGCCTAGTTCTTTACAAACTCTAATGGAAATAGCGAAGAGGAGAAATGCATTTACTCTTCTACTGGGCACAGCAGCACTAAATATTTTGTGACAGATTACCTCAGCACTAGGGACAGACGGATGGTATGGAATGTAAAAGACATTCTTAAAGTATTTGCTTTGCATGGAAAACTGAAAAGAAAGGAAATAGTTTGACTCTTCACTACTCAACTTCTGCCTTTAGTCTCAGAATTTTATGCTGTGGACCTGTTGACTTTTTATGCCTCTGACAGTCCCATTTTGGAGAAGAAGAGGTACTGGTTTTCAGATGAGAGAGTAAGCTCTGGGAAATTAAGGAAATATTTGACTGCAACTATGGTAGAAAGGTCTTCTTCAGAAAAAAAAAAAAAAGTTCCTGCCATTTTTTGAAGAGGCCCAGAAAAACAATTTCTCTGTTTGCATAAGATAAGATTTTCTGAGGTCAGACCTCTCAACCAAAAAGGCTTTTCTCCGGGTTTCATACACTTGATCTGTGTGATCTGGAATGCAGTTACTGTGGGAGATCACAGACTGATGTGACATCCTAATCTTTATTTATCTGGAACTTGGTTTATGCCTTGCTTAGAAAAATAGGATCAAAGACTTCAGGAGGTATCAGAAGTTGACTACAAGATGCTGGAGGACATGAGCACAGATGTGATGTGCTCACAATGGATAAAGCCTTGAGAAAGAGGGCAGCTGTTTTCTATCCCAGCTGGAGTCTGCATGGCTTGTTATCTCTGCCAGCCTGAAGAGAGGGGTGACATTCACAGAAGTGAAAAAGTTAAAAACCCACACATTTATTTTTGGGAATAGAGACTAATTATTCAGGCTTGGCAAGGAGTACACAAAATGCCTGATGCTGCTTCTCTTGATTCTGTTTTCTTATCCACCTAATTCTCTTTTATCTGTGGACCTGGCTCCAAATGATGAGAAGCTGATCATCATATTCAAACTTTAAGAATTCAAAAATCAATAATCTGTCCAGAGAAAACCAGAATATTTATGAAAAGTATTCAGTCAAATGCCCAAGCCAGTTTGGTCTGATATGTTTCAAACAATGGTGCCACTTTAAAATCTTGTGACTTGCAATATTCTTCACTGTGTTTAATGAAATTCCATCTAACATGGGTAGCACTATGGTAAATCTTGTATCATTCCAGCCAGAAAACCTGAGATACTGATGAAATAACCACCTCTTCCTGAAACTACATTGATATCTACTCTGCCAGCGGCCATGCTGAGGGAACCATGGGGGTCTGGCCCAATGGTTTCTAAAGTAGGAGCCTTCTGCCCCTGTGGGATCCTGACATTCCTGAGTAGGCTCAAGAGCCTACGGAAAATGCCAGTGCCAGCTGTCGCTCACAGTCTGGGTCGGGGGTTTGTGCGTGGAAGCGTGCTCCAAGCAAACAAATCTGGGAACTGCTGGTCTTGTAACTGTGCCTGCAGTTCAAGTGTGACTTTTGCTCTTCTGTCATTCTGACACTACTGTAACATTCTGTGGCTATTTCTCTAAGCCTTGTCCATAAATACAGTCTCTTCCTGTGCTGATACAGCAATGTAAGCCCCTGTCCTACATTCTGCCAAGACTGCAGTGAGACTGTGGAACTTCCTTGAGGCAATCTGTAAGGCAAGGAAAACAAGAGAACATTACTGCAAACTGTCAGGGCTCCAGTATCACACAGGCTTTTCCTCTTTCTCTCTCAGACTGCATCTGGGAGCTCTCGGACAGTTTAAAAGGTGCTGCCTGGAGACAGGTTAGGGGAGGAAATTTTACATCATTCCCCAATTTTCAGGCTGGAAAAATTTCAAACTTTTGAAAAATTAGTCTTTCTGCCATTCGATGAAAGAAGTGGAACTACCAGCTGAAATACCTGTATAAATGTGTCTTATTTGATAATGCAAAGGATTTTCAGAAAAGAACAAAAAGAATTATTCCTTATTCAATGCTGGATTTCTTGAAGTCACTTACCAGTGACAGAACTATACTCATTAGTTCCATTATCAAAAAACCCTTCCCTGGATTATAGGTTAAACCCCTACAATTCATTTTGAAGTACAAAGGAGAAATCACTAGAGTATGATGGTTTTGAAGAGCTCCAAAATTACTTTTAACCATAAGAAAAATCCCAATAAATCCCCTGGTAGGAGCTTCCACATGTCCTCTCCCAGTTGGCTACACAGAAACTGTGAGGTCCTCTCAATACTGCTCACAGTGACCTGTCACCTTTAAGTCCACTCCTCACAATAACAAAAAAGACCTCTGCCACATATTCCTCCTCTAATCACTAGAGACTGCCTGTTTCCATGGACAGGCAGTGCTTCTGAATATGCCCAAGTGTTTTTATTTGATATCTGCAGTTAGATGAGCAATGAAAACAAACTGCGTTCCTCCCTAGGAAAGACATGATGTTTCTAAGCTGAATGAAATTATAAACTCATTGAAAAGCTTAACGCAGTCCCCACACACACTTTTCAAACCCAGGAGAGTGGTGTTTGAATGAAGGAGGAAATGTCCCCCGCTCTTTATCTTCAAAAAGAGAGCTGCTCATAATATTCCATGTTAAGAGAAACCTACAAGTCATAAAGAAGAGCTAGCATAGAAGAAGCAGAAGTGTCACAATCTTTGTGCATGACTTACATTTATCTTGCAAGGAATCATGAGGGACTTCTCCCTGCGGACTTTCTTCCAAGTCTCCGTAGTGCAAGACCTTGTGATTAGGTGAAAGTCGACAATACCAAAATTTGTCTGTTGAAATAAACACATTAAGCAAGGTCACTGACATGTTTTCATCAGCCTTACCAACAGCAGAAAAGAAAGCTTACTCCAACAAGGTGCTACAGGGAAAGGCTGTCTTTTGTTTCAGAAGCAGAAATGTGTGGGGTGTACATAAGAAGGGTAGGCACTTTGCTCAGTAATTTTACTTGATTAAATGAAGCTGGCATTAATCTACAGGGGTTTTGTTATTGACATAGTCACAGGCTCAAAAAAGAAAAATACTAGCGAGAAAAAATTCACTTAGTTTTACCAGTAATTATATACCCTCATGACCAGAAGACTGGCAAAGTAACTACTTTGAGTGGATAACTTTAATTTACCCATAAAAGATTCATTTTTAGCACCCACTTTGTGAAAATCAAGCCCTGCCAGCTGTCTTGTGTGGGACACCCAAAACCTGATAAATTTGAAATATCCCATACTTTATGAAAATTATGACTCATGTCTTTTTTTTATAGACATAGGAGAACACCCCCATGTTTATGGAGAGACTGGACCTAACAAACATGTAAGGACTTAAAAAGCAGACATTAAGTCTCTTGTCCTGCAGATAACTTAGTGCTTTGCATGGTTAGAAATATATGTGTGACCATGCAGTTCACACCCCAGTTTGCATTTTAGTCCTTCCTAAGAGATGTACATTTACATCTCCTGACAACTTGTGCTTCACAGGACATAATACCCCCTAACAATATTTGTTAAAAATCTGCTCCTGTGAAGAACATCACCTTTGCAGAGCCAGGCCACCACGCTGCCTAGAGTGCAAGGATGGTGCTTGCCAATTCCATTTCTGAAATGGCAAGAAAGAGGTTATCCTTCCTCGTCAGAGCACGTTCTATTTAATAAGTAGATCACATAATGTTAAGCTGTCAAAAATACAGTCTTGTTATATTCAAACTAAATCTCCAAAAGCTCAGAGCAAGGCTGGATGTTAAAATGCCAGTGGAGGGGGGCAGAGGGCTTCTCTGGCTCTGGGCTTCTCTTGTAGTGGCAGTGCTGATGCTGTGCCAAGCAGCAGCCTGAGGGACACTTTAGGGGAAACATTAGCACTGACACAGCCCTGCGGTGCTGTAGTCGCTGGGAGCCTCAGTTTGGATAAAACATTGGAGGAGCTGTAGAACCAGCATATGTGAGCTCATTTGGAGTGTTAGCAGAGGAAGGGCTTCTTGGCTCTGTGAGTAAAACACTGGCTTCATGGATCCAGCTGCTTCCTGAAGGACACTCCAGGCCCCTGGCCAGTCATTTAAAATGCAATGCAGTAAAACACAGGCAATTGAACAGTAAAAATGGACTTTCACACACCCTTTTAAATGTCTTGGTCACAGTGAGTAAAAACGTTTGGCGGAAAAACCCTACACACTTCAAACTACTTTCTGAGAGCACAGCCCCTTCTACAGAAAGGTTTCAAAAACCTTACAAACCTCCGGCAAAGGCTCAAAATGGTCATGGGAGTGATTCTGGTTATCAACTTCACAGGCATGCACAACACTGAAAAATTTATGGTAGGGAGCCTGAGATTATGCTCCTGTAATGCATACAAGAAGAGCTGCTGAAATGTCAGCATTCCTGGACTGTAAGCAGAACATAAAGTGTGGCACAGTATGGGATTGAGAAGAGACCCCACTTGCAAAACTTCTGCAGGGAATTGGAACTAGAGCAAGTTGGAGCCCTCATTCAGTAGACTCTCATCTGAAAGCACGCACACAAGCAACTCATTAGGTAGTTTGTATATCTCAGAAGGATATATGTGGAAATTTTCTAGGTTCATACCTTTTACAGGAAACTCTACCAGAACCATAGCAAAGCCTGATGCTTAAAGAATATATCCCCATTGAATCTGATGATTGACCATTATGCCTAAATAAAAACCTCCAGTAAATGCAGCAGGAGGCTTTCATACCTAGCTTTAACTGTAACCTCATTGTTTACTGGGCTATACAAAGTAATACAATTTTCACACTCTAAAATTAAAACAGTAATTTTTTCTTAATGAAAACCAATGTGGTTTCACTACCTTCTCAGTGACCTTGGCAAAAAGATGCTCTAACTGAAAAAAAAAAAAACCAAAACCATCGATTCCTTTCAATTTATCACACATGGGGCTGGTGTTAGTAAGGGTTTGGCTCTTTTATGTCCTAGGGGTTAATATTTTGGTAACCTTGGTTCTATTAATGCCCCGCTTCAATAGTAAAAGAGAGAAACACCCCTCCATGAAAATATCTTATTTTGTTTTGGGAAGGGGTGGCTTAATGGGAAGAAACCCAAGTTCTGAGTATTTGAGCAGCCTTTTCAGCAATTCCCCATAACCCAAGGTTAATTAAAAACTAATGGCCATAGACTGTAGCTTGAAGCATGTTCAGCACAACTCTCCTGTGTGCTCACTAATAACTCTGCTCTGCCACAGCCTTGCTGTCAAGGGGAAAGACCTTAAATGAAAGCTACAAAGGGAATAAGGAGATTTCCTCAACAGCCACTAAATGACTGCACCAGCCAGGCTGAGGAAGGTGATACTAGTCCCTTCTCCTAGCACGTTGCTTGGAGAAGGGATCCTTTTTTCTACAGCCACCTCAGCCTTACCCACTCTGATTTTCCAGCTGTACATGGCGCTACAAACAGTGAATCAGAAAATATCCCACTCACATGAGATTTCAGTGCCTTGGAGGGGAACAGTTTGAAACCAGATGCAGCTATTTTACTGTAGTGCAAGCACTGAACACAACTATATTGAAAAAGCAGTATATAGAATGATCCTGTAGTCAAAGCAAAAAATATATGAAATTGCTTCCACCGAGAAAAAGGGTGAAGAAGTCTTAATTATAGAACAGCACATAGGAAGTAGCCAGCATTTACTTTGAGCTCTAAATTGATAAAAGAACAAGCAGAAGAAAGAGATATTTCCCACCGTAACTCAACAATGAAAAACTACTATCTAAACCCTCCAAAGCTCTTAAACCAAAGTCTGCAGAGTTGAAGTGTTACAAAAGGCTTTAAAGATGGGACAGACCTTTCCTATTAGTCCCTGTACTCCACATCTGGCAGATCCATGTGTATGTGCCCAGCTGGAACAGGGAAACTGTGTGTTCAGGAAGGAATGGGGTTTGTTTTGGTTTTAGGCCCAGGTTTAAGAATTTTCCCCAAAGACTAGGTCCCTTCTGTGGCCTGTTTTGTATCCAGTGTTACTACACCTACCTCCTGCTCAGAGCAAGAAGCTGTAGGGAGGGCAGTCACTAACCACAGTCTTTAGAGATGATGTGGACTTGGTATTTCATCAGAATTTTCAGACACTACATAATTTACACTTTCTGGCAACTCCTTATGTCTTTCAGCTCACTGACCACTGATGCAATTACATTAGGGTGCTAGAAATTCTTCTTTGTGAAACACAATTATTCATTCTTGTTTTTAATCTGAAAGGTTTTCTAGCAAATTGTTCTGATTTTTCCAATACTTGCTAGAGCAGTCAGGGGGTTAAATATATCACAGCACGTTGTTGAAGATTACAGATGAGGTTAAAAAAAAATCCCAAATAACAAAATCACCTACAATTTGGCTACAGAACTAATATTCAAAATTGTGAACAAATAGCTGAGCATGGAACATTTTGCTGATGGGCAACAGAGTGCCTGACCACTCACGCTGTGTGTTTCCAAGCGCATTAATGGCCAATGACTCATATGCCTCTAACAATACTATTCCAGGTAAAGAACTGCTGTGGTTAGTACAGAAGTGCACTATTGTTAGAATCTGGGGAGAAAATAGCTCAGATATGCATGGATAGAAGTCTGAGACTATTTCTTTTTTCCCAAGGTACATTCGAGGTTACTATGTAAGTTTTTTGTTCAGAGAAAAACATCCTCACAGATCTAGCAACAGGAACCTGCTTTTAAATGTATCTGTGAAAACATTTATTTGTGTAGACTTTATATCTATGTATGTCCCTGGGCATATGTATTTTTTTCTTTTTCTTTTTTCTGTCTCTATTAAAATTGTCTTGACATTTTCACTCCCACTGGTCTTAACTGCCTAGATCAAGCCCGGAAGCTCTCCAAGTAACTGGCAAATAATTGACCCGTGCCATTGTTGGAGGCATATTTGGTTAACGGGCTCCTCTCAGCGCGCCACGTGTTCACAGAATATTAGGGGTTTTTGTGGGACTATGGAGAGTAGGATGAAGTAGCAGTAGAAAAGAGCTTGGCAGAAAAAAGTCAAAGCACGTGGTGTTGTTCAGAACTGTGAGTTACTAATCCTGGCAAGAGATGGAAAACCTGTCTTCACTAGATTCTTTGTTTCAAGCTAAGCTTTCTCCTTCCAGGTTACTTCCATGGTGCCTTGTGTTTTTATTTAATGGTGTGCACCACCGGGGTTGCCCTTCCTTCCAGAAATCACTGTTTAAGAAACCTCATGTTGACTGCAAAACCACTTCAATAGCGTGCAATTTCTCTACAATTTTTATAAAGGTAAAAAGGGAATTTATTTTTAAGAGTGCACCCAGTAACATATACTACAAATGTACTGGATGACAGCATTAGAAGTATCTATTATCCTCAATGAAATGCCTTTACCTGCTTCTTAACTCTACTGGAAATAATTACTACTGGGGGTGTAGAGTGCTTGGCAAGTTTTTGCTTTAGTCTTCTCCCTTTTCTTTTAGGAATTATCTAAGGAAAGAGAAAGCTGAAGAGGTCTATCTGTCAGCAGATGTTCATGGTCCAGGAACAAAGTGGGGATTTGCAGAGCATGATGATCTGCTGTTGAACAGTGATCAGAAGGATAGGCTAGATTTTGCTATTCCATTTCCAACTGATTAAGATACTTAATAAAAACCCAGGAGTTAATGCTGCAGTTCTCCTATGAAAACCTTGCAAGGGAAAGGCCATGTATTTTTTGGAAGTGCAAAGGATCCTGCTGGGACAACAATGATATTTCTGAATTTCAGCTACAGAGAGATCCTGCTATGATAATCCTGTGCTGAAACACAAAAAGCAGAAATCTGAATATAGACACCTCACAGCCTAATCTTCAGCATCCCCTCAGTGAATCACCTGTTGGATTGGAGGCTTTCCAATGCTAAGTTTTTATGAAAGTGTTTAATCTCTTCTCAAAAGGCCATAAGAGGCTGTAAACTCCCTTCTCATTTTTTCTGTAAGTCAATTTTTCAACTTACTGTGACTAACTATGTGTGTCCTACCACATGTTCAAACAATAATCTTAACAGAAGTTTGCTCTAGAGTCTTTATCATGGGCTAATGCCTGTTAATTATCTTTAAATGGGCAATTTAATGCTTTCAGCTTCTGTGTGGGGCACATTCAGGTTCTTGTACAATCTGCAGATTTGTGACATTTGTTTGAGGATTGTTTTAAGGGAACAGAAGAATCATAGGAAAGGTAAAAAAAATCATATACATACTTCAGTGTAACATCTACCTGATCACACTACTCTTTCAAGTAGGTTGCCATGTAACAGACAAATAGTGATGCCTCAGAGCAGTACTCATTTCTGTTTCAGTTCCATGTCAACCTGGATGGACCACGGCCCTTTCAGAGCCTTGAAATGCTCCACGACAAGTGGGTTCAGTTGGAGCAGAGCACCAGGCAGGTGACAAGGGCTCCTGAACCTCCTGAGGGAGAACTGGGCACATGTAAAGAGAGGTGGGGATGCGAGAGAGGAGATGGGGATGTGGGACAAAGCTAACAGAAGACACATTCAGAATTTGGGACTTCTACTATTTTTATCAGGCCATTCAGAGGAATTATCTGAAAGACTGAGTGTCATAATGTTTAGTATCACTAGCTAAACCTTGGTTCCTCCATTCATTTTACTTCATCTTCTAATTCTTGACATCATGACAGCCCTGGTTTTACAGTTTGTGCTGCTTTGGAGTACAGCAGACCCTGAAGGATAAATACAGATTTCAAGAGAGCTTCTTCTGGTCTCTACCAGTTGCTAGTATTTGCTATTTTGACTGTGCCAGGCACTGTACATACCTTAAAAAAGGATCCTAATGGAATGGCTTATATGCCAAGTATGCTTATTTAAATCACACAGTGCTGGGTCACAGAATTGCAGAATATGCTTAGTTGTGGGAAGAGATCCACAGGATCATGGGGTCCAACTCCTGGCCCTGCACCAGACCATCTCCAAACATTACAACCACGTGCCTGAGAGCACTGTCCAAACGCTTCTTGAACTCTGTCAGGCTGGTGCTGTGACACTTCCCTGGGGAGCCTGTTCCAGTGCCAACCACCCTCTGGTTGAAAAACCTTTTTCTAATATCCAAACTAAACCTCCTGACCCAACTTCAGGCCATTCCCTCAGGTCCTGCCACTGGGCGCCACAGAGAAGAGATCAGTGTCTGCTTCTCCGCCTCCCCTCGTAAGGAAGCTGCAGACTGCAGTGATGTCTACCCTCAGCCTCCTCCAGGCTGAACAGACCAAGTGACCTCAGCTGCTCCCCATACGGCTTCCCCTCAAGGCCCTTCACCATCTTTTTTGCCTCCTTTTGATGCCAACAGCTTCATGTCTTTTTTATATTGTGGTGCCCCAAACTGCACACAGGATCTGAGGTGAGGCTGCCCCAGTGCAGAGCAGAGTGGGACAATCCCCTCTCTTGCCAGGCTGTGATGCTGTGCCTGATGCCCCCCAGGACATGGTTGGCTGTACTGAATTTAGTCCTGGTGGCCTCATGCATCATCATGCTGGTTTTGTGTCTACTGCCTCCCTCACAAATGGTGATTTACCCTTCTGTTTCGAGCAATACAGGAAGTCTATCATAAAGCATACACAACTGTTAAGGGCATGTGGAAACATGACCTCCTAAATAGGCTTCCATCAGTGAAAAGCAATCTATTTTGGTGATGATAATGTTCTTTGAGGCATGGTCATATGTTTTATTTGTTTCTAAAGAATCATGAATTATTTCTGGCCCTGTATAAATATGACATCAAAACAATTAATCTGGTGACCTATAGAATTCACTACAAGGCATGATAGGAAGCAACCCTCTCAACTGAGGATGAGAAGATTACATTAATTTTTTAAAAAATATTTTTTTTAATGCTTTAACTGTACTCTTATAAGTTGAATGAATTTATACTCCCTAAGGCTCTTGAGCCTATAAATCATGACCTAACAACAATTTAAGATAAAATAAACAGTCTATCTTCCTCTTGGAGGTCAGCCAAAAGAAGAATATTTGCTACAAATCCTGCTCCTTCCCTAGAATTTGAGTCATTTGGATTAAGGCTTTAAGAAGAATAAACTAAACAACCCTCACTACTGGTAGCCAGACAAACTGTACATTACTTTACCTACTTTCACTCCATGAGTATGCTGGTGAAGGAAAAACATGAATTATAGCTCTCTATCCAGTTTGTACAGATATTCAGAGTGGAATATTGACCATTTTCTTGTGCAATGGGCTTCATAGGTGTTTGTATGCATGACAGAGGGGTCTTAAGTTATCTCCACACATTAAGGAAAATTGCCTCCTTGTTTCTAAGGAAGGAGGCATTGCAGGGATACTTCTCCCTGTGAAGAACACACTTTCCCTCAATTAATACGAAGGCCTCAAATATTGATCTTTGTCAGTTCTTACCCTTAGCTTTTGTAACTTTCTTATTTTTTCTGTATTTATAGAGGAAAACAATTAGTAATCTGAATCCCCGCAAAATGAGGGGTTTAAAAGGAATTTTTTTGATATGACTTTAATTAATCTGCTGAATTAACACTATGTGCCCATTACACTATCTGGAGAAAGAAGCATGCCTCTCTGAGGGGAAAAGAACCATAGGGAGTTTTGTTGTATAGAATGAGAAATGACTCACAGAATTGGGAAAATAATCTTCTCATGTCAATCAAGTATTCATATGTAGGTACACAAATTACTGATATAAGTGCTTTCAAAAAGCATCTTTAAACATCATAATATAATCATTGTATATGGCAATGAAAGACTAAACCAAAGGACAGGCAGTACTAGAGGGAGGGATGCAGAATGAACTTGTTGCATACAGAGGTGATCAAAGACTGGGAGATTCAAATTCAAGTTTCATGCGCTATTCCTGCAAAGATACTGTTTTGAGATGAACAAGAAGTCTGAACATTCAGGCAGAGAATGTGAGACTGCTCCTTGAGATTTTGTCAAAGGCTGAACTTGTTCCGGATCATCTGAGTGATAAGGCTGAAACCACTCTCAGGGAAACAGGAAATCCTGAAAACTGGTAACTTGGAAATGCTTTCAGATGCTTCCTGGTAAAAGCAGTCAAGGCAGCACTACAACCAAGGATCCTGCCAGTGAAAACAGTATTCCTCAGCTCAACTTTTAGACCAAAGTGACACTATAAAGCCAGACTAGAGAGTCTGAGCTGTACCTTGTCGACGCCGACTGTTGAGTTTCCTAAAGCATGTGCCCTCCACAAGTCGATTGAGACGTTGCTGCTTGATCAGTTCTAAGATCTCTGGCTGAATCTTCTCCTTTAGTTCCCTTGGGAAGAGAGAAAGTAGGCACTTGTTAAATTCAATCAAAGACCATCCTCCTTCCTCTGAAACAGTGTCTCACAAGAATGTTTCTGCTAGGCGTTTGAAGAGGTTATCAGTCACAGACAAGCCCAGGTCAGAATCTAGTCTGCCCCAGAAAAAAACCCCTTTTTCTTTTTACAAAGAATGAGAGTCAGGGTATCTTTTTTGTAGACATCTCCCTGCTACAACATCAGTGTATGACTCGGGCAAGTTGCTTGTTTTTATATTACTTTATTCATTCTAAAAATAACACTTGCTATAATTCATTAACAAGACTATTCCACAGCAAAAAATGCTCTTTCATCATAGGAACTCTGTGAAGCTTATTTGAGGGTCTGTCACCTTTTGTTGCATGATCCTATGCTGGTATACCTCTCTAGCACTATTATTTAGGGCAACATAAGAAGGCTAGAACATTTTGAAACAACAAGAAAAAGCAGGGAGCAATGTCAATGAGCGAAACTAATGATCAGCACTATATTCTTATTCTTAATTTCATATAATTTGATTACTTTATTATTATCAGAATGTGTGCAAGATTAACTCATAACTAGGGATCATCCAAGGATCCAACTTCACCTTTGCCCAGGAGTGCAGAGACCCACAATACATGTAGAAATAATCTTATATATCCTTCAGAAAATCCATTTTCTCAATCTTATTTTGATAAGAGGTCAACATATCAAGAACTAGGCAGAAAACATATGCACATATTATTTAAAATTTAATTTCATACACCATCACATGGATTCACAGATGTCTGAATTCATCAGTTATATCCTCACTTAGATTCATTAAGAATACATAAAAGACAGGTTTAAACATCAACTCGACAGCAAGCCTAGTAAGATTAAAAAAAGTAACTGAATGTGTAGAGGATTTATAAAATATGAAGTTTGTCAGAACCACAAATTTGCATTGCTGTGCAAATTGGGTAATACCAAAAATCATTCTGTCTGGCAGTATGTTCCAGCAATCATCATCAAAAGGAAGCTAAGCTCTGGTATCCCATAGACACAACAAAAATTTTTCTCTTCTTGAAAACTTAGGAAGCCTCAACTCTGATGATTTCCTCACTCATTTGGATCCTATGCCTTTGATCTGCCAGACCCCCACTGAAATCACTGCAACTCCTCTGCTACAAAGATCAGGCCTTTAAAATAAAATGCCCTCTTTCCCCTAGGTGTCAACAAAATGATTGGATGCATAACCCACTGCATATTTACAAGTTGTGAAAATGTAGCTGGTCAAAAGCCCAAGGAAGCATTGTAACTATAGAAACAGGCCATCTTTTGGAAATGTGTTATTAGTCCTTTAAGACTTGAATTTTCAAGCACTGTTTTTTTCTCATTGGGATCTAAGATATAAATACATTGAATGGTTAAATACTGTGATTAAAATAATTTTTTGCTTGAATAAATGCCTTGCCTTTACTCAGCTGATGAGCTTCCCTACTCCTCAGGTAAAACTTGAGAGCAGGGGCTGAGAATAAGAGTGTTGAAACACAAGCGTGGATTACTCAGCAGTTGAGGCTGCTGATTATATCTCCAGCTGGATTAATTTCAAACGTTCAAGAGTGGTATAAACATCAGTTTGATATTTAGGTAGTTTAACTCAGAAACTGAATGGTTATCATGAAGTAGGTGAAAAAGATACCGTAACATTGTATTTGTAAGACACTACAAAAAACACTCAAAAATGAATGGGTCACCCAGCACATTAACATCTGAATGTTTGCTCATGACTTTCTGTTTTCTGGTCTTTAATGCCCCACCTACCCTTTACAAACCAGAGGAAGAGACAGATTTTTTAACCAATCCAAAATGAAACAGGTAATCCTCTCTAAAATACTTCAGTGCCTAAGGAAGACTTTGCATGGGAGAGGGGAAGGCAAGAAAGAAGGGACCTCTTGGCTCTTTGGTTATGTTCTGGAGACCCTCTGCACACATACATTTTTTCTCTCACAAAGCTGAGTGAAGCTCAGTATGCTACTCTCTTCTGTTTGATGGTCTTTGAACTTAATCACACAGATGTAGTGGAGACAACTCATTTTTCATTTTTCAAAAACGGTCTCTGGCAACTCTGGACTTAATGAATGCCTGTAAGACCATCAAGCCCTTGCCATGGTGACTTACTGACCTCAGCAGCTCAGGTCAGCACATGGTTACTCTGACTTGCATGGTTCTCAGCCATTTTTCTGACATCATGACTCTAGATATATTTTTACAAGGTGATCCTGCCACTCAGTGCTCCTCACTGTCAAGGTTTCTGTTGCACCATTTTGAGGTGACAGAAATGGGTCAGAATAATCAAACCACAGCATGCAAACAAAACATGTGCCTCTTTGAAACTCTGTATTTCCTTCTGAAAGCCATCTGAAGGCAATAGAGTTCTGTTTCTCATGATCAGTGTCCACAGACAGGAGGGTTAGGAAAAAAATCTTTGTGCAAGAAATACATCCTCCTGCCTAATTTGAAAATCCGTCGGGAACAATGAACTAAAGGAAGATCATAAATGCAAATACATTTTGTGAATATTTATTTATTGTCCCTCAAATGACATTTGCTTAACTGTTTGGGCTTTGTGAAGAGAGAGAACAGACTAAATCTAAGGAGACAGTGACTTTAAAAGCTGTCATTAGCTTCCTACTGTGTTCCTGACCCGTAAGAATGTAGAAAGTCAGTGTGCTGATGAGACAGAGGGGTTGAGGGAAACACACATTAATATATATGATTGCTAATTTTGTGATCTCACTGGTCTTAACACTGGAGGTAATATTAACAGAAGTTATTTGTTTTTAAAATATCTGAAAATCATTAGAAATTATTTTCAAGTTTTTCACATTACACAAACTCCTCTTCAGCACCAGTTAAAACTGTCTCCAGCTTTCACCTTTCCAGCTTATAGTTAAGACTCACCCAATAGTGGCCTTCTTTCCAGGATGAAGCATATTACAGATGTTTAAATTATTACAACACGATGGGAGAGTAATCCCCTAACTGGTTTCATGTGTATTGTCCTTTTACCTTTCTGGCATCTAGCTATGCTCCCTCTCCTGATCATGCACTCAGAGCAGGCAGTAGTGACTCTTTCTAGCATTGCAGAGAAATATGTAACATAAAAAGCAGAGAAGCATCCAGACACCTTTCTCTCTTTCCCCGTCTGTTGCTGATTTTCACACAGATGTTACTACGTAATGGTTTCCTAGTTGCCGTTAATGTCCTTTAACCAGCAAGTCCCCAACTGGATGCAAAATTTTTATCTAGCATTAACCCATCTCTGTTGCCATTTAATTTGTCAAGAAGATCTCTGGTCCTCTATAGGCCCACAGGACTCCAAGACAACTTCTCCTACAGCCATTCAAAATAAACCTGGGATACTTTAAAATTTTATTATGGAATGGAAGTTCGGATGATCAATAACAACCCCAAATCCCTGAATCTATTCTGAAGGACTTTTTATTTTTCTTAATCTAAAGTAGATATTGATAAAGCTTTACTTCATATAATACAACAATGCTCATATAAAAGAAACAACTAATCCTTGCAAAACAAGGTTTTTGTAGTTATGAGGATCTAAGGCAACACTTTCCAGTTTACATTCAAACACAACTTCACTGAAGCTTTTCTTATCCACCAGCTTGAACGCCTAAAACTACAGTGCTCCATACAATGAATAGAAAGACTTCTATCATGTTCAAGGCAGGAAAAAAACATTCCCTGATTGCCATATTCTCAAGTAGAATTAAACAAGGTCTGCTGATGTTACAGTCACCATTGTGCACAATCTCTTTTAGCATATCTGCAGGGCTTTAAAATATACAGCACAGCCACGATTGCTCTTTTCACTCACAGTCTCCCTACAATGGGGCCATGATTCTGTACTTCTATCGACTGTGCCATCTATGCAATTTGAGAGAGTTCAGTACAGGAATCAAATCAAAGCGTAAAATGAAAGGACTGTTTCTTTTCACAGTCAAGAACAAGTGATCATGGATGTAATCAAAATGCAAATGCATGGGGTTAAATCTCTGCAAATGCAGTTGTGATTGTTAAACACCTTATCGATTTACTTAGCCTTTATAGCCTTTAGGCTTAGCCTTTATCCTGAATTTTAAATGATTCTCTGGTAACACTTCAGTTGCTTTTAACTACTTCTGCTGGCTGTTTCGCTTGTTCCATGATGGGGAGGGAGACTCCGCACTGTGGCAGCAACTAGCCACAATGACACTGGAAATGAGGAGCTTGTACAGGGCATTGGCAAGTCTTTCATGGTTAGGTGATGGTGCAAGAGAATATAAATAATTGACCTGTATCATACTTAAACTGTTGAGTCATAGGGAAAGCAGGGAAGATGACAAGCTTTGGTGACAAGCTTCGCAGCTCTGAGCAACTTTGAACTGCTAAACGTTGCAGGGGCCTTCTGAGCAGTGTAACAATATGAAATTAACTGGAACCATTTGTAGATTTTTAATTGATGCATTACTATGAGTGACACCATACTGGACATTAGGTTGTTATTTCTAACACACTGGAAACATAAAAGAAGCAGCCCCCTTGGATTCACACTGGTATGGTTAAAATTTAATTTGTAATTCTATTTTGCTTATGTTTCTACTGTTGCCCTGCTGCCCCTGGAGGAATGTGTCCCCAGAGCTTGTACTTAGGTATCTGTATCCTTTAGAAACAAACCAAAATTAACATCCTGCTTCTGAATCCTGGAATCCTCTGGTCCAAATCCATTTCTGTACTTTTGCCTTGGAAAGGAGATTTAGAGTATCATGAGCCATTCCACTTGAAACAGTCACGATTTCATGAAATTTCAGCTGATGCTTCTGGAGTCCTCACCATTTCTCGGCTGATCTCAAAAGGTTCCTGCTATTCTCAGTACAACATCTGCACAGCACAGAGTCTGCATCTGTCCTGTGCCATCAGTTCAGCCACAAGCCGAGACTTGGTCCAGAGCCAAGTGCAGCCTCCATTCTTTATAGAACAAAGAGTATTCTGAGAAATGAGAAGGAGCTATGGAGGCAATACTAGCCTTCCATACTTTGCAGTAAACAACAAGCAAAGGATTGGCTAGCTGCCAGAACGTTGCTATTTACAAATAAGTAAATGAATGTTTATCATTAACACCAATTTATAATGTTATGTACAAGGACAACTCTTTTGGAAAGTCAGTGTGTATTGGCTCCTCTTTTTCTGGGCTTCTCCCTGTCTTGCTCAGAGAGGCCTTGAACAGAAGACAATTTGCAGTGTTTGATTAGTTCGGTATTTTTTTGGAAAGCTACTACCAGAACCAAAATCAGGCTCACAATCATGCAGAACTAGGAAATGTCAAAGCACTGCTTCATACAAATAAGCCATGTGAATTCCTGCTGGGATTTGCCAAATCTGGTTTCACTGAACTCAAGTAAAAAGTTATGATTCCCAGCAGAGGAAAACATAATGTACTTTAAGCAGATGCCTCACTACTGCTTTTCAGCACAGCTCCCTGGACAGCTTTTCTCCCTGGGATTCCCCAGAAGAGCTCACAAATGTCATTCTCCCTTGTTAATCCTTCCATGAAAAAAGAAGTGGGGAGAGAGGACAATACTTACAGAATTGGACGAGACTGGAAATCTTCCTGGTTCATTCTTTCAGACTGGCGTATTTTCAGTATTTCTGTGTAACTGAGATTCTGAAGTTTGCTCTTGAATTGATCCAGAGAGCTAGGCTTGGTAGTGAGTGATCTCATTATCTGTTCTTTCACTACCTGCATTACCTGCAGTTAACAAGGAAAGAAAAAGAAGCTGTGTTAACACTTTCTGTGTTTTTGTTTCAAATCTTATTCTGGGTCACACTAAGGTTTCTAGGTATAGAAGATGATTAGTACTGTGTGGTCTCTTAGACAACTTTGCAGCAACATAACCAGAAAATAAGCCGACTTCTGACAGGGCATCACAGCCTACATCAAAAGCTCATCTGCTCTGTGACAAAACTGGGGTTTTTTTTGAGGGTGGCAGGGAGCTTCTGACTGGCCCATTGCTTCCTGTTGTCCCTTATAGTCAGAGGCAATGGGCACACACTGGAACATGGGAAGCACTTCAAACACCCTTCAAACCCCCTTAAACACCAGGAAACCCTTCTTCACTGTGAGGGTGACCAAGCACTTGCACAGGTTTCCCAGAGAGGTGATGGATTCTCCATCCTTGGAGACACTAAAAAAATGTCTGGACATAGTATAGTCCTAGACAACTGGCTCTGTGTGGCCCTGCTTGGGGGAAGGCTGACTAGATGTCTTCCAGAGGTAGCTTCTAACCCCAACAGCTCTGTGATTCTGTGAGAGTCTTACATGGCAGGCACATTGTGGCCATACAAGTGAAGGAAAGAGAACTCACTAAGAGAGACCACCAGTCAGGGAAAGAGATCACTTTGCCAAGGATATTACAGGATTGCTTTTGAATAAGGGCCATAAACAATGCAAACCAAAAAATGAGAATGAAAGATGGCTAGGCAACAGCCATCTATTCTGCATAATAATTATTTTTTCAGGACAAAACTGCTGAGACACAGTTAACTAAGGAGAATTTCTTGGATCTAGTTCAGATAAATACATATGAGAGATTACTTTTTCTCTCTCTCCATAATCCTAGACTTATTTTCTTGGTGATGGTACAAGTCACACACTTTGAAATATTTATCTGATGATGTGCTTAAATTGGCTGAAAGAACAATTTATCGTACTCAGAAAGGTCCATCTCACCCAAATGCCAAAGCTAAAAACCAGTAGGAAATGGTAACAGCCACCTGGTATCAAAATGGTAATGACAGAAATCAACAGTTACACAAACAGAAGGCAAAGCTTTTTCTGTGCTGGTAATTTTCCTTTATTCTTTCATCTTCACTATGCATCTTAAAACAGAAACTCAGCCCCTCAGAGGTTCACTAATAATTCCAAAACCTTCTCTTTTCATATAAATATTTAATTGTTTCATATGTGTTGCCTCAATCTTCTAACTCATTGCCAGCACTGTTTTCTATTTTTGCTTCCTGGGATGTACCTTCTTTCTCAGATGCGACCTAAGCACTCATTTTAACTGTGCCCAGCAGGTGAAACTAAGCAACTAAAGAACTGAAGAATTACTTAGCTGGTCTACCAGTGAGAATTAGCTACTTCCCTATTGAAAGATGAACTCCTGACTAGCACCTGACTGCTCACAGGAATTAACACCTCCTTGCCTGCATTCACAGTGCACTCAGTAGTCCACACCAGTCCAAGTAAGAAAGGTGCTGTCACACCTCAGAAATTACAAACCACTATAAAACCCAAACAACCAGAACATTGATGGATCATGCCCAACAAGGTGAGTGGCATAATCCCACTGATTTCACTGGCTCTTGGTTTAACAGCTATGTAATGAAGAATGTGTCCACAAAGGAAACATCCTAAGTGGAACAGCAGGAAAGAGTAAAATAAATAATTCTAGTGCCAAGTTGGATGCTTAAAAATATGTTCTGTCTTCCTCTTTCTACCTTCTTGACAATGACTACCTATCACTGCTAATTAATTTTAAATATAAATATAATGCTGCAATCACTTATGCATGCATGTAGTTTCAGTTTCATGAGTTCATTCAAATATCTATACAGATCTGATTTTTGTTGCTTACATACAGATTTAGTTTCCTAAATTCAGGGATTCACAATAGGGAAGCTGTCTCTTACAAGCACTTCTTTTCATAAACGGACAAATAAAGTAATAATTACTGTATTTTAGGGAACTGCATGCATGGGGATCTTTCCAGTCTGATCTCTAAACCATCCACATGAAGCAGTGCTTGTTCTTGGCTACACTCTGCAAAGAAGGTTCAAATGCAGTAGATTTGGAGCTCTGTCACTTACGCTTATGTGCAACACACTTTTCTGTAATTCATTTTTAGGGTTAACATGCAAACAATGAAAATTCCTCTTCTTTGCTGTTGTGTGGAAGGTCATTCACAGGCTACTATGAAAGAGCCCCTTGGTGTAGAGGCTGCCCTTGCCCCTGAGACAGAAGTCAGGAAGCGTATGGCCCAGGGCCAGGAGGCACGGGGACATCACTTGCCTTGTCACGTTTATAGCCAACACTATTTAACTAGCTGGCCAAAGTGTCAAAGCTGCTGATTGTAGTGAGTCTCCTGAGCATTTGGGAATCACTGCCAAGGACTTCTAATCTGTTCAATTTCTAATGTTCAGTTGCCAGCCTTTGAATACTGCTCTCTGAGAGACAGCATCAACCTTTCCTCCTCATGTATCTGACCTTACAACGAAATTAAAGGTATTCTCCACTCAGTGTGATTGTACATAGACACTGTAGACAGTTGGTTTAATTACATTATGCTTTGCTACTCTTACTGAGAAATGAGTGTTTTCAGAGGATGCATTTGCTTTAAAGCATGTGCTTTTTATCTGACAGCCTCTTGTATGGGTAAGAGAATCCAAGTTCTGTGTTGCAACTAAGACAGGTAAATTCACTGAAGACATGAAAAGAAAGGCAGTAGGAAGAAACCAACAATTTTTTTTTTCAAATTAACAGACAGGACCTTATTCCCCAGATTCTGTATCCATTTAACATATTTCAGTAGCTAGTATGCTGCCATTACATGTTTTTCACTAAGCTGATTTAGTCTAGTTTGTTGTCAGTTTTGCTTATTTGACCTCATCTTTGTCATATCATATTCTGACTATTTTGACTTTCCAACATTTGCTCCCTCTCCTCTCTCTCTCTTGCCGTGACAACTTTTGCCTGTGCAAATAAAATCTATTCTTTCTGGACAGAGCAGAGGTCTGAACTTGGGCTCTACAACAAGAGGTCAAAATAAAAAGAGTGAGAAATTGTTAATACCAAAAGGAGCAGTTTATCAGGGCCAAACTCTACTGCAAGATTCTCACTGACCTTATTTCAGCAGCTTGCTTGCAGCTACAAGAAAGCATAAACCTCCCTACTCTACTCACCTCACACTGATGCAAAGTCTGCTCTTGGTACTGACTAGAGAAGCCAGGCAGCCCTCTCAGACACCTACCATTAGTCTGCAGGATCCTGGAAATTTAAGTCTGAGCCTTCCACTCACCAGACACATTCCTTCTACAAACCCACAGCATCAATCTTTTCAGAAACCTCCCCCACAACAGCCTGAAGGCCCAGATGTTCACAACAACCCATCTGGGGTGTTACCCAAGGGCTAGTAGCTTTGCAGTAAAAAAGGGTAGGTTTAGATTAGGTATGAGGAAGAAATCCTTACTGTGAGAGTAAGCTCCCCAGAGAAGCTGTGGATGCCCCACCCCTGGAAGTGCTCAAGGCCAAGCTGGGTGGGGCTCTGAGTAACCTCATTTAACAGAATGTGTCCCTGTCCATGGTGGTAGGCCTTGTACTAGATGATCTTTTAGGCCCCAAATCATGTTATGATTCCCTGCTCTGTGGAGCACCAGACAGGAGATGAACCCTTCTCATAATTTCCCCACAATATCAATGTTTCACTTGGATAAGCACGCTCTTTGATGTGCAATTTCAGCAGCAAGAAGAAGTCTGGATGCCATCAGAGAAGCTTCTAAGTTCTACCTCGTGTATTTTGGGGCACTTGTTACACTGATTGCTGCTTGGATGGGTGACTCAGGGGGTTGGGTGTGTCAGCACTTAATGCTGACCGACTGCTATTAATCTTGACAGTTCACCTTCCTACTGCATAGACAAGACTTAGATATAAATATCCCACATTACAATGATGTGCTTAATTCAGTGCTTTCCTGATTTGGCTCAACATTATCAAGTACTGCAAGGTATGATTCCCTTACCTCACTGCAGCACCCGATACAAGAGCAGCCACTGAACTGCCCTTCATTTGGAAACTCCTCTCTACAACCAGACTTGAAGAACCTAAGATGTGAGAAGTTTTGGGTCCACACTCACTAGCTTTTTCATGTGACCATTTAAAAATCATCCAGCCAACAAACAGAACTGGAGGAAAGACATTTCTTTGCAAATTGGTTGTAAAAAAATCATACCTAGCTTCCTTCCTGTCTAAATGTTCCTGAAAAAAAAAAGTATCTATTGATACAAATTAAAGAATGCACGTAGAAATATAATTTGGTGATTGAGATCCAGCTTGATAATTTCAGTATCACAAAGAGATTTCCTTCAGTTAAATCCACAAGGCAGGCAAAAACAGGGTTGTAGAATGAAATAGCGTAATCACTCTTAATGAACAGTGCTTACTGACAAAGGAGGATGTAAGGAAAATTTAATTCTGAAGGGAAAGGAAACAATTTTAGTTTACCATCAGCCTGTCAACTCCCTTAATGAAAACTTTACATGTTTAATGTGTGCACCAGGTAGTTTGAGACATTTTTTAGACTGTTCCAAAGGATAAATTGTTATAACTAGATCAATGGTTATGTTTTCAGAGTACTCAGAAGAGTCATCCTGAGAGGCTTCAAGGTCCTTAGAAGATAATTTAATGGTGATTCCCCCCACCCCCTGCCACAATCTCCACATACTGCATTCTGAATTCACTACACTAGTCTCTCAGTCATAGCCTGTACCAAACATTCCCTCCACATTACTTAAGAATATTAATCTAAACATGCCCTCCTACACAAGCAAATTTAAACTCAGCGCTGGCACAATCTAACCATTGACAAGAGACTCCAAAATTCCAGACCATTACTTCTATTACCGTCTGTGTACTCTGGAATTACAAAAACCCTCCAGTTTTCAATCTTCTTAGCTATTCCAGAACACAAGGACAGTTACTGTAGCCAGCAATAAAGAGGCAACTCTGAGCTGTCTGGATGTACATAGCCACAGGAATAATTAAGTTGATTCACTTTCAGGAAGCAGGATGAGAAAGCAACTGTCAGAGGATTTAGCAGATATAAGCTCTGATACATTTTATCTCTTCAGTTTTTCTGCAGAATTTAAAACCCATTGCACAAAAGTTTGTGTTGCTGTGGTTTTCCCCTGCCTTCCTTCCTCCCTCCCTCCCTCCCTTTCCTTCCTTTTTTCTTGTGATTGTAATTTTCTAGTATGAACCAAGATATTTTTCAGTCTGCAGGAAAGTGACCTGAAGCAATGGAGCGGTTTTGATCAAGCTGACCAGCCTGTTTCCATGCAGGATCAGCATCACTATCCAGTTTAGCAGTGACTATCATTTTGCAAGAACAAATGAGCACACCTAGCAGATGTGATGATGGTGCTGGGAGATAGGAGATGTGACAGCAGTTCCACACAAGGTGTTTTACAGGTCTGTAGCAGGAGTCAGAAAACCTGATGCTGTAGCAATACATCAAAATGAAATCTTGTTCAGAGCCTCAGGACCCAAATAATTGCCTGCCCTCTGGTGAGGAAAAGAGGGAAGAGAACTTGAAGAGCCTGACCTTGCACTGGATTCCAAGATACAGAAGGTCAAGTAGTAAAGAAAAAAAAAAGGCTGAAGATTGAGTGATCACAACTGTTTCACATTTCAGAGAACTTGATTTTTCTGATTCTTATTTTCCCTTGACTATTAAATATCAGATGTGGGAAAACAGACTGAAACCACACAGTTCCCCAGAACTGATGGGCTGAGACTACTCTTAATCCAAGACTATGGAAGAGGAGATAGAAGATTCCTTACATTCTTGTAAGAAAGATGGAATAAGAGCATCAGGGTCATGAGCACAAGACTAGTGATCACTGTGAAACAGGGTGTGAAAGGGAGGCTGAGAAAAACAAGGAAGGGGTCTGAGGAGTGCCTCCATCTGAAGAACCTCATGTAAAAAAGTTCAGTTCCCAGCAAGAGATTCCCAGTTTACTGTGCTCTTTCATGTGAGCACCTTGAAAATTGTGTTCATAGGAAATGGACCACTTATTGCTGAACTCTGTCATATTACATCCCTGGGCTACTCCACCTCTGCAGGAAGGGTCTGAGGCCACAGCTTGACTTGGCACTTTCCAAAAGCTCCCAGAGTTCTGTTAGCTGCACTGATTATTTTTCCCTTGGATACACAGATCCTGATGGAAAACCACTGGATACCCATGGAGGCCTCTTTTAATATTACTGTTTATTTTCTCAATGAAACCCAGTAACATTGGCAGAGGCTTTGGCAGGGAGCAAAAACCATCTTGAAGTTAACTGAGAAAAAGACAAATAGCTGTCACAAAATTCCACTAAAGGTAATGTGGCTAAAGGAATGGGCTAGAAGATGATTTTTACAAGGAATGGGAACAGACTGGAGTACACAAAGGAAAATGAAAGCAAGCTAGTAGGAAGGATGTTATAAATATGGAAAAGAGACCAGAGCAGGAACAAAGATTCCAGTGGGGAGTATCAGCATGAGGAGGAATGCCTCTGGAGGATGGCTTGCAATAAAATAATTAAAAGTGAGGACAAGTCTGAAGAAGAAAAAAAGAGGCCATGATAGATGTTGTATTTCAACAGAAAATGAAGGCTAAAGAAAAAGAAGAAATGAGATTTTATTAGAAGTTCAGTTAAATGGGAATAGGAAAACAGAGGGTAAAATATGGGGGAAATTATATATTTCTAAAATTACGGCTCCGGAAGCAGCTGACTGAAAGGAAATCTTCCTTAAGGACTGGCCTGACGAAGTTGAGGATAAAATTAATAGTAACAGAAAAGGAAGTGAACAGCAGTCTTTTACAAACTTGAAATGTGAGGGGGTTTAGAATCATCATCAAAATACATACAAACACTCTCAATTAATTCTTCATTTTGATAAAAGACAATGTGGAAGAAGTTCACTCTCTTCTTTCAGGACTAAAATGAGATGTCACCCACAAATGCAAAAGTTCTGCTTAAAACAGTGCTAATCTAAACAGACAGGTCAAATACCATTTGCTTGGGTAATACTGGGCTGAAACAAGAATGACTGATAGACTGATAGGAAACCTCTTCCTCAGATTAAATATTTGCAGAAAACTATTTGCATAAAAAATAAGGAATAAAATTATTTTCCTGTTTGTGCTTTGTGCCCTGAGGTAGACAAAGCAAGAAGTAAGTGCTGTGTGACAATGTTTCCACCACAGTAAAATGATGTGCAAAGTTAATATGACAGTTTTTGTAAACTTTCTTGTTAGTTAATTGAAGTCTTAGGTCAGGCAATATCACATTATTTTCCCCAAAGTCTGACAGCCTCCTTTGGCAAAATAAAACATGCACAAAATCATTTGTGGGTGGCATTTAATCCAGGGCCTTTCACAGACAAAATGTACTGATCTTCTCAAGCAAAATGTTAAGTGAGGGGAGGGGGCAAATGAGGAGATATTTGTATCCTTAGTCATATACTAACATAATAATTAACATGTCAAATAATATGCTTGCAAATTCTAATGAAAAACAATATGAGAGTTACCCATGATTAGGAACATACATTTCGGTGCTGCTTCCCTTAATTACATTAAATGGCATACACTAAATGAAAATTAATTTAATATATTGGCAAACTGCTGGTTCTACAGGAGGAAAACAAGGACAGAATTCTAACAGATAGCTTTTTTCCCCTAGGAAAACATAAAAATCAAAGAACTCAAGTCCTAGATACTAATGATGAATTAAAAAAAGACTTTTAATGGGTAAAGAAACAGCAAAAGTGGCAGCGCAGATTTTTTTTTAAGAAGTTGAACAGAAGGGTCTGGAATCATTGCTCAGTACATCTGATATATGGATAAAACTGTGAAAACACCATTATAGCTTCATATCTTCCTACCTCCTTCAGCTGAGACAAAAACAAATAAAGGTGTGGCCAGCTAAGATCTCCAGGCCCTTTCACCAGCTGAAACCACTGTGTTGAGGTCCCTCCTGTCCCAGTTACAAATGGCCAGTGGGATTGCACGTGGTGGAAGTCTGCCACTTTCCCTGCTTGTGTTGTCCCTGTCCTTGTCTCTAGTCAACTACAGGGACCCTCCAGCCTAATTTCTAAATGGAAGGGGAGCCAGTGCACCAGGTTCCTGTCTTTTTAATACCAAGAGAAATGGAGTTCCTTAGTCATCTAAGTGACCAACAAATACACCAGCTAGCACAAAGCATCAGGCAATATGAGTAACAGCTTCTCTACCCTTCAACTTCATACCTCTGCACCTTGTTAACCTTCTCCCAAACCTGACAGACGTGGAAAATCCATCCAGTGTGTCTATGGATTCCAATTGTTTTCAGTAGCAAATTCAGCCAAATTTCCCCATGAACATTTTTCACAGAGAAGGAGATTTGCCTGTGAAAACTGTTCAATGATTAAACACTCTATATGCAAAAGCTCTGTAATTTTGTCAAGCTTTGCTAATACTTATGTAGTAGTTATGTAATGCTTGCTATTCCTTCAGCAAGTCCAAAAGTTGGCTCACCACTCAAACAGTACAATTTCTTCTTTAGTTAAAAGTATCCCCTCACATTTATTCTGTTACTCACAGGAACAAAGGAAAGGAAAATAAAAATAGGAGCTGGAAGTTTCAGCTTTTGTTTTCTGGACCTGCCATAAGTGACTTCAACCATTTCATTGCCACCTTTTTATTTTCTTTCTTGTTTGTTTTGTTTCAGGCAATGCATTTTATTAGAAAAGTGAAACTTCCAAAATTTCTACCTAATAAAACCATGAAAGACTGAAAATGTGGTTTTGGATTCAGTTCTTTGAATTAGAAAGCTGAATTACATATTTAGGCTTTCCAGATGAATGCATAAACCTGATGTTTGGTATACTCGTGTTGGACTATTTCATTCAGTCCCATTATTTGCCTGCCCTTACAGTTAAGGCTGAGCATACTGGAATTATGAAAAAGTCAATTGTTCAGATGTGCCATGCCTCTGAATGAGCCTACATGTTATTTTACATCATAATTTATACCAAAAGTAAACTGTAATAGTTTTTAGGTAAAGTCTTGTTTCTTATTCATGTCCCCCAAGAAACGTGAGCTGACAAACATGCCTACAGAACACCAATTTTTTTAGCACATCTCATATTAATAACTGTTTCAAGTGATAATTGCATTGTTATCAGAGATTCCAGTCTGACACAATAATAAAAATAGCTGCATGAAATAGTTGCATGATTCACAGAAATACACAAAGCAATGAAGAGGTTAAACCCATTGCAACTTGTGAGATGCTAGCTCTAGATCTTATTCTGTAAATCTGCTGCTCACAAATTACTGACTTGACAGATCATAATAAGTGCTGTCAGGACTATTACAAACCAAGATCTGCTTGGAACTGCCAAATATACATAGAATGTGTATGTCCAAGAGAAAGCAAAAAAGTATTTTCATTGCTATTTTAAAATATTCTGAAATAACATTGAACAATACCTTCATTAAATACTGAATCTTTGCGGTCTAGTCCAATGAGATTCCTGCCTCAGGTAGGAATTACTGTGCTGGTCATATAAATAAGAACAACATATATTATTTTTCCTCCTAAGCTGTGGCATGTAACCAAGAATACAAGGAATTCAACCAGACTATTCTTAGAAGAAGAAAATGCACAGATGACTTGTTTTGCCATGCCTCATTTTAAGAACTGCAGTGGAATGGTTTATGGCTTCAGAAACCTGTATTTTTCATTGCTGCAAAGGAACAATCTTTTTTCCCCACAGATCAAAGAGAAGCTTTTTTTGGATCTACATGCAGTACTGGAAAATAAACTACTCCCCAGGACAGAGAGCAGTGATTTATATGACACCTAATACTAACACCAACAATTCAAAAGCATTCAGTCACCTCACTGCGATTACAAAACCGATCTGCTAGCCAGGGAAGTTGGGAATGGAACAATCTGCTTAGGCTACCCAATGCTTTGGGAATATGATAGACTTACCCAAGCACAGGGAAAAGCATCCACAGTTATTTGAAATCTTAACTAAAGATATATTGGTAACCATCAGAACTGATCCCATTGCTCCATGCCCTTCACTACATGCATAGGAAGCATCTGAAAAAAATCACACTTTTTTTCCCCTCCAGTGAATACTATGTCAATACCACATTCTCAGTTTATTTTTTTTCCCATTCTTCCTTTCATTCATATTAAAGAGTGAAGGAAGAGGAAGATCAGAGCCTAAGGATTTTTTTTTCTCACAAAAGGATTAAAACAAGATTGGCTTCAAGTTTACTTCCCACTATTGATTTGAAAGTACCAATGACATACACAGAAACACATCGATCCTGCCTAGGAGGCTTAAGAACATCTTAAAATAGTGCTATTTCTAGTAACCAACTAGTGAGCTACGGGTGGACAAAGGCTTACAATCTTCCAGTAAGGGAAGATCCTTTCTCTGATAACTTGAATGCTATCACTGCACTTCTTTCCATATTGTCATTAATCCACATTTCTAATCAGCCAGCAGACTCCCACTTTCCCACAACTCTGTAATTATTTACTTTATGTTTTTAGGCAGGAGATAAATTTAGAATTAAATGCAAGATTTTTTTTTCCCTTGAAAGGTAAGATTCAGATTCTGTGCAATCCAGACTGCAGCAGTCACAACCCCACAAAAAAAAAAAAAAAAAAAAAAAAAAAAAAAGGCATTACACTCATTCTGCAATTTCCCTACTGCCTCATACGTGACTACACAAATGATTTGCTTTGGTAAGTTTGCTCAGGTCCAAAAAGAAGTCAAATGGGAGATATCATGCTAGAGTGAACATGGTCCAGGGGCACAGACATGGTGTGTCCAGATATTTATTTCACATGCTGGTGACAGGGAGTCTAGAATTGAGGTTACAGATATAAGGAGGTTAATCCCCCTATTGATTCTGTGGAGTAATTAGAGTGCAGAATGGCATGTGAGGCAATGACATCAAAAGTTTTTGTAAAACTTTGCTTCTATTTTATCCTAGTGGAAGTCAGGCAGGAATGGCGAGGAAACTCCTGTCAGGGAAAAATTGGTGGGAATGATGGAACCGGTGTTTCTGTGTGTTAAGGATTCACAGAGGCAATATGGTAGAGGCAAGACACACCAGGTAGGAGAGGGCTGGTATTATCTGGGCTGTAAAGTCAGGGGAAGGAAATATTCAGGGAGGGAAAGGTGATGACAGCCTAACTTGGGAATGACTGTGTGAAACACATCTGAAGTAAAATTCTGCCTGAATTTTAGGATAAAGGGTGTAAGAATGGATGAAGCTGGCATCAACACAAAGCGGGTATTTTCTGTAAAACAAGATACACCCAATATTTAAACACTTGATTATTTTGGAGACTCCCACACCCTCTGTCACATCAAAAACGCATCAAGTCCAAAGGCTGTTGAGAACAGTCAGCCATCTCTGGCATTTTCTCTAAACAGACTACCCTTATTGCTGGCTTTCCACTGAAAAATTGGCACTGTGAGCAATCCCAAGCCTGCCCAGCAAAAGGTAAATGACCGCAGTGTCTGTCAGTCATTGCCCCACATGGCCACACAGCCAGTTCAGTAGGAGCAATATTCCTATACAAAATCACTTTGTGTTTTTATCTTCTCCTACTGCCTGCTACAGGCTAGGATTTCCCTGACCTTCCTGTCTTTTTCCCTTCTTCCCCCCTCACCCCGCTCTTTTTTGAGTTCAGATGCACTCCCAGGAGCATACTAAATGAACCCAAATATCACCGCACAAGCCACACGCAGAAACATGCAACCTTCTATGAGAGAGATGGGCTGGGGGAAGCCTCATAAGGATGCTATTATAGTGGGAGAGAGGAAAACAGCAGCTCCCCGCGGCAGCTGTGAAGCGGGCGGAGTGCCCAGGGGCCCCGTGGCAAGGGGCAGTGAGTGCAGGATGGCTGGTTTCCATGGAGGAGGGAGCCAAGGAGGCAGCAGAGAGGCTCGCAGGAGGCGATGCTGCTGGCTGCTGGCATGAGGAGGAGCAATACCTCCTGTCATTTCACCTACCATCAGCACCCACGGCTCCAGGGGGCTCAGTTCAAATCTCCTTACTGCTTCTGCTTCCTCGGTCTTGTCTCCTCTGGAGGAGGACCATGACTCAGAACACATCGTGCTGTGCCTGGTTTGGTGGGTTGCAGTGATTTAAAGGATCACAAACTGCTAGGCCTGAGCTTTAAATAAATAAATTAAAAAAAAAAAATCTAGCAAAGCAACACAGGCCCAAAGCTGACTGACTAGTGGCTTTTGGCACCCTCCGTTCTGCATGAAGGCCCTGCAAATGTCTTTTGCACATCACTAATCTTTGCCAAACTAAACATCATCTTAGCAGAGTTGGTGTTGCAACTCAATGGTCATTACCTACCAAGCAACAAAAGTGATGGCGGCTGGAGAGACAGCCTATTCACAGCAGGGTTCTGCTAATTACCAGTATTTTTCATAGAGATAAAAACAAGAATCTTCAATGCCAATCTAATACTGATCAGCATCACTGTATCCGAGCCCTGCATTAACATTTAGGTGGGGCACGTATTTTTTACACATTGGAATATAACTGAATGAAAGTGATAGTAAATCTGACTCTCCACTTGCGCCATATAAACCATCTGTTCTTGTGAAAACAGCATGCACCTGCCCCGTGTCAGGTTTTCTCTGCTGTAGAATGGGTAGAAAAATATTTATTGCATTCAGTTCACGGTAAGACCGTAAGATCCTTCCAACATCTATAACGCACATCTGAGTTCATTAGATAGAAAAACTTATGCAAAGCCCTATTACAGCTTTATTCCCATTTTTGTCAGAAGGAACTAGGGAGGAAAATGCTTCCTCTTAGAGCTCCTTGGAAAGGCAGTAAACCATTTCAGTAGAAATCTCAGCTAAGTAGCATCTTCTTTAAGACAAAAGAGCTCTGCAGTGAAAGCACAAAAGTTGTAAGAACAGCAAATGTCTTGTTGCCACGTAAATAAACCCAAATCCTCTGAATTGCTGTGTGACACAAGACAGGATCCAAGATAGGTAAATATTTCCTAAGGAAAACAAAATTCTAGTTTTCTTAGAGAGTGTTCCCAGCAAACACTGTTCTTGATATAAGTTCAGGCCTGCACTGTAACAAGGATGAATGGTGGGGGATTCTTGAGCTGCTGAGTACAATGCCAATGTCAATTCCCATCGCAGGGACAGCCTCCTGCCCTGAAGCCATGCTCCTCACACATCTGCCGAACACTGCTCATAAAACTCACCAATTCTGAGCCTCTCATACCCATGTAAAGAACACAAGTGGTGTCTAAATGTCTCCCTCAACTACCTGCTGGCATTACTGACAGAGATAACACAGCACGTTTAGATGTGAGCATTCCTGATGGTTAAAAATGTTAAAAATGCAACCAATGGAGCGGAGCTATAACCTCTATTAACCAAGACACAGTGCTTTCTGCTGAGGAGGGTACTGAGGGGAAAACAAGTCAGCAAATCCCCTGATAGCACACTGTCCCCAGAGCTCCTGGGCACTTGGATGTTGGAGGGATCCTGGGTGCCCTGCACCTGAAGCAGAGTTGATGGCCATGGAAGGCCAAGGCAGTAGAGAAAACAGCTTGCCCAAATCAGTGCAGCCTTTTTCAACATGCATGATTGGCTCCAATGGCTGCAAAGGAGAAAGATTTAAGAGGGCTGGCGTGAAGATCAGGGAAATGCTGCCACTTTTAACAGATCTTGCTCAGGCAGCAATGCAAGCCTAACTTCACCGAGAGAGAAGAGCAGTGCAGTTCCCTATGGATGTGGAGAGTCTTCACCTGGGCACAAGTTCACAACAAAAAAAATCCCTGGTTTACACTGGTTTCTAGCGCTTTCCACTGCCATGGGTTCAAAATGAGGTAAAAAGAAGAGAAATCAGTGAGCCAGATTGACCCTTGGAGTTACTTCAATCGCCATAATGACAGGGAAACCATTTAGGTTCCTTTATATTTATGTTCTTTCTTGCTTCCTCCATGAAGTAATATAAAACTTGAAGAGAGGGAAACAAACCAAAGGATGGAAAAGAAATATCTGACAGAAACATCTGAGAAGTCCCACTAACACTAGACGTTAAGAACCTGGTGAATGCTCTGTTCAAAGTCAACACATTTGAAGAAACAGCAGGAAGTGGCTGAAAACTCATCAATCAGCAGCCTATTGTATACTATCCTTTCTATTTGTATGTGTAGCTCAAGCATACATCAGGCTTCAATCTAGATGGCTATTGCAATATTTCAGTTAATTTGGATGGGTTTTTTCATTATCTCAAATTCTTGCCAATGAAAACAGTCCAGTAAATCTATTTTGAAGGGCTTTTGTTATCATAAGTTAGTTTTTAGGGCACTTTATCTGAAGAAGTTGGATACTTTACTAAAAAAAATACAGATATAAAATTATAATCAACCTCCTCCTCAAAGCACTTTAAAATAAGCCTTATTTATTCTTGGATTTTTGGAAGACTGCAGCCTACATATTATTTGTCATTTTAATCTCTTTGGTTGATTTGATAATTTTGATCTTTTTTCTTTTCCTTCTTGTGCCTCCAGAACAACTTCTTAAAATAAGAGAAGCCACAAACCAGGAATCACCAGTAAAAGAAGGCATCAGGAATATTTCCTCATTTTAAGATTAGAGCTACTTAGAGAATCAGTAACAAATTAGCAAAAGAACAGCAGATATAGGATGGCCTGGAAAAAAACTATTAATTCAAATAAGCACCTTTTAATGGGTTTTATACGTCATTCAGCAGCGAGCTGCCAGTGACAACACTTCCATGCATATCCAATTTGCTATTAATTACAGCAAGTAGGAAAAAGAGGTTAAACTGAGCACAAAACACTGTGTGTGGGTAAGAGGCTTCCTATGTTAGGACATGTTTTCAGAGTGGTAGGTGATACCAACCAAACATATCCACAATATACAAACCTGTGACGTTAAAATGCCCTCAGCCCCCAAAAGATTTTGGAGAACAGGAAGCATTCAGGTGTCTGTTCGGACTGGATGTGTATAGGATGACCAGCCAAGGACAATCTGTCAGGAAAGTGGATGTGACTCCTGGGACATGGGGCAGAGACACTAAATGTGCAAACTTCTTGCCCCACTAGGAGGCTCCTGCCTTCAGCTTCCCTCTGTGTTTAGGTATCACTTGCTGCTCCAAACTGGGACTTGGGTGTTGAGCAGGCAGCACAAATCACAGCCAAATACAGCTAAGTGAAAGGAGGAAAAAACCCCTATCTCAACAAACAGCTTAAAAACCAACTCCCCGAGCCCAGCAACCAGAGCAGGCTGCACATGGAAGCAGCACCAGCAGCTGAAACTCTGGCGAGGAGACTCATGTGGGAGTTGTGCTCGCGGCTGCTGAAGGGCTGTGGGCAGGTGGGAGGAACCTCACTTTGCTCGGGGAAAGGAAGGCAACGAGAAGGAACAGGAGCCCTATTGTGATGTGCCTAGAACACAGAGGATGTAAATTAACATACTTTTCCCTCTACATCCTTCGTGACTGATTTAAGAAGCCTGACAATGGGTAGTAAGTATTACTGGGGCAGGCTAATATCAGGCTCTGAGGACATGTTGCTGAGGAACAGTAATATCAGGACATGGTGTCTCTTCAGGAAGCCAATCTGCAAGGGTTGGCGTGTCACAGCTGTAGCATTCCCAACCATGCCTTGCCAGCCCCTGGATCTTTCACATCCAAAGAGGGCAGGCAGCAGCAGAGCCACCAGGAGCCCTCCATACATTTCTTCTCACTACTGACTGACAGCATACCTAAGGGGGCACCTGACAACCATTCCCCTTTAGAGATAAAACTTAGGATCAGCTCCTCTTGCCTCAGCTTTCAGCCTGACCAATTGAACTGCCACTACTCACTGCTTCTCTTGCAGTCCCAATTCCCTCCTCCCACCCCAAGGATTTGAGATATTACAGTAAGCACTGCCAGCACCTCTGATAACCTCGCTCTTCCGAGGCTGCTGTTGTTACTGCAACAGCCTAATAAATTCCCCTAACACATTCCCCTACCTGGGAAAAGAGGGAGAAGGATTCTCTTCTGTTCAGAAGGATTCTGAAGGCTTGAAGGCTGGAAGGGCTGGATGTCAGCTGGAGCAAAAAGACCATGCATGCTCCCCATTGCAATGGAGGCCGTGGCTCAGAGGAATGGAAGGGCACCCATGCTCTCACAGACAGCAAGTGCTTCTTGGAGAGTGGCAGATTTTTGGGGCACAGAGGGTCAATCTCTGCTACTGGGCCAAGGCAGAGCCTTTTAATTATGGGCTCCCTCCCTTACCAAGGCCAAACTAACAGCAGCTGTTATCTAAACAGGTGTGTTTGTTGAGCCCTTTTACTTGCCTTGTTCACCTCTGGCACTATGCTTTCCAGAGACAGTTTGCTCATCTTTGAGCAAGGGCCAGACTTGAAACACTGCACACATACATAATGGCCCTCCTGTAGTTCTCCTTCCTGGTATTCTTTCTTCCTTTCATATCAGAAGAGGCTAGCTGTGATTCTGAGTGACTGTAGCAAAAATCAGTGTGAGAAAGATATGTAATTTTTTTTTTCTTTCCAAAGCATCAGGAATCACATTTTCAAATGCAAACCCCAGTGTTTGCAGCTGACATCAGTTGTACAGAACAAATGTGGCTTCAGCACTAAGACCCCTGATGCACATGCTCCCCTGCTGGGGAAGCCCTGTCTGAAAAGGAGGTTTTCCTTGGTATACAGCGAAAATTTAATTCCCAAGAACTGTACAATGTCTTATCTTACCAGATGAACTCAGCAGAGTGTGCTGCAGAATCTTCCTCTTAATTCTACATTTTCTTCATGGAGTAAAACAAGTTTTAGGCTTCACTGGACAGAAAATAGTATGCTAGACAGGACAGACCGCTCTACATTTCAGAGTTGATAAACCTGCATATCTAAAGGCATCTCCTTCAGACTTACTAAATTCACTCATTGAAAGGATTAGATGTTAACTTTCCAGTTTCCATCTAATCAAAAGTGAGAAAGGGAGAAAACTTTTCCACGCCGGAGATGCTCAAAGATTTGGCCAGCTGAGACAAATTCTTTAAACTTTAGAGTACAATGCAAATGCGTCTGAGTACAGTTGAGAGGGCAATCTATTCTGAGGAAGCACATTTCTCTCGGCATTTGCAGCTGTGCCACACAGAAGCCAAGACGGCACCTGTGTGAGAGGCACAAGAAGAACCAGCTTTGATGGTATTCCTTATCCCTACTCAATGATCTCAGCGACTATCCATCCATTGCAATTCCACAGGCACTGCAGCAAGCAACTCCTACAAGGAGTTGTTTCATCCTACAAGGACAACTGATTAAGCAATATTCCCAGGATCTTTACTGAAACAGTAAACAGCATTTTATATCATTTCCACTACAAAGGAGTGAAACCCACAAACAAACAAAACTGGACATCAAGCCATCTCAAGAGAGGGAAGACTCAGTCTCAGGCTTGTAACAGGTTTCCCAGAAAACAGAAGATGAGAGCTTTAAGGTCCCCTCTTACCTCATAGTTCCACAGGCCTAGAAACAAGGAGGTCAAGGACATTGCAAGTGTGAGATTCTGACCTTTAAGGGCTGACAATGCTTACTTCAAGTCATGCAGAGTCAAAATGTGTTAAAATGACAGCATTTTCACCAACGGGAATGTTAAATAATTCTTGCAGCTGTTTTACATCAGTTAGAATTAATCTTTCTTTCCCTATGAGCCCTGGAATTTTTGACTAAAAGTTAATCAGGCAGACTGCCTTTTAGTTGCAGGAATGTATTTTTATACTTCCTAATTCACTGCTTAAGTAGGATTTTTATAATACTGCTGACATTCACAGAGTGGTATTAAGATTTTATAATCACTCCTATGAGTGGTCTGCATAATTAAACTGTGCCTTCATCTCTCCTGGACAGTGGGGCCATTGCAAGCTCATACAGACCACTTATTTGCTGTACAGCCACTTTTATATCCACAACACACTAAAAGTAGGAGCAAGATTTACAATAAATATGTGAGAGAAGAAGAGATGAAAGGATAAGGGCAAAGTGAGTTCAGCTAATTAGGTGCTGATGGCAAATGTGAAACAGAGACTTCCTTACCTACATAAAGTACTGGTATGTCTGTGCTGATCTACCCAGTTCCCACCTTGCTCATGCCCCGACACCGTGCACAGTTCTTGAATCTATTCTTCTTTGCCTCTTGACGCCTTTCTGCTCTCATTTATATGCATGGCAGCACCAGCAATGAAATATTTCCCGTTTATTCAGGGGTCCCAGCCTAACCTCTTTCAGCACCATTTAGTTCTGCAGAAAAGCAGTCCCAAGGGTCATTCACTCCTTTTGACCTCCTCCCTTGTAATTACTAGGGTCCCATAATAAACTTAACTGTGGTCGTACATCATTATTTGTGAGCATTATTTACCCTACTCAGGTCCATCAATACTGAACTGCCATCCTTAGGAAAGCTGGTGGCATCATTTTGAGTGCAGAAGGAGGCTTGGCAAATATGGCTGCTCCCAGGCAACTCAGAAAAAAATCTGCATCAAGACAGTGCCTCCAAGCCAAGCCTGATCATTGCACCAGGCAAATTACCTCTTGATTTATTCTGTCCCAACAAATGTCTGCAAGGGCTGCCAGGAAGCAGAAACATTTGTTTAATCAGAGCCTCTGGAAAATTAAGCACTTTTGATGCCTGTGATAGGTATCACCTTCCTCCCCCTCTCTTGCTCTGTTCTCCAACCACAGTGTTAGAGATGCTCTCCTCCTCTGCAGCACAATGAAGAATGGAATACAGATGAACAATTCAGAGCTGATAAATCCATCTTGTGTTACTTATTCCTGTTTCCTCCTCAGCTTTCCTCCCACTGCTGTCCCCTGCCACACAAATTCACACACATATAAGTAGTGTCCTAGCTAGGTCAGCATGATTTTTTTCGTCCTGTTGTCCCACAGTACATAGCAAATTAACCTTGTCAATATCATGACTCCCACCATGCCTTCTGCACTCTGGCTACTGCTACATCATCTGGGTTCGTACTGGCCTCTTGTGAACTGAACTCCCACTGCAAAGGATGCAAAGGACAGTTATGAATGATAAAGCATACTCTTGCCCCTTTCTAAACTCTTTCTTTCTAAAACATGATATTCAGATAAAATTAATCAAGGAAGGCCTACTCAGGGAAGAGCTAATTAAAAGGTTTTTCCCCACACTTTTTGGCAAGAGACCTGGGGAATGACAACTGGCTAATTTTGTTGCAGCATACTCCATGCATGGTGCTGGTAATGACAGTGAGACTGATTATGAATTCTGCTTGACTTCTAGCTGGAGACTAAGTAATCACTTGCCGTTAAATAGTCTTTTGATCTTCCTTGGGTGTTAAGAAAGTATTAGCAAAAAGAAGTATCCCTTTAGATCCTCTCAGAAAGAACCTGGGTCTGGGCAGAGAGGTTCACAGTACACACACAGATCAGAAAGGAAAGGGTTTTGCTGCTTTTTTGCTCTTTGAAGTGAGGACGATGAGATTGATCAGGATTCACAACTTGCTACAGAGCTGCTCACAGCTGCTGATGGGAATAGAGATGCTTTTTTCTGTCAATACAGAACGCATCCTGTGGGCTTTTACAATGTTCATCTGCTGTTTTGCTGTGCCTCTGTCTTTGCTTTTTTAAAAAAGGGCATACTTAAATTGCTATTATCTACCACACGACTATAATTTAAATGAAAATGAGGTGGTTTTCAGACATGTCCAGAGCACTCTAATTCAAAAAGGATTTTGCAGCCATTTTTACTGTGAGAAAGCTGGTAAGAGTTCCTCAGGAAGGAGAGGAATACATGGATTTGTTCTTTCTGTGCAACCTCAAATGTGTCAGAGCAGTGAAATAAATGATGCTATTTCAGGCATATCATGTTGTGTTATTTTTGGTAGTTCCCAGCAGTTTGGTAAAATGGGAAACGCAAACCACCACCATGAAAGGTTCTGTTACGCTTTCTTTAACCAGTAGCACACATGAATTTCTGCCCAGTGATGACAGTATTTAACATCTCAGGTGCTGGGTAGCCACGCTGATTTCATTTTGGTCACCAGAAATATCTGCAGTAGCAAAATACTTCCATTCAAACATGGCCCAATGTGGAACTTGTGAACAAGACTTTAAAATATGACAGAGCAGAGAAGTTCATATATTTATAGTCGTAAAAATCATATTAACAAACATATTAGTGGGCACTGTTAGGGGCACTTAACTCTGGCTAATTCCCTTGCTTTCGTGTTCTGGAATCTCTCCTGTGTGGAGTGGACTTGCTCCTGATCCAGAAGTTCCAAAACCTGATGCATAGTAGCAATTATACATGTTATAAATAAACCAGAATTGTGCAGTACTCCTAGCCATAAGCACAGAAGCAGGAGTAAAGGAAAATCATATTAGTAAGAAGTAAAAACAGCACAGACAGATATTCACTGGGTAATAGAATGCAATCTTAATGAAAATTTTAGAGTAGGACTGCCCTATTTGATAATGTTTTCTGCTGCAACTGCTATAATACATCTGTCAAAACTCCCTTTTGGGGTAAATAAGCTTAGCTCCATTGAGTAAAGACAATAGCATTAATTTATTCCAATAAAGTTTTGTCCAGCTTATATTAGGATGGGCTGGAAGTTACATGTGATACACTTGTAGAGGTTTTGTTACATTATGAGCAACCATGCTGAAGGATAACCCTAGGGAATAGGCCTCAAAATTAGGTTCTATCTTTATGCTTTCAACAGGAATGTTGCATCAAATATAGCTTGTCATAAGAGTTCTTTTTTCCCCTGTCCTTTTCTGAACTGAGATTGTTCCTGACAGATGAATGAGGTGAGCATCTCCTTTTGAAGCTACTATTACTGTCCAGCTATGGCCAATATTGCAGACTGCTGTGGCCAAACGGCCATCTCTGTTACAGGACAGAGTCCAAATTTTGCTCTCTAGCTTGAGAACAAAACAGAGGTCAGTGCCTGATAAATCTTTTTACTTCATTTTTTTAAATGTATTGTAGCAGCTGCAATGACCTAATTTCACTTTTCTTCAGTTTTGGTAATATGACACACAAGGTTCGGAGCCTTTCAGTTCAGACACAGCTATCAGACCTTTTTAGCTGAACCATCTCAGACTACCATCTGGCTTAGATAGGAAGACATTGAGAGGTGTCAGGGAGAATATTTTATAAGTGTTTATACCTCCATTAATCTGATTTTAGAAATAACACTTAACAACCTATAATAGGCCTTCTGCAGCTAAATTCAACAGACACAAAACTGGCAAAAATATATGAAAATTGGAGAAATTACAACAGAGTGGAACAAACTTCCCATTCTTGCTAATGGACCGGGGAAGACATCTAATGCTCATAAAATTTCCCTTTTTCTCTGTTTAAGATCCTTCTCTCATCCATATGTATCTACAAATGAACACATGTATCTTCCGCTGGACAAGGTCAAGACAGCAGCTATTGTAGCTTACAGATGGCTCCATGATTTAAGTTGTACAGGCATTTTCTGAAGTGTTCCCTGCTTAGTTACAACTCTCTGCAAGAACAGAGTTCACATTCTATGAGAAAAGGAGTATCACTTTGTAGTTACATTTTTGCAACAGGCCTTATTTATAATATGACTTTCCCATGTACAATAGTACAACTAACCTGAAATCAGCTTAAATGTGATTATTGTGCTGACATTTTTTTTTTTTAAAGGCAAATGACAGGTTGTTACTGCAGGTCATTATTTTTTACTGCGAATGCAGGAAATATGTCCAGATATTTACTTCTAGCACAAATTATAAAAATGATTTTGTTTCCTTCAGAAAGGAAGTAATGCATACCTAAACAAATGCACATATAATATACAGGGCCCAATTTAGATGCTTTTAAGTCTTAGCCATGGGTGGGAGTGCATTCAGGCTGAAAGCGTGGTATTACTGTGGGAACATATTGAAGATACAGATGCTGCCTTAGGCAGCCCTTCTTCCCACGCAAATCCTCCTTTGCCAACACTTGGATCAGTCTGCGTGGATGTAAGGTGCTGAGATAGAGTAATGCAGGCTCACACATGCCTCTTACGTCTGCTTCAAGCCTGCCCTGCAACACTCTTCTCCCTAGTTTTTGCCACCAAAGTGGCAAGGTATGTTTTCTCAGGTTGGATAGCTACTGGGGTTTTGAAGGATTGTAAAATGAAGTTCAGGATCCAAAACTGAGCTAGCTGCAATTTTTTTCTACCCATCTGCAATAAAGTGGTGGCATAAGCCAATACAGAGAATATTAATGACATGAGTGGCAGAGCACATTTGAAATTGCACATGGAAGAATTTCGGTTCTGAGCTTGACAGCATAATGATGTGCTTCAACTGTGGTGCTCCGACAAGAACAAGACAACAAAACAACAAATGCTCTGGCAAATTACCAGCCATGACTTCCCAAATGCTGAAAATGACCAGAAACAAGAAAAGCGTATACATATTTCCTGATGTACGTACCATGTCCAATCTGCCACATTAAAATAGGCTATCTTTGCATCTGCCCTTGTCATACATACTCTATAGAGCTGTCTTTTTTTTTTTTTTTGGTCTTTTTTTCTAATATTAGTTTTGCAATGTGAGTTTTACTCTTCAGATATCAAACCTACTGTCTATAATCTTACCTCTTCTTTCTCAATTCACCTTTCCAAGACCATTTCTGCAGTTGATGGAATCCAAAAAAGAATGCTGTATTGCACTGCCAAGTAACTGACTCCCCAAAGTTTTCGCCCATGTATTGTATCTAACACCTCAAAGTCTATTCCATCAGCTCTCCAGGAAAATGAGTGCATAACCTCTCTTCCTACCCCATCATCCCACAGTTGTGTTTCTGCCAACCACACAGAACGCATGAGAAAGAACTCTACAAGGCATCATCTTGTTTCTTTATGCATGTGCTGATCACCTTGTGAGCAGGAAAGATCCTTCCACACTGCAAAAACTTGTAGTTTAGATCAGGCAAACTATACAAGGCAACACACTCATGAGAGAGAATTGGTTTCAGTTCACAAAAAGATGGAAACCACAGAATACCAGCTATTAAAAAGTGTGCATTTGGGAAAACAGATGAGGAGAACCCTTGAACCACTGTTCTTGCTCGCATTCAGCGTAGCACACAGTCATCCACCAGTCACCAGAGTACAGCTTTGCTTCCACTTAATCACCTTTCAAAGCCAACAATTAGCCTTTTAAATGGTCAACTTCCCAAATGGCAATGAAGCATTAGAATTCATTACGGCAGAAGATGAGATGCAAATAAATCTTCCTTATTTCTTTATCTTTAAGAATTCTTGCTTACTAAACTTGTATTACATTCAATTTCACTTGGGAAGATAGCTGCTGTCACTTTCCTGAAGTCAACTAAACATCATTAGGCTTCTCGATATTCTTCAAAAGATTTTGTGGATTCAGCTTACAACTGACATGGATTGCATACAGTGGCTTTCTATTGTGTTCTAGGATCCCTGGGAATAATTGTTTGACTCCTCTTCAGACAGCATGAATGGAAAGCACATGCTGCTCCTGTAGTTGATAGCTGTTTCTTTCTTAATGATTAGGTACAAGTGGCTTGAAAACTTTTACCTTTCCTCAAATATAGTGAATCTTTTATTGAGAGTCCTTTACATAGCTTGATACCCACTCCAATGCTCCACACTTCTCCATCTGGCATATGAAGCAGATTAGCAAACACTCCTCATTTGCCATTTTCAGGAGCTCTGTCTTGCAGCTCTCTGGTCCCTAAGCCCCATGTACTGACTCTTCGTGTAGTTTTCCACAGCTGCATAAGCCTGAACTCAAACATGGGAGCATATTTTGAAGCTGTTAGCTAACAAAACCAAATCTCTGCCCCTAAAAGCATCATCATTACAATTCACCCTGTTAGTACATGAATTATAACCAGGATTGGCCTGTTGGGAAATGGAGTGTTTTTATATCCAGGTTAGTTGACACACGGATCTACTTTAAATGTCACTGACCACTAAGAACATCCTGTTGAAGGGCAGCCTTCCCCTTGGTAAAAAACCTTCTGCTTTCTTTTTCTTCTCCCAGTGAGTGCTCTCATACCTGAAATCAGAGTAGGGGACTGTGCTCCTCCTGGGTGCAACCAGCATCCAGAGCTGCCATAGAACAGAGGGAGCATATAACCTGGAACAAGCAACTGAAGTCTGTAATGGTCAAAAGGACAAATTTTGCAATCTAATTCACCCAGCCATTCTTGTTTGTAAGACTACCAAGAAAATTAAAGGAGTAAGACTATCCAGAAAATTAAAGGTGTTTATTGGAATGGATTGGTGCCTAAATGCTTTTGGCACATAAACAGCCTATGAGAATAATAATTGGGAAGATATAAATAAAAACAGGAGCAAGTAACATTTCAGCTAAATATTAGAAAAATAATGTCAGGCTGTGGAATTACATTCCAATATAAATAGAAGAAATAGCCTAGGCTATTTAAAGTTAGCTGGACAAATCCCTTGCTAATAAGTTCCATGCTCACTGAGAACCCAAAAGGTCTTTTTTTATCCACAGTGGACATAATTCTATCCCGATTACAGATGTAAAACATATTCAGCTTAAGTAAAAATGTAATTTGTTACATTCTACTTTGGGTGCATCACTTATCTAATGGAATGTCTCCTAGGAAAGCAATTCAGTAGTGCGGCCAATAACACTGTCTGCAGTTTAAATGGGACAGAATTACCATAAATTCAACTTAATAGGGACACATTTAGCTAAGACCAATTGTGCTACATCACAACAAAATTCTACAACCCTGAAGTTTTATAACCACTACATGACACTATAGGAAAAGTGCATATATGAAATACCTGACTAACAGAATGGATGGTTTTAAGTGCAGTGATGCATTTTTTCATTGCTGTCACATTCTCTTGCTGTTTGAGGTCTTTTTAAATCTTGTTTTTAATGGCCTCTTCACTTAGTTGGTATGGGCACTTATCAGAATGAGCAGCCCTCCAAGCACTTGTACATACTGTTCTACTACAATACAGAAACCCAAGCCTTATTATCCTACTGCACTGGAAAAGACATGGTGAATGGTTGCTGAGCTTCAGCAAATCTCCCAAAAGCATTTAGATTCTGAAACAATTGCTTCTAGTAAACTTCACTATATTGCAGAAAATTACCTTTTCACATATTCCAGATTTTCCTCCCCCTCAACAAGATGAAAGAGTCAACTAAAAATTAATCTACCAGCCTGGAGATCCAGATGAATGCTATTGGTTTTTGTAGGTGAAAGAAGAGGCTTTGTTCAAGGGTATGAGCAATCTATTAAGAATAGATGGTCTAGAACCCAGAGAAGTATATTACTGCAAGAATGACTCAGGCAGTAATCATCACAACAAACTTATAAATAGCAGAGAAAAGTATTAATTCAAAATGACTTCTCACCTCATAAAGTCATGGTACAGAGCAAGCAATGTTACCAGGAAGTTTGTTTAGTCTGTTACCTGTCTCCCATGCCAATTCTTGATGGAAAAGTTCCTCATGTTCTAGGTAATTATAGGAATTTTTTCTTCTAATGTTAGATGTGGACAGCCTGCCAGTGGCAGATTCTCTACAGTTAACTTTTAGTTGTCAGATTGTCAGTTAGTTTAACTTCTGTTCCTCTTCCTCAAAAATATGACAGTCATCAGGTTACCCTATGAATAACTAACTACAGGAGACAACAACCTATTATCTCTTGGGTTTACTGTTGAATGAACCCTTCTGTCCACCAGATAAATACCTGATATCCACCATGCAGAATAATTTAAAGCACCTCCTTGCTCTGAGGTGATCAAAAAGACATTTCATCATTTACCCTGGTTACCCATAGACTGGATGGTTGGCTGCCATATTCCTGAGGAAGAGGAGGTATAATAAGTAGGTTAAATGAGTGAGGGGGAAGGTATGCAGTCATAAAAGGGATCTGTAGCAGCAACTTAATACCTTCCCACACAGAACAAGAAATTGTAGCATCAGTGCATAGCAGTTGAGAGTAGTAACTGGAACCATATAAGTGAATCACTAGCAAAATCACAACTAAATAATCAGTTATTCAAAAGTGTGTGCCGACTCCATCCCAACCAGTTTCCCTTGGTTGTAACAAGCTTTTGTAAGGTGCTGTACTCTGTATTCACCTGTGTCTTTCCACGAATGAAAATTAGAACTCAAGGCACACAGGAATAAATCAGAGGTAACAGATGTCAAATGCCAAAGACCCTGTTCCCCACTACATTTTAGGAATATATAAACTACCCACCAAGTCTACATTTTTACCACTTAAATTCTGATGAGTTTCCATCTGCTGATTATCACTTCTATTATCATCTCCTATTATCACTTCAGCATTTGGTTTTTCATAATTATTTTCCGAAATAAGGTGTTCAATCTTTAATAGTATATTTGTATAAAAATGTAACCAGGTCATGAGAGTTATATTATGTAGTTTAAGACATAATATATGGTGGGGATTTAATTCTTTAAAATCTCTAAAATCTAATTAAATTTTAGTTAAAGATTATGTCTGAAAAATCAGGGGTTCAGCCAGATGTGATTAAAAATACCCTGAAAGCAGCTGCTTTTGAAATTGTAATAATGAAACACTCTCACAATTACTTGGTAGGGAGGGAGAAAACAAAGTGTGCATGGACACATCTGTATGTGTGGTTATACTTCTGTGCAATGAGAGAATCTTTAATCCCCTGCCATGAGAATTCTGATCATATTATTTACTCATCCCTCAAAAAACCCCACATATCCTGGTAAATAGGAAGTTAGACACTCTGGAGAGGAACACGAAATACTATACTGTGAACTGTATTTAAAATAAAATATTTTCAACTGTTTCTATGATAAACCTCTTTCCATTATAGTCCTATCAGTATCTTTGGTAAAAGTAATTTAACTGGGTGAAGCAGAACTGGAAATAGGAGCTAGAGTTATTATTTGAAATACATTAATTTAACCTGCCTGCTGGCTTTATTCATGACCACTACTTGAACTTTGAGTAAAGCCAAAAATGTATTTTTTCTCTCAAAAGTGCTATGAAGAGTTACCTCCACCCAGGTTTCTCTCAGGCTTCAACCAGTTACAGGGAACACAGAAATAAGGTACATCCTTGTGAAAATTCCACACCCCTTTGCCTTGAAATTTCAAGCATGCCAATTTCCACTATGAAAATTAAGAGAATGATTTTTCCATTTCCAATTAATTCTTCAAAAAGAAGTCGTGTGAAAAATAAAGGGGAAGGGGGATGATCTCTGCTCTTAAAGGTGTAAGGTCTGCTGACTGCAGCAGGAAGAACTGAATGTCAAAGCTGAGCTCAATTCATTTGACTTCTCATAGAAGCTGCTACACAAGAATCAGCTGAATTGTCTTGGCTTGTGATTTAAATAGAGCTTCACCTATCTGAAATCCTGATCCTGGTAGTTAAAGCCCTCTAGAAGTTAGGACCTGGCTTCTGGCAACAAACAAATCTAAAAGACCACCCCTCCATGCCTGAGAAAGAATATAATCAAGAGATAAAGTGAGGCTAGAGGAGACTGATTGCAGTCATCCATCTGGAGAGGTTATTGAAAACAGCAGGTTTTCCAGGATGCCCTAAAAATTCGTGTACTAGCACCTTAATGCTTTGAAAAAAAAAGCTGTACTCTAAACAAAGAGGAAAAGAAAAGCTGAAATAAATACTTGGTCACCGACTGACCTCTCCATGCAGCAGCACAGAAGAAAGCCTTTGTGACTTATGCATCACTATATAATTTACTGTTTGAGGAGTTCTGCAATCATTATCCTTAGAATGGAAAGAAAAACACCTGAGCTGCACATTTTCCTGTGAACAAAATGGACAAAAGTTTTCTGCACCTTGGTGATAACATACATTGGTTACCAGCCATGCTAGAATTCCTATTAGATGCCTTTAACCTGAATTTTTTTATTTTATAATGTTTCCTGAGGCCCCATATTGCTATCCAAATACATTTTTACCACTGCCTTTCCTAATGTTCTCAGTCTTTAATTCAAGGCCTTCAAGTCACTGTCTTCTTGTAGAAAAAAATGCCTCCCTGAAAGCCTTCAAATGCTGCACCCAGGATAAAAATAAGTAGAGCAGCTGAACATACCTATCAAATCCGTGGCATGCAAATTTAAACAAATCTAAACTTAAGCAGACAAACAAATGCATGCCAATCTGTGTGAAACACTCACTGGATTGTTCAGATGGTGCCTTTACACTACAGAATATTGTCCCCCAGACTTCAGACAGAAAAGGAAAGCTATTAAAAATTCAAAGGAAAGCAAGGTTTGTTTTTCCCAGCTGATGAATTTGTTGAAAAAGTGACCTTTTAGCTCAGTATCCCAGAGCTGTGAACATTTTTTTCAGGCTGTTGCTATATGTGCCAATTTAAAGTTAGTTATACACAGTAGGTGTTTCTAGAAATATTAAAATCTCAGAGCTTGCTTGGACAGCCATTTGAAAACAGATTGGTGAAGGAGAAAGAGACAGCACTAGTTTTTCCGCTAGAAAGGCTGTCTAACTTTTTTTTCTAATTATGTATCACTATCAAAATCAGAATTTTTAAGACAGAACGGCATTAAACTATCAAATATCTTCAGTAATTCCTTTATTTCATGTTATGCTTCCAGTACAAGTGCCTAGACAAATTGTGTAACAAACCACTCTGAAACAAGCAGAAGACATTTGTCTTGGTTTAGATAAGCTTTCTCAAAAAATCTGTTTGCCTTGGCAAAAATTTTCAGTGAGACAAACTACCACACTGAGTCCTTCAGGCTTATATTCACCTATTGAACTGCAATGAGCATTAGTATTAATGGAGGCCACATATGTGCATTTCCCTCAATATATCAAAACAGCACCACTATCAGGGAGAGAAAGAAAGGCCATCATGAAGGAGGGGTTTTTTTGCAGATATTTCTTGGAGGTCAAAATCTTCAGAACAACACTCAAAGTCTGAAAATAGATGCATAAAGACTCCGCTTGACTTTTTGGAGCATCCAGAGAAAGTCAGCTTCTGAGCATGATTTGTTAACTGCCCAAGTTTGCCAGAAAAAAACTCTTTTGAAACAGAAAGAGACTGTAGGATGCAACTTCTAGTTGCATAATGTGGTCCATGAGCATCTATATCAAATACTTAACAGCAGACATCATATTTGCCCTTTCCAAATGACCTGGTATATCAGGCATTGTGCCTAAATATTTTCTTCCTTTTTTTTTTTTTTCTATTGAAAGAACTGTTCTTCTTCTTTTGGATTTTGTTAGGATTCAACTGAAGATTTGTATCTCAGTGTTTTCCTTATGTATACAAAAAAGACCAAAAGCTATGTGAAAAAGAGGTCAACCCACATCAATGTTTCTGTCATTTATTATGCAGATATAGGGCAAGAGCACACTACACACAAGAAATGTAGGTCAAAGACTCATCACTGCACATGCTAACAAAATAAACCATAATCATGTTCCATTTACATAGCTTAATCTTCTTTCTTTCAGAATAAAATGCCACAAATAGGGGACAAGAGTGGGTCTGGGATTTTAATCTGCACAACTAAATAACTTATTATGCAGCACTGTGGCAGCATGGAGTACTTTAGGGAAGGAAGTTTTAAATAATGGGACTCGGCAATAAAGAAAATGGGTGTTTTTTATGTTGGCATGAAAAAGGGAAAGATTTCTCCTTGCTGATGATATGTAGGATACTGCACTCTGTAAAACAATCTGGTGAATATGAAGCCCAACAAAAAAGAGCTTTGTTGAAGTAATCAACATATAGTAAATATTACCTGCATATTGCAAAGTATGTATGAAAAATGTTTCTGTGATTAAATTTTAAAAAGGCAGTGAAACATGCTTTTTTATCCTCTTATTCCCATTTGTGATTGAGCAAATGGGTATAAAAAGTAAAAATATCCATTTTTCATCTCCAACCAGGCAAAAGCTCATCTCTCTACTCTGCTGTTGCTGTGCCCATGGCAACATTTACCAATACGGAGGCAGATTAGTGATTAACCTAGGAAAAAATTAGCTTACTGTACTGCATGATATGTTTTGACAGAGACATGAAAACTCACTGGCCCAAGAAAATACTACAGAGGATGTACAGGTCTGCTGCTAATGTATATGCATGTACGATATATTACATACATGCAGACTCAGTACACACTGCAATTAAAACATTAATTTGTGCAATATGTTTGCTTCAATTACCAGTGGATGATATTTGCATATTTTTCAATTGGCAATTTAGACATTCCCTTTAATTATGATCCCTTCTTTTTCTCTCTTAGTTATTCTGGTCTCACAGTTGTAAGCTAGGAGCAACTTTTGTGACTTGAAAAAGGAACATAATGCTGAATAAAAATAAAATTAATTTAAAATCTAATAAATGCTCTGCATTAGCATAGGCATATATATTGTGGACAGGCTTTTAAAATTCTTTAAGTAACTAGATTAAGTGTAGAGATTAATTTCTACCTTTCAATTTTATTCAGTGTTTTTATCCAATGTTTTGGGGGCTCCTATCAACTTTAGTGTTGTAATTCCAAACAATCTCTGTTACAGCTATTACAATAACATTGCATCCAATACTGCTGGCCCTGTATTGTCAACTAAAATCTATTAAAAAACACAAACTCATCTACTAAAAAAAACCCAAAAAACACCTCAGAGAAAGCTGCAAATGTCAGACAGGTGGTTACCCATGTAAACAGTCCACATCACCAGCCACAGAGTTATTAGAATTAGTACCAAATGAAGCTTTGACTGGCTGTTGGGAATACTTTGATGTTACTTGCTTTGAACACCTAAATCTTCCCTCTCTTCCCCTAGGTGAGGTTTAAGAAAAAAGATAGCAGTAACAGTGCAGTGGAAATGTTGCAAACTGTACTTCAAAAGAGAGAGCAAGGAAATGGTAGCTCACAGGTCACCAGTGTACAAGGTCATGAGTGTAAGGCAGTGACAGCTGGCATCACTTTGCATTATGTTTTTACAGGATGCCCTTCCCCCACCCCCCTTCTCCAAGCAGACACAAATAGGTATTTTATTCCTCTGTCAAATCTCTGACATGAGAAACGATACTTCAAAACGGAGAATGGAGCCTGTTTTCAGAGACAGCTTGGAATTAGGTATATATAGTAAAACAACATATTTATATAATGAGAGAAAAATCTAACAAAAAGCTTGAGATGTATTCAGCATTGGAACCTTTTGCACATCATATTCAGCTCAGTTGGTAGTTTGCATACATCATTGCATATATTGAGCTGCCAAAGATAAAGAATTCAGCACCTAAACTCACAGAACTCTGGAGAAGCTGGTGGCAATGGTGGTAGGATATGGGTACCTCAGTGCGAGTTGTGTGGGGCTCAGCTGCAACCACAGTGGGCAACAGCCACGCACACACACACAGAGGCACAAAACAAGCTTGTTGACCTGGAACCACAGAATCTCCTGAAGGTCCTGAAAAGGACCTTCAAAGGTCGTTGAGTTCAGCTCCCGACCCTGCACAGGACAGGCCTAAAGGTCACACCATGTAGTTGAGAATATTGTCCAAACACTGTGCTTGTATTTGTCAATTAACTGACCTACAAGTCAGAAAGCAAGATTCTTTCTGTCTGTTCTTTCAGCATATCACGGCAGAATTTTAGTATGGGGAAGAACAGCTTTGGATGGAACTATGTTACTTATTCTATAAGATACACATGAGATTCCTTACTAAGCTTTACAAAAAATAAAGGCAATAGATATGCACACTATCTATAAATGGCTGGCATCTAGCTCCTTCAGCCCAGCAATACTAACTCTGACAGAAGTCTCTTCTTGACAATTTCTTATGTCCTACTACTTACAGACTACTCAGTCTGCATGGAGTTTGTATGTTTGTACTTTGTATAATAGTTAAAGTAATGCCAATTGTCTAAAACAATTATATGGTCTGTTGCACAGCCCTGTTTTTTCATGTTCTCCTATAAAAGATTCTTGGTCTATCTAGGGAAAAAATCCCTTCTCATTTGGCAACTCTCATTTTTTTCCAAAATCAAGACAGAATCATGTCAAGCCTGAAATTTACATAAGCACATAACTCTTGATTTATAATTTTCATTGACTGAATTGTCTTCTCCTTTAATCATTTAAAACTCAGGCAGAAACTGGACTAATGAACAGACCTAGGCCTCCATCCAGGCAAGCACTCAAAGGCACGGAAAGGAGGAACTCTGCTGAAAACCGTGGGCCAGCTCTCTTGCTCTGGACTTCATAGCCAGCTCATGGGAACTGAAACACAGCTTGCACCACTCCAAGTCCACAAAATAAACAAATAGATCAAAAAAAACCCCAACATTAAACATCTATTTCAACTGGTCTGGATACCTACTTATTATTTTTTTTTTTGCATTTTAGTTATGTAGTTGTAACCGAGGTCCCTTCCTAAAACTATTGTGTGATTCTGAGCAAATGTGAAAAAAATCAAACCCAAAAAACTCCCAAACACGAACAACCACAGAATCAAACAAATCAAACAAAAAAACCCCTCCAAAGCTACCACATGGGACAAAATGACAACCAAAAGCTGCACCCAGTTTTTCTGTGCAAAATCTCTGATGCAGATTTAGCACAGAGGCACTTTCTTTGTCTGGGTGGATTGTGTAACTACACAGAAATTATGCAGGAAAGTGGCAGAAAAATGCCCTCAAATGGTGTTTGCTGGATCTGCCTCAGGAGATGCACGGTTCTGCTACTGATGAGCCCTTGGAGCAAACCTACACCACAGGCAAACATTTTTATGGAACTGAGGTTATGAAATCTCTCTAAGTTGTTCCTTTAAAAAGCAATTCTAGATATTATGCCTGTAAATCAACATTTTTGTTAATGAGACAGTGGTTGCACTGGCTGACTCTACTGTCTGAAAATCATAATCCTGAGATTTAGACTGCACTCAAATGGGTCATACAAACGCAAAACCTAATCATGATAATTTTTTAAAGTGTTTGCCTATTTGGCTGTTATTTATTTATAAGTCACCGCCAGCTGCTAGGGATTTTTGGCTGAGCCACCATTTGCATGTAAGGCTAGTTCTACTCCTAGAACCAGTTCTTAATTCTAACCTCAATCCTAACCTCAGCCTGTTACTACTCATCATGTACAAAATCTATATTGTCTCCTCATAAGCTTTTCCTGCCCTTTAAGCTCCCACTATGGTTTCTGGAACCACCCTACAAACCACTCCTGTGAGCTCTCTTAAGTTACCTGATATAGACTAAGACAGGTGGTGTTTCAAATACATATACACAGCATTCTTTATTGTTGCTCTTTGTTCTTGTTTGTTTATTTTTTGGTTGTTTTGGCAGGTTTTTCTTTCAAATAATTTCTTTTGGGCTCTTAATCTTCATCTCCACTTGCCAAAGAAAAATGGTGAACAAGGCACGCAGCTCTCAGCAGTAGCAGCAGCAACACTCAGAATGAGAAGAACAGCAAAACTGACAGCTGTGCTTTTCTGCACTGAGCACAGTGGGTAAATCAATACCCCGGCAGCCCTGCTGCCATCTGTGGAATTTCTGGAGCAGACTGGTTATTTATAGAAACTTGTTTGCACAAAGCCAATATTTACCTGTCGGGGCTGTCAAAATTTGCAATCCATCTTTGCTGTTACCCTGCTGTTTTTCATGTCAATAGAGGAATTTTCCAAAAGAAAATACTGTAATGTTTCCCCCCTCATAAATGTTCCCTTCCTGCAAGGGTTGGTTACATTAATTGTTGCAGCAGGAATGCATCTGGTTTCCACGGGGCCTTGGGGATTCTCCAGAATGCAGGAAAACTATAGGCATGTCAAACCTAAAGAGCCTATTTTTCTGTCTTGTTCCAGCAGCAGCAGCATGGCATCTCCCTGCCAAGGCCAAGCTGAGATTTAATGTTACAAAAAAACAATCATTCCCACTCTGCAAACCAAAAAGGTTTTCTTTTGGAATGTTTGGCTGCTGCTGTTACTGTTGTAACCACAACCATTATTTTCAAGCAGGCAAGAAGTTTTAATGTGAAATTTCAGTATATTTGCCTTAGGAGTGAACTCAGATTCTAGGCCAAGAATGAAGTGCATGGGTGATCTCAATCCTGACTCCTTGCACACTGACATTTACATCACCAACCTACAGGTATGTCCGAAGGAGATGAGAAGAAGGAACAGACTTCTGGTTTCTGTACCAGTTTCTTCAGGTCAGAGTTGGACTGCACTTCCAGGGCAGAGTGAAACACTGGGGATGGTTCCTGCCAGTACCTTTGGGTGGCTATTCAAAGGCTGTCACTAACTAGGACTGTTCTCACAGAGCTTTCAATTGTCAGTTTTTCTGAAAATAAAGAGTTCTTAGTAATCAAAGACCTATTGAAAATGGCAGTCAAACCCAGCATCATAAATGTGTATCATTTTCCATTTCAATGAAAGAGTGTATCTGCTGCTGTAAATCACTGAGAAGCTCAGAGTGCAAAGCCAGCTCCTGAGAGCACCTGAAGTGAGATACCATCATCCAATGGGTCAGCATCCAACCACATCACTGGCCAGCAATCTGTGCATCCTTTCAGGACAGGGCTGGAGGAAGCAGGGCAGGAATTAAAAGCACAGCAAGGCTTAAGGTAGGGCCAGCAGAAGCACTCTTCCATAAATGGTTTAGAGAATTAAGGATTAAATTATTCTGTCAGATGAGGAATGGATTCTGTGATCGGTACAGCAAATAGCAGTGGAAATAGGACAGTGCTTAAATACATGCCAGGCTGGAAGCCATCTGAAAGATGGGGAACAGGTGAATAAGGACACTAAAGAGAAGCAGAAAATCTTTTCAATTTGGTTTTGTTTGTTGTAATATTAATTACTGAGCCCTATGACTTAAACAGCTTCCTAGCCTTTGGCTAAGAAAGAGCACAGAGCCAGAAAATGGAACAGGGAAATTTCTCATTCTTGTTTTCTCCACTGAGACTCACAAAAAGGTTCCTCTGTTATATAATATGGTTTCAGATGGTTTTTGAATATTATTTAAAGAGCATGTCAAAGCCACAACAAAGTAATTCTTCCTCTTAGATAAGGTCCACGAACTCCCCCCAGGGTAAGTATTAGAGAGCCTGCAGGAAAACTGCTTGTTAGACAAATGGAGTCACAGATGTTACTTTCATCTGGTGTACAAAGCAAGGGTGTTACATACAAGGCAGAGATACCCAATTACGAAAAGTACTATTTTTAACACAGGCTCTTCTCCAAAACAAGTCTCCTAGATTTTTTTTTTGGAGGGTGGTGAGAATTTTCTAGTCTTGTCTCCTGCATTAGTAATTGACAATAAATTTTTTGAGAGCTGATAATGCTCAGGACCTCACAAATTCAATCTACTGGTGACAAATGCTCTTGTCATATGCGCACTATATCCACAACTGCATAATTCTTTTCCTTAGCATATGTATCTGAAGCATACTATGAAACCTCCAGGGCTCAGAGTTCTCCTGCACTCAGATTTATCCACAGTCAGAACATGGTGCTTTTCATTGCACTTCTTCATTAACCAAGTTTTATATTTGTAATATCAGTACTTCTATAGTGCTTTGTCAGACATAGTCTAGCAACCACTGTGTTATTGCTCCATGTTGACTGGATAAATGTTTGTTCTATCCTACCAGAAAACAAATAGTGCCCCTATTCAAAGTCTTTGCTGGAGAAGCCATGCTTCTTTTGTTAAGCTTTGACAGGTCTCAAAGCAATAAGAACACTCCATCAAAAGAAGAGCAACCTCAAGGAAAGGGTAATAATGGGAAAACAGTGGCTGAATCAAAGTGCTAAACTGGAGTTCAAGCTGTCCACTAATACCCAGAAACTCTTATTAACTACCGATAGCACAATATTAGCAATTTGCACTATTTGACTAAAATTAGTTAAAAAACTTAACAAGCACCACAGTCTAAAGGTTCATTTCTCACTTTAAACACCAAAAAAAACCTGAAAGAAGGCCATCCATTTTATTTACGCACTGTACTAACATTTAGGTTGTATATATCTAATTGTTGACTGCCACAGGTGCCTTTGTATGACCTTGGACACATAATTTAATCCTTCCATGTGTTCATTCTCCTTTTGTCTTACTCCCTAGCACTGAAGACTGGCAACTACTGCATCTAAGAGAATAACAGAGGAAACTAACGCTACAGGTAGAATTAGTAACTCTCATGCATATGTTGCTCCACTCAGGGTTTAAACCACTGCCACTTGGTGCTACGAGATCCAGGAGGGCAACTGAATATGTTGAGTACTTTTTCTTTCCCCTGAATTACCTAAGATCTTAATCTAAGAAATGTAATTTTCAGATACTTTTTCATGTAAGAAATGAAATCCTGAAATGAGCAATCGCCTTGATTTATACTATGGCACATTATACAGGCACTTAGTTCTCCAAGAGAATCCTCATGGCTTAGAGGGCATTGTGAAATGTTGTGTCCTGAAGCATGCAGCAAGACAGATGGAATAGAAGTTTAATGGTGTCCTCTGCTCTGATGCCTATTACTAAATTCCAGGAATGGGACCAGCATGACCCAAGTGATCCTTTTCAGTTCAGTGTTCATTAGTCTTTCCCTCATGAGTCCGAATTAAAAGAATAAAGGAAGAAATCTGATTTCAGCCCTCAGCATACTGGTGTGATTAGGGTAATGAGGAAGAGACCATTTTACAAAGCAGTTCATGGATTCTTTCTCTTTCAGATTTCAGAATGCAGCCGGTTTCAAACTCCCAGCAGGCAAAGAGGGGACTTCTCACTGTAAGTAGTCTGCTTAATCTGGGGAGTTCTCAATAAGGCACAGATGAAGTAGTAACATGATTACAGGCCTTGGTCAAGTGTTGCAATGCAAGATGATTTATACTAATCAGCATTCTGTAGAATCAGTGCAAAACAAACCCAACGCAACTACAGATCTTGAAAGAAGTTTTAGCCACCACTCTTTTTTTTTGTCTGAAAATACCATCTTGACAGATGTTAGCCAAGTAATCAAACATTTACATGTAGCACACAACACATCCTGGTCATCAGAAACATCACTGGCATCTGTTAAACACCGTCTGTAAATTCCCTTTTGGTGTTCACAGGTTGGTTTTGACCATAAGGAAAACTTAACATTTCTCAGATTTCAGTGCAGTGGTGTTCCCTATACCTCTAGAGATTTCCAAGTTGTCAGAAGCCATCCACTGTTACCCATGACAAAAAAACCCTGTCTCTGCTCTACTGAACACTGAAATGAAATGCTTATGCTAAGACAGATGTGCAAGGCTCCTGATTTGTGAAGGAATCAACTAATACACATGGGCTATTTTAAATCCAGCTTAAACAGCAATTTATAGACAAATTAGAGGGCTAAAGAAGAAAAAGAAGATGGGAGAGGTGTATTTGGCTGGCTCCACCAGTCAGCTTTTGAGGCACTGTGACATAGAAACCAGATACTTTCTTGCTGTGATCTCATGATGGCAACTTCTCTTTCTCCCTCAATATTTTGATGCCTCCACTTGGCCACCGTGTGTTATCTGTACACTGGCATATTAGAAAGAAGGATGTGGGAGAACAATAGAAGGGAGGGAGGGGAAGGAAGGAAGGAAGGAAAAGAGAGGGAGAAAGAGAAAATTTACTGCAGTCAAAATTCTCAGTATAATGGGGTGACTTTGGACCAGATTTCAGACTGTCTCTCACACTGGACTGAAAAGCCAGGTTTTGGACTCCAAACTGGTACTATTCATGGAGACTTCATGCATTTAAAATGTTGAAGATAAATAATCTGTTCTGAGGCCTTTTAAAAATACAGTAAGTAGGAACTAGAACAGGTATTTCAGTCTGTCTACACTGTATCAAATTTCAGATGACCACATGATTTAATGCCTCGCATTCATCTATAGCAAAAAAAGGCTCTGCCTTACTGGCCAAATGTGAGCCATGCCTATGACTCCAAAAAGGAATCCAAACTGTTACTCGCATCATAAGCCCTGCCCACACCAGTTCTATCAGAACATGAGCCTTTTTGCTCACAAACATGATCAGGGTCATTAAGATCCCCTCATTAGCAGAGTTTTCTACTGTCTCTGCATCAGCATGGGTGTGCTGAGAGAGGCCAGACACTGGAACCTCTATTCTGCACAGGAGAGCACATAAGCCTGGAGAATGGAGAGGGTGTTTTTAATTAATCCAACATAAATAAAACTGCCTCAAAACTAGTGAGGAATAGAGGCTCAGCCTTCTGTAGGTCAAACCCAAAGGCTACGTTTGTACCCTGGAACAACTTCATTATCCTCAGCTGAGCTGCACAAGGGATTAATTTAACCCTCAGAAAAGGGTCAAGAGAACTGGGAGAGGAATAGAACAACCCATTAATAGGAATACATGTTCACAGAGTTTAGTTTGAATTCCTCCTTACAGCTGCTGTTTTTAGTGCAAGCAGGTACATATAGTAACATGGCCATTTCTATTCTGCTCCATCTGCTGTTGCCAGAGCCCTTTCTTCTATTATATATTCTCAAATGGCTCTTAACTTAAATCATTTATATTCTCAAACCACTATGATCTGGTGAAGTACTAAGGCTTGTTCACCTGTCTACTTGAATTTTTTTTTTGCTTCCTTTTAACCAATTCTTAAAATGTATCTGTAAGACAGAGAACAATTTTTTTTTTTTAATGAAGCTAATTGTTTCAGTTGTGGGCTGCAAGCAGTGTTCCTATTCCAGAAGGAGAACACTGTCAGATTCTAAATTCAACTGTGTACCTTAGGTGTAAAATTGTGCAATAGCTCATAATTGTATGGGCTGCCACTACCAAGCTAGAAGAAGAAAAAAAAGGTGAAGCATTAATGGCAGAAACATCCTAGGACTCAGCATTTTTTGAGATCAGGGACATATTTTCGGTAGCTATTAATATTTCCAATCTTCTCTTCCTTTAAGATGATTGGGTTTTGGTCAGCATGGTGAAGATGCCACATTGTCTTTTAACTGTTTTGATGAACTAAAGCATCCCAATGTAAATCCAAGCACTGAAAAATGCAAATGATACAAGTTACTCGAATACTTTTCCCAATCCCAGCACTTGTAAGGTAGAAAATACCTCTGTAATAGATACATAATTGAAGGTGACCTACCTATGGTCTTCAAAATAACATGGCCTGTTCTCTCTTCTTCCTTCTCTCTCCTTTCCTTGAGGCTTCCCTCATTCCTTCCTCACCAATAAGCCAACTTGCACCGATTCCTATCACACAGCAGGTCTGCATCTGTCTCCGGAAAAAGGAGATGTGCACAGCAGGAGGAGGCACTGTGGACACTCCAACCACGTAACAGTGAAGCAGCCCACAACCTGGAACTTTTACTTGATCCAACACTTCCCAACAGACAACTGACATCACGGGTCTAGTTTAACCTTGACAGTGCCCAGCTATGGACTATCATTTATCTTCACACAGGTTATATAGTATGCTTACCCAAATTTTTAGCTCCTTCAGACCCAAATTTGGCTCTAACTGTGCTAAAATGGAGTTTTGAAGAAAGACAGCCATCCTTTGGATGCAGTGAGCCAGAAATAAATTGACAGAACACAAGAAAATTTCAGGGTTAGCACGTAGTGCTGGTTACTCCTGCTTCTCTACAAAACCACTTGTGTTAAAGGAAATTTCATGTCTCCTGTAAGAAACGAGAATTGCAGTATTTTAACTACAAAAGCATTCTTGGCTAATAAACTGGGTTTCCATCTGTAAACTTTATTGCAGCTCGTTTGCAGGGAAATATTAACCCTAAGGGCTCAAGCCTATTTTTGCCTGCTCTGAATCACAGCATTGAATCTTCAGTACACTTTATGCCTGCAATATCCCATTAAGTAAGGACAGTGCTACTGCTCAAGGGTGACAGAGGGAGAAAACCAAGGAGCAAGAGGGAGGTTCCTTTGCTTGGTTCAAGGGGGTACAACAAATCTGTGGTGGGTGGAAGGACTGAAGCAGATTGCGGCAGTTTGGTGTAGTCATGAACCACACCATGAGACAGGACTTTCTCCTTTCCTACTTCTCAGAGACCAGATGCCTGCCAAATACAAATAATACTTTCCTGCTCAAGGTTGTTCTTAGTGTTTCCACTCTGGATATGGCATGAATCTTCTCTCCTCCCTTCACAACACACACTGCCAGCTTGAACAAATCTCGCCTTACAGTTCTGCCTTTCCCCACTGCTCAGTCTTCTTTGCCCTCAAAGGCTGCAAGGAACTGCACTCTGCTTTCCTCCCTTGGATTTTGCTGAATACTTTCAGGCCATTATTCTGCTCTGGTAAAACTCAGAACAACTTTAATTCATTTTTTCCAGAGCTTTAGAGACAAGTCCTTTTACTAGCTTTCCTAGTTTTAGGTAAATATACTGAAGATTTCCAGAAGAGATGTATCAAATTAGCCTGTATGGAATAGGAAACTTGCAAGCTAGTATCACATATGTCTGCAGCTTGCTCCTCTGACATACTTGGAGTGTAGCTTCAAAGTGATCGATTTGGCCAACAGAGAATTTATTATGCCTCTCCAGTTACAAGTTGAAGCAAATCTGAATGTCCCCTGTTGTTAACAGCAAGTTACTAGGTGGCATCTATAAACACCGTCAGCCTGACTCCTGATCCTTGCACTGCTGAAAACAGGACCACTGGCTTTACAGTATCATTCTGTTACTTTTGCTTCTAAAGTCCTTTATCTTAGGACTGATTTTTGAAAACAAACTAGAAAGGAACCTAAGGTGCTATGATTTAATATTTTAAAATAGAGCCACTTAATTCTGGAGGCTCATTAGCAGTTTCTGGATGAGGAAGAGGTTACAGAGCAACATGCCCGAGAATTGGCTCCCCTTCTTGTTCTCCTAATAGCAATCCAGAACATTTGGAGTAGGATACCTGCACTGGAGGCTCTGTAGCCAGACCACGCTGATATTTGCATGAAATTTTGGTGTTTACCATGAGATGTCCTCTCCTATTTACGCTGTGGCAAGACAAGCCATATTAAAGCAAAGCACTGGGGGAGACAGTGGACTGCCAGAGCAGTGAGCAAAAGTGAACAGCCTGTACAGGAAAGGTCTTTTTCATGATGCCAGCTGAAGCTTTGCCAGAGGTGAGATTTCTAAGCAGGGATGATTCTCATCATCACCTGAAGTAAGGCCACCCTCAAAAGACTCAAATAAAAGAATGACATCTAAGCATTACACTGAAACCAACTAATAGACCAGCCTAACACTTTTAAAAGAAAAATTAAACAAAAGCTAACCACCTGCTAGGTTAAGCCAGTTTCTATTGAAAGACCAGTAACTCCAGCATAGCCCTTGATGAGAGGAACACAACTCGCTGCAGGGGGTTGGATTATCATCTTTAGAAATTGGTGGTTAAAGATCCTGAAACACCGCAGGATTAAGAGCAGAGCAGACAGAATCTTAGGTGATCAAATGCTGCTGTCAAACACACATAGTTTAATATTCCTTTCTATCAAAAGCCAAAATACGCATAAAATATTAGAAATCTGCTCTTTTTCTTTCTTTTCAAACTCATACTTCTCCGTGGTATTTTTAGAATTCCTTAAGACTGGTAACAGCAGGAAAATAACTTGATTAGTAGCTAATATCTTGTACGTTGTTTTACAATCTTGTTTCATTTAAACATTTGTCAATATGGCATATGTATTAAACTACTTTTTTTGGTGATACCTTTAGTATCTGCCTAGAATCACATGAAAAATTAAAATTAACCTGGAAATACAGAGATCTGCATCTTCTGCAGAAATTTACATTTCCAGTGAAGATCCTATCAGTTGTATTAGTAAAAAGTCTTGTAGGACTACAGAGCAAACTAAAAGGTGACGTATTCCCAGATTATTTATAGCATCTATACACACAGAGACAACCATTTTTCTTTTTGCATCAGTAATGGAAAGCATCCTAGTTATCTCCTCCTACTACATAAATTTGGAATTCCCATACTTTCTAATTGGAGGCATGCATACTAATATCATATTGAAAGAAATTCTCCTGTCTGCAAGGGACTCAGCTTTCCTAAGAAACCGCTTACACTTTTCAAAGTAGCTCAAATCATGCTTGGATAGCCCTTGCATATTGAAGTAATATCACTGAAGTCCATATAATGGCTTCAGTGACTAATTCTGCTTACCACAACAGAGAACTACAAAATTTGTTATTTAGCAACCCGTTCTTAGACATAAATTAGATGTACTTTGGTTAATTATGTCCTCTCCTTCTCATGTACATGGGTAAAAAATCGAAGAAACAGAGAACTGATTTGAAAAAACTGTAAATAAGACCTTTCTTTTTAAATATATATAGTAACTAAGCAGTATCCTTTCTGGCCATAATATCAAGACTTGTGCCAATATACTGCAGAGTTAAAATAAATGTCAAAACATTACGGCCAGAACTGAAGAGCTAAGCATTCACAGCAGGGCTTGATTGTCAACCTATCATGATCTAAAACACACACGTCTACTTCTGCTGAGTCAATGTAGTTTTAAAAAGAATGGATTCTCTTTTTTAAGAAAGGTTCCCTACATCTTCAAGGCTGTTAAGGTTAGCATGGACTATTTATAGGCATCAATGAAAAGGAGGAAATCTTACTTTGCTCTCCTACTGTTTGCTGCTGGTGAGAGTAGCTTGCAGGTTTTCTGTAAAATCTGTCATCTGTTGACAAAATTGGAATTGTCAACAGGGGACAATTGCATGGCAGCAAGATAAATCAGTGATATTACAGAAAGACTTGGAAGGATGGAACAATTTGATTGACTGTGCTGCTGGACTGTAGCAGCCAACTTGGCTACAAGTACACACTTTCTCTTCCTTTCTCCCTTGCATCCTGAGAGCAAAGCAAGTAACAAGCTGTTATCCCTGGTGGAACATTCTTTTTTTGTGTATCAGTAATCAAAATTGTAACTTGTTTTCGAGTGACTCACACAGCTCGCTGACATCTTTCATTTTCTTTAGGAGGAGATGCCTTTTGACTGACTTCATGGTGCAATTTGACCACTTCAGCCCAGGAAGAATTCAACCCCTTAGTTCTGGGGACCAGCTTAAAACTGATGTGAGTTCTAGCACTTGCTTCCACACAGCCAAGGTTTTGCTTTCTGGACTGGTGTTCTTTTTAAGCAGCTCTTGAGTTTGTACCCTGACCATGATCATGTAAGCGAGGGATAATGCAGAGGTGGCCGGAATTGTGAAGCGGGAGCACTGTGCTCTGCCCCAAAAGTGACCCACAACCTTCTGCGTTCACTTTTTACAGGCGCTCTTTGGCACTGGCGACACCTAGATGCTCCAAATGGGCTGTGGCATCAGAGATGCATAATACACTTGCTAAGTTAAATGGTTTGTCAACAGCAACGATGCAGAGGCAGTAATGAGAACACCAGATTGAGGACATGATCTTAAAGGATCTGGATTCAGGCCCAGGTGTCTGCCTGTGCAGGAGATCACGACAAAATGTGCACATTTCTGCACAATTGCAAGAACCACACACTGTGATTATCTGCTGCAAACTGCAGTAACCTCTGGGATTTTGATGCAATAAAACCTTTAAATCACAGTTCAGGCAAACTTCTGGAACAATCAGCAGCTGAGCTCTGGTGCTTAAGTTGAAAGTCATAGAATTAGCTGTGGGACTTTCCTAAACTTTTCACATTACAAATTTGTCATTCATCTCTCTGACTGAAAAAACCCCAAATTTCATTCAATTACTAGTACCCAATAACAGTCAACAAAATTAGAAAGGTGTCTCTTTTAAACTTCATTGAAACCTGACAGAAAGTCCTTTAAAAACCAAAAAAATCTGACACAGGCCAGCAGTTGTTTATCTTACCAGGTCAATGATAAACATTAATGGTCAGAACTGTATGCCTGAAACACCTGATATTTACTCTACCAAAGACATTCTTAGTCAGAAGTCTCTTGCTTATGTCTCAAATATGTAATACAAGTTCAAAGCCTTGAAATACACTGGGATAGAACCTTTAGCAATGAAAATTGCTGTTGGGATTGGTGCAAAGTTAAATTCTGGAGTAGATGCCCATGACTGCAGAATGATGGAAATCCTGCATGCAGAGGTGAACTGATACATAATTTCATGCATGATAAAGGAGAACTTATTTTAAGACTCACTTGTACCATTCCAGTACCATTAGAAATGAGCATAATTCCAATTGCTATTGAAAATGGAATTTATGACATTCTAAGCATAATGGCAAAACACTGTGTTGCTGTTTGAGATAGGGTGATAATTTGAATAGGGGATTTTAAAAGGTAAGTTAGGAGAGAGAACAAAGGAATTTACTTGAGAAAGTGCTGTGAATAGACTTCCACTCTTCTATTAAATATTTAACTGAGTTATGGGAGCATTTAAAGGCAGAAAAATTCAAGACCAACTATTAACATATAACCTAGCTCCTCACTGCAGTTACAAAACATCAGAGGTACTCCTAACTCAAGCCTTTGCTTATTTTCTACTCTATGCACCAAAGCAACTGGTTGTGTAAAAGTGAGAGGTTTTGCGGACATTCTGAATCTCTTTGCAGCTGTAGCTACTCCTCAGCATTACCCTGAGAGCTTGAACAGACAACAAAGAGTCTCACATCAGAGAGGTTCCCCTTTCTGAAAGCTGAGATGAGCTTCTGTTGGCCAAGTGGCTTAATTCCAGCCTCCAAAGGTGAGTGTGGGGAGGGGGAGAGGAGAAGGTCCCTTGTGAGGGCACAGTGGGGATCAGGAGAGAAACCTGGTCAATCTACAGGAAGTCCTTCCCTTCCCTTCGGCAATGGCCAAAGATACATTTTAACCCCTTGTGTTGAACACAGGAACAGTGAGGTAGTTTCCCTGCCAGATAAGGAAGTCCCACACACAATGCTCCTCAGTGCTGTGCTGAATTATTTGATGTAGAGGTGATAACCTTGTGGTGCTGCCAAAAACTGGGACATTCTTCCCTTGTTGGGCATTCAAAACTTTAGCTCCAGCACGCTCTGGCACATCCCAGCTGGCTGAAAGCCAAGGGCTCTGCTAAGGTTGGTTGTGCTGAGGCAAGGGAGCAACGCAGCAAAACGCACACCTTGACTCTGCTGCGCCTTTTGCTAACGATCCATCCACATGGAGGAAGGACAAGCTCTGCAAAGCCTTTCTGGTGCTGTTACACAGGACAGCAGGAAATATGAGCTGCATTTCTCAGTCTGCAGACACCTACTCTCCAGTCCTTCAGAAAGTATCTACCAGAGCTTGGATAAATCTACAACAACTTCCACCTTTGCCAGAAAAAGGGTGGAAACTGGGAAGGACACCACACCCTTATGCAGGGCTGCAAAGGTAGAATGAAATAACATCATCCTTTGCATTGGCTTCTTTTAGGCACCAGACAGAAACCCCAGCCTAAAGTTAGAACCTTATTAACTTTCATGGCAAAGCACTTGCAGAGCTGTATTTGTAGGGAGCTAGAAAATCTATTTTTGTTTATGTTTTCAAGTCTGTTTAATTAACTTGGTAAAGCTAACAAATAAAAAAACATTCTGCAGCTATTCTGAAAGTCTTCCCTACACTTCCAAGATCCGTAGGTTCATGTCTTTCATAAATGGGAACTCATTCAAATCTTTTCACGATTTTCCCCACTTTCTTTTTTATATATCCATTTCTTTCCCACAGGTGTCAGAATACAATGACAGCTTTGATCTTACTGGAGATAACTGTATGTGGGTAGATTTTTTTTCTTGAAATGCAGACTGGGAGTGGATCCAGAGGTCAAGCAAGAAGGTTACGCATATTTGAAAACCACACTTAAAGAAAATCCTTTTGCACGGCTTCTAATATGCCTCTGGATGTGAGTCTTGAAATACCTAGCTTTGAATGCTGCTCTCTGTATCACGATGTTCCAAGACTTAAGAAAACTGAAGTTCAAAGAGAAGGGCAGACTAAGAGAGTTGGGTTTGTAGCTATGGAACAAGCACTTTCTTTGCCACATCAAAAGCTCTGATAAAAGCAGTCCAGTGATTCAGGATAAGAACATGTTATTTGATGTATTAATTTGACAGTGGGCTAGCATTAGGAAGATCTCCTTTTTCACCCCATTACAAGATTGCTTTTGTGCATTACAGAGGAGTTTAAAATGCCCAAGATAGAGCTAATCAAAGTTCTAGTTTAAATGAAGGTCATGTGTGTCCTCTGAGGTCTGATTTTCAGATGCTTTTTTTGAAACCACTGGATTTCTAGGTAGCAAAACCTGCTAGAATTTTGTGAAGTCCACAAAACACGGATCTGTGCTCTGCAGACTTTTGAAAATGCTGACATTTTATTGCAACAGGTATGGATTCTGCAAGTTACCAGAACCAAGGATGCATAACTGAATGAATATTTTCATATTCAGAGTGAATGTCATTACCCTTACTGTACTGAAACTTTATTTAATTTGGGTAAGGTACATATGCAGATGATGCTACACTGGGAAGTGCAAGTATGGAAGACAAAACCTTCTTAAGTTATGTGGTCTCTGATAAAGAACTTAAAATTGAATCTCTCTGACACAAAGTCAATGTTTCTTCCCTTCATTATGCTACTCCTCACAGAGGTATGTATCTAAGGGGGGTTATAATTCCTAAAGATGGGGAAGGTATGGTGTGTGAGCATTTTCTTAACAGATGCTCCAAGAGAAGGAAGTACCAGCACTATGATCTCAAGAGAAAGGGAGTTAATAAAAACTTCTGTTTGCGACCATCAGTGCTGCTATCTCCACTTTTCCTTTCTGAAGAAGCAGCAGATGGAGTTGGGGGATAGAATTTCATTAAAGTATTCTAGTTTACTGGAGGATATCAAATCAAAATGTAGAAAGAATGTACAGGTTTTTTCTTTTACATTATTGCATCTGAGAACAGTAAAACGCAGTGGTTTGTAGTTGTGGGTTTTTGAAGAGACAAAATAAGTGAGATCCAGAAAAGCAGCACATTCAGATGGGGAAAGACATTATTCCAGGAGCCTGTGCTGGGCTGACCTCTAGCTTCAAATGAATCCATGAGGCAGTGGCAACACGAATCCTCTTTACGAAAGTAGTCCTGAACTCCTGCCAAAAATCCCTCTATATGCCACTTAGTGCTTCAAGACAAGAAGAATAATGACAGGTCTGTAAAATCTGCTGGAATTGACAGTTCTTATTATTCTGAAAAGTTTTCATGACGCACAGGAATTTTCAGATTAGCACTGCACAATGTTGAACAAAATGGGTGTCAAGCAAATAATGGGTTTTTCACAATTCACAAGTCTTTGTTTTACTGCTGTTCCATTTTTATTCTGTGCTTGGTGTTGCTTTGTTGTGTGCATGTACCATTGGAGATGTGAGTATGTATGCACTGAACAGGGAGCGAGAGCTTTCCATGGCATGATGTTCCATGTAAGCCAAGGCTTAGCATTGAGAAACTTTTCCTAAAAAAGTGGGTGGTTTTTTCAGACACAAAATTTGTGTGGTTGGTCTTATTTGGAGTTACAACTGTTTTCAATTCATTTGGAAGTGAACATAGCGAGCCACCTTTTTTACACCTGTGTGTAAAAATGTGTACGTACTCACTTGAATAATGGGTGAAAACCATATACAACTGAGGCAAAACTGAAGACTGGTGGCTCGAGCATCTGTTTATGTGGAACATGAATGACCACCAAGGTTTTTGTAACTGAAAGAGGGTTAAGATCCAGGGAAATAATGAAATATTCAAATTTATTATTTCTTGACACATGTAAAGCTCTGACCAGAATTTCTGCTCTATGCTTCCAGTATAGACTGACATATGGGTATGAGGCTCTAGAAGTAGATAAAAGATAGCCCACTAAGCTTAAACTCCATAGAAACAAAACAAAACCTGTGAAATGTCCATTCCACTTACGTTTTCAATTTACCATCATTGATGGAAATAGAAAGAAAAAAATAACCTACTAAAAATCTCACTCTTCCAGGAAAAATGTAAGCATAAGACTGAAGATCAGATCAATGCCTGGTGGCATCTTGTGTAAGTCAATGGAGCTATGCCAATTTGGTCTGGCACCAAGCATTTTAGAAGACATACAAGCCCATCAAATCAAGTGTTTTCCTATGCAACCAATTAAAGCTACCCCAAGATAGCATTTTTTTCAGCTTCTGCATCCTCCCAACTGCTGCCAGCATGCCACAGCTCTCACTGAAGCCTACTCACTCCTCTGTTGCTGGAACTCTTATAGCCTGGGAATCTGAAATGCCTCTCCCACGTAGATCATCCCCAAGCACAAACGACGAGCACCAGTTTTCTGCACCATCAGGTCAAAAATCTATTGCAAGCATGTCTTTGACTGCATCATGAGTTTTTCCACCACTGTGGTTTGAAGCCCTCAGACAGACTGATCCAGTGCTTAGCAGTTATAGGCTGTCTCCCTCCCTCCCTCCCCAGCCCCCTCCTTTTATCTGCTAATGCACAGGGATAGACAAGCAAAAAAATCCCTTCAAACAAGGTTATGGGAGAGAGAGGAACTCCATCACATACAGTATTTGCCTAACACTGGTGACTAAACTTGAGAGGTTAATGTTGTTTGAACTATATCCCTGGAGTGCTAACAAGAATTAAAATATTATCTTAAGAGTTGAGGTGTCCTTAAAGATGATTTTCTCCTAGGCTTTCACATCAGCAATCAGAAAATAAAGCAGAAGGCAGTAGGTATGGAATTAAAAACCCTCCAAGGTGCAATTAAGCTTCATTTTGATGCATCCCAAAAGTGTTCAAAATGACCAGCCTGGAGCCAGGAACAACCCATGCCCAGGTGTGCAAGGGTCCAAGCTTTCTCACAGATTTTTATGGAATATCCTAGCCTAGATCAAAGCATCTATCTTCAAGATGGGGAGTGGGCACACGTCTTCGCCGAGACTGCCGTACACAACGGGATTTTCAGCTACACCAGTGCTAAGTAAATACAAATGAATGATACAAGACTCTGGGGAAGGGGACAGAGCAGCAAAATACCTTCCTCATTTAAAAAAAAATATTCTTGGCACTTTCATCACTGCTGAACAAAAATAAGCATAGCAGTAAGAGCTAAGAGTTATCTCCTTTTTGCATACCTTAGAAAAATGCATTTTTTTCTAATCCTAGAGCCATAGGATGCCTGGGGCCATCATTTCAATAAAAGGTGACCCAAACACCCCTGGGAAACACAGGGAAGAGTGATTGATATTTGTGTCTTTAGAAAAAGCAATAACTCAAGCTTAATAAGGGGTCCCTCCTGCATTTGTGATACATTCGGTTAAACACTCAAAACTACACAGAAGAGCTTTACACACACCAAGAGCCATTCTCTCTGTACTGATGCACTAAATTCTGTGTTCTGTATTTTTTTTTTTTTAAATTTATATTGATCCAGCAGTTCTTCAAAACACTGACAATTCTTGTTTTGGCATCAACTCTGAGGCAATGCTGATTCCTTTAACTGGAGGGATAAGCTCCACATACACACCTTCCTGCCACAACTTGCAAGGCAAAAGCAAAGCTGACCAGTTAAACCACACATACAAAGAATGAAAAAATATAAAAATTTACACCCTCAGCCTGAGATTCCCAGGCAGCAGTGTGACTTCTCAGCAGCTCCTAATGCTGGGAAATGAAGCTGTGTGTTAAGTTCTAAAATGAACACAAGACACCAAAAATGGATCCCTAAAATGCAGCCAGATTCATATGATGTTTGCACCTAGTTTGGTGACTGTAAAACACTTGATATACTTGACCAGCTCAGGTACGGGGTGAAAATACAAAAAGGTTTTTTCTAAATCTTTTTCTTCCTATGTCTGCCACTTCTCCTATGTATTTTCACAAACCAGATAAGATGACTACAGTCTCTGAGAGGGTTAAGCAGAGACAACCATGAGCTCCATGCAGCAAAGCTCCCTGTAAAGATAAAACATGAACAGTGCTGAGCTGAATTAACGGCTGGTGTAACTGAAGTAACCCCAGAGGGTTGCAGAGGGACAGATTTGCACACACACTTCCATCCCCTTTCTAAATATACTGTTTCTGCTTTACAGAACCAAAAGCAGAGTCCCAACAGGCAAAGGAACCAACTTCTAACACATGCCCCCACAATAGTGAAGAAGGCAACTCTCCACGCTTTTCATGTACTCATAGGTTTCATAAACAAATAGGAAAGCTTTTGAATTAAATGTATTTTAAAAAGCCTTTGAAGAAGAAGAAACCAATTTGAAAAAAAGAGAAAAGGCACATGAAGGGTAGGAAAAGAAATGACATTTTTGTGATGAATACAGTGATGAATGATGAGCAACTCGTGTTTTCTTGGCTCAGGGTCTGAACTGGCGTTTGACAAGCCACTGTAAATAACATACCTGTTATTATTATACCGACACCACAAATACTGGTGACTTCATGTGGCACCTCAGACTTTTGTGCCTGCAATATTCTGCTCCATGTGGTTTGCTTTCCTTTTCAAACACAGGGGTGATCTGAAATACCCCAGAAAATACAGTATCCTTCCACAGACTAATCTTCATTAGGCTAAAGATAAACACCCAAGGCAATGCAAACACCTAACTAGTTCGTCTGATGCCTGAGACCATTTGGAAGAACACATCCCGCTACACGTGAAACAAAACCGAGGAATCCTTCACGCTATCTACAGTGGCTACTAATTTTCTTTTGCCATTCCTCAACACCATTAATTGCTCCATGCCCAGGCTGAAACAGCGGGATAAAAGTACACGGATCTACTTACAGAGATCTCGTAGCTCCATCGTTCCCGACGACAAATTCACCTCCCAGAGGGGCAGCGAGCGAATGCCTGAANCCGCGCACCTCTGCCCGCCGCGCCGCCCGCGCTCCGCGCCTACCTCCGCCTATGTGCCGGGCGCCCGGCGGGCTCCCATTGGCACGGGCGGGCGGCGGCAGCCAATGGCAGCCCACTCCCGCGGCACGGAAACTCCTGCCCGCTGATTTAGCATCTCGGGAGACCGTATTTCCGAGGAAGAGCGCCGCTGCCCCCGCATCCTGCCATCGCACGGCGGCGATGAATAGACCAGAGATCCCCGTCTCTGGGGCTCCCCCTCCCCGCCGGCCCGTCTTGTCCCAGAGCTCGGCGCTCTCCCCGAGGAAGCGCTGATGGGGACCCGGCACCCGCGTCCACCCTGGCGGGGACCGCGGGGGAGAGCGCCGGAGCTCCACAATTACTCGCTCCATCGCCATGGAAACAGCCTGGATGCAGCGGGCTGGATTTGTGTAGCACATCTGCTGCCAGGCTCATAATCAACTGCGATCTCATCTTTTATCCCTCTGCTCTCGCTGCTTATTTGATTGTGAGTTTGCTCTCTTTTCATACGTGCTGGGAAAGTACACTCAGAGCTGTCTACATGTTGACTTTCTCCCTGTACAAACACGCCACTACACACGGGTGTGCACATACGCCAGGAGTATTCACTTGTATGCATGCATGCGTATGGCTAAGGAGGTGCACTTTCTGTGTTCCCAAATCACACAATCATAGAATAGTTAAAGATCAATTAGTTCCAACCCCCCTGCAAAGGGCAGGGATAGCTTTTATGAGTGCTGGCTGCTTGAGGTGCCACCCAACCTGGCCTTGCCAGGGATGGGGCATCCACTACTTCTCTGGCAATCCGTCCCAGTGCCTCATAACCATCACAGTAAAGAATTTTTTCCTAATATCTCATCTAAACCAACCCCCTTTTACCTAAAGGCCATTACACCTTATCCCGCCACTCCATGCCCTTGTAAAATGCCCCTCTCCAGCTAAGGAAAGCACTCTAAGATCTCCCTGGAGCAATTCCTTCTCCAGGCTCAACAACCACACCTCTCTCAAGCTAGTTTTCATAGGAGAGCTCCAGCCCCCTGATCATCTTCCCTCTTTTGGACTTGTTCCAACAAATAATACACCTTACTCACATTTCAAGTTTAAGTAACTGATCAGCAGAAGACTGGACTACTGTCAAAATACTGTATTTTGCTTTCCAGTACCATGTATTATACCTCTCCAAAACAAGGTGAAAATCTGAGACAGCTATTAGGAAACCTCAAAAAATGTATCTGGCACCTACAGACAGTGACCTGAATCTTCATGCAACTAATTCTGCATGGGGTATTTTCTGTCCTGTTCAGGGCCTGATGAAACACACCTCTAAGAAATCTTTATGCCCAAAGGGTTGCTAGTCATTGACAAAAACTCTGTCCTGACCTCTGACAGTAAAAGGAAGGAGGGATCATTAGAAGAAAGGAAGCAACACTGGAGAGAGAGAAAAGATTCCTAAGCCAACAATGAACAGTTTGGCAGTTAGGAGAATTGAAGCCCTCAGACTTTGGCTGGGACAACTGAAAAAAAATCTTTCATCCTTTCCATGTTTCTGTTACTGGAACTACAAAATTAGGAGAAAAGTCAAGTTCATGCATTTATATTAAAAAGATAACCTCAGACAAACCACGAGACACTGACATACTATTATTATGGTATTAAGAAAGAATTTCAGATGGAAAAAAAAGAGGATACATTCCTTTTTCAGGAACCCTTACTTGCATTTGTTCGACCAAAAGAAGAAGATTTAAAAAAATGAAAGCCCTTCTTAAAAAACCCTCAATATTTCTGTATTGTACTAATTACAGCATTCCATTCCATTTGCCATGATAAATAGAAGTATTTTAAAATGTGCCATGACAGAGCCTTGCAGGTAGATTCATCTCCTTGTACAATAAAGGCTGTAAAATGTCTTCCACCTGAGTCTAATCCAGAGTCCAGGAAGGTCTTCCAAGCCTCAAGACCAAGGCCATAAGAGAAAGCTTCTCCAGAGATTTGGTTTTTCAGGGCATCTGTGATGCAGTTATAATTCCTTACATAGATGAGCTTCTGAGAGAACTGTATTTGTAGTGGCTGAGGATGCCATAAGGGTTCACTTCTGACAGTGCTGTACTTCCGGTTTTTCATTTGCCTTTGGAGCAGCACCATCACCGTAAGGATTACCCTAAGCTTGCCAGCTTTTGCGGTTGTTCTTTCATTTCTGAAATAATCAACTGTGGAAAGATATTCAGTGTGCATTTTAAGGGAATGAGGGCTAATCAAAAAGCCTAGATTTGCTGACAGAACTTGCTGCGGAAAAAAGCAATCTGTCCAGTTCTCTCCAACCCCTCCTTCCACCTAAATCACACAGGGGAGAGGGTGGTCTGGGAGTGTGGAGAATGTTCTGTCATTTGTCTGTGAATGGTGAAACACTTCAGCATTTCCAAGGTTATTTCTGCTAGCTTTATTGTCATGGACCAGAAGCATTGTCAATATGTGGAGCTTAAAATAGTCATGCAAACCAACAAGTTTAAATTCTAATGGATGACAAAATCCAAATGGCACATTCCTAGGAGGTCTCTGCAATTAGTATTTTTTAAGCCAATATTAAATTGAAGAGGTTCCTAATGAAATGCATTGTTTCTTTCCGTTATGTGATGCACAGAGTTCAAAATTCTTCATTAGGCTGTGCTTTGTTAAACAAAGCCCCACTGCCATCAAAAATAATGATTAGCAGTGCAACTTTGATGTATCTGGAGAAATTTTCCCTTGGTCCAGTTTACAAAACTTCTATCTGCATTTCACATGCTGACAGGGAGAAGATTGTGTCCCAGATTAGGGCAACCAGTCAAGAACTCAGAAGACCCATTTTTAAGGTCTTTTCTTCATAGGAAAGGAGCAGAAGTGACAGAGATCTCTGCTTCTGATGACTGTAAGCCACTAGATTTAAGGTTATGAAATCTCACCTTTGTCACTTTCTTTTCTTAGTAATCTCCTCTGCAAATTGCATTTCTTTTCCTCACATGATTGTGTTGTGAGAATAAACACATTATGAATTTCATTGCAATCCAAAGCAGGGCAGAACAGATACCTAAGAAAGATTTTGAGGGAGATCAAAAATTCAAGGCTGGAAAAATCCAGGCATTTCAAAGCAGTGTAATAAATAAGGTTTGTGAAAAAATCTTCTAAGATAGCAGGATAAAATGATGCTGTTCAACTAAAAGGATAAAAGATTTCCAGAAAGGCTTCACACCAAAGCTGCTACTTGTCAATCTGACAGCAGCTCCTGCCAGTATGCTGTCATGGGCTAAGACCTGTTTGTGTGTGGGAGCTGAGGAACAATCAATGATGATATAATGCTTACTCATCCTTCTAGATCGTGAGTTTTTCTTTTTTTAGCCTAGATACCTAAAGGGGAAGATGGTTAACCTGCTAAAAGTTCCCCAGTCATAGACTTGGTGGTTAGCTCCCAGTGCCATAAATTACCTATTAATTCTGAGTAAACTTTCAAGCCCTTTCAAAAGTCCATTTGTAGAAGCAGCTGATTTGCACCAGGAACAGCTAGTCCTATTGATTTATTCCAGGAAGACCTACACATTTCCCTTTCACATCTGTGTTCTTGAATTGTCAATTAGGACCTATCTGTAGATAATACAAAGAAGTATTTCAGAGACTTCCAAGGCCATATTTCACATTTAGTTTAGTTTTTCCGAATTCTTAGTATCAGAAAACCTAACTCTTATCAGGAGGTCCCTATAGTGTATTTCAAATGAGCAGCTTTGAGGGTTTGGTTCATTTTTTTTCTACTGCTACTGCATCAGAAAGAAGTTTTTCCATAGTAACACATAAACACAAATTAAAATGAAAATGCTGGGCCAGAGCATGAAGAGACATCTATCTTTTCTGCCATTTAAGACAGTGTGACTACAAACCACAAAGCTTATCTGACTAGGAACACCCAAGTGATATATAAGCTGCTGAAAACAGTCAGTAACACTGCTTTGCAGATCAGATTAGACATGACTTTCAGGGGGTGATCTGCCACCATAGTACCCAGAAGGTTTATACGAATTACAGAACCAAAGAACTTTTTATTCTGCAAAGCATTTCCACCATCCAAGCACCAATGAGTGTGTTCAGTGTTCGCTACCTTCCCCTGTGCTTTGACCATAGGGAACATTCAAGTCTCTTCCTGCACCACTGGGTAGGTTGCTCACATTCTGAGGATGTACACACATTTTAAAAGACTTCAAGATACAAAGAGGTGCATTAAACAAAATCTCCACTTTTCTTATACAAATGAAATCAGACCTTAATAGATGTTCATACAGTAATCCTGGACATACACAACAGATGACTGTGTTGAATTTGTAATTCTTCTTCATCTTCCCTGACAACTGAAGCTCTTCAGCTAAGCCAAAGACAGCCTACAAACAATCCTGAAATTGGCTACAGGAACTGACATGAATATTTCTCAGTTTTCCTATTGCTAAATGATTACACGTAGTCTGAGTAGTGAAAGGAGACTTCCTAGTCTAGACAGCATGACTGTAGGCTTCATTTGCACCTTCAGTGTTAACTCCACGAAGATCTAAAATGCCTTGTCTTTGATACAGAACCAAAGACAAACCCAAGAAACCAACCACACAAAAAGAAGAAAGGCACCATAACTGCACATAAGAAACCTAGTCTGAAAAAGGAAGAAAAATAAACTGGGTTGCTTAGAGGAAGACTATTCTGTCTCAGCAAACAAATCTGGAGTTGCATAGTTTTTGATATGCACAAAGGAAAAAAAAAAAAAGAAAATTATTTCTAACCTTGACAATGGATACAGCAGACAAACAATCTCAAGTGATGTTTAGGTTTGGCGGCAGTGTCATATACAATCATAGTTTGTCTTTGGATAGCTATCATATTAAAAAAGCCCTTAAAATACACAAGCCCCCGCAGCCGTCTGCAACCTTTAGGTCTTGCCATTTCAAACATACACTGCAGTCATATAGCATGAGAGGGAACTGAAGAATTTCAAATCAATTACAATAAATCCAGACAGTAGACAGCAGAAGGTTTTACAGTACACATCATTGGCTTCAGGATTCCTCACATAGCACTCTTACATACACAACTGAAAGAGGCTCAGAAATCACCTTGAAAGCTTTAAAATTTTCAGTACATTCAGACCATATGTGCACAGTCTGCCAAATCTATCACATATTATTCATCCACTGTTGGGGTTAGGATTTTTCTGGCTCCCTCCTTTGCCCACCTTGTTCAAATGCATATCACAGTTTTGTATCAAAACCCTTTGGAACGTACATAGAGCATTTTCAGTCATGTCATTGTAATCTCAGTTCTCTCATTCAATCACTGTCTGGAGTACACATGGCCAGGACAGAACAATTTCACATCGCTGCAGCATTTTACATCTTTAGCTACTTCTCCAGCTTGTGCTTTGCACAGGCTGCCAAACAAGCAACAGCAGCTAGGTTTATCTTCAATCCAAACAATCTAAAACTTCCATTTAATGCTTGGTTCTCTGTAGGATGGGCACTGTGGAATGTACATCGGGCTGACACTGTTGAAAGAAATTATGCCCTGTAGGTGCTCGGTCTTGCCTCTCTTAACAGGCATGCATGCTCCCCCTCCATCTCATTCATGAGTGCACTGTGGTTTTCTTCTTCTGGGATATGGTAGTTAAATCTCTACTCAATCATATGAAATGGAAACGGAATGATTTCTTTAGCTTTTCTGATTTTAACAAAACCCAGGAGCAGTTGGATCAACAAAATAAAGGATAAAGTCATCTGTCACAGTTACCTGAACTCAGTCTGATGCTGTCATGGTTCACTGTTTAAATAATGATGCATGATTTTTTTAATATGTTAACTGCATAAATAGGTACTTAGGAACTACTTAAACACAAGATTATTTACCCCATTGACTAGAGAAACCCATGTGTCAGCACATCTGCTGCACAGGAAGATTAAATCTGTTCACACAAAACTCATGCTCTCCCTTGCTAATGGAGAAGAGATTAGTAGTGTGAGACCCAAAGCAGGGGCTTTGGGTTTTATCCAACAGACCCTTAAGATTGTCAAATGGATGATACTAGCAAACATGTCCGGATTTCTAAAAACCCAGTATTTACTTGCCTGGGCATTCTGGAAAAAGAAATGGGATTTTTACTGAGAAGAGTTTTCTATGTTTGTGTATTAATTTTAAAAGCTTCTGCTGTATGTTATTTAAGAGTAACAATCAAACATCCAGCACCCTTAAGAGGGAACTGAAGTGCTGTGCACCTTTTAGGCCAGATGGACAATGCTGGTTGATGATGTTTAGAAAGAGTATACTGAAAAAAACCTCAATTCCACAGTAAACTTTGCCTTGGTTACCTTCCCAGCTGCTGCTGAAGGACCTCCAGACTATTATTTTAATAGCTGTTGATGATGTATTTTTCACATCCCCTTAGCACTGCTTTTGCATCCCAGGCTTGCATGGAAGGATAAGTGTTGGAAAGCTCCGGTGATGCAGAAAAGGATTGCCAAGACTACAGCTAATGAGAAGAACAGGAAACATGAGTCCAGTTTCCAGGTCCAGCAAGCACAAAACGAACTTTCCTGAGAAGAACGTGTTCTATCTGCTTCCACCTCATGCAGGAATGAAAGTCAAATGAATGCTCATATAAGCTGAATGAACAGTTAGGCTATTTACCATGGAGCTATTGCAAGCATGCAGTTAGCTTCAGCTAGAAAGGACAATATCCTCTCCATCCACACCCTCATAAGCTAATTCGGAGCACATAGAATGAGCGACTGATGCTTCTATTCTGTGTCAGCCTCAGGCAGCAGGCATCTGTTCCTGAAGATTTCAATGTCTCCCTGAGCTGGGCTTTGCAAACATCCCCTCCTCAGAGACACTAACAGCCACTTTTTCAATCCATGTACATGGAAATGTGCAGCCAAATATACATACCCCAAGCACGTGTCACATGCACAACAGAAGCGTGCCCACACGCGCCCATTCACAGTCAAACGCAGTATAAATAACCTAGCTATATAAATAGGCTTGCTTAAATGAAGTCTCTTGCTTAAATAAGGCTGGCATAAATGCCCTTTCTTTATGCTGCCTGTTTTATCTCACATTTAAGTCTGGAGAGTGGCAGCTCTGTTGGAATGACCAGAGAAACTCCACTCAAAGTCAATGGATAAAAAGGACAGGTGAGCTCAGCATCATGACATCACTGGTGAAGATTTTGTGGAAAGAATAAAAAGCAGGTAATTTATTTTTTTGGTGCAAGTGTCTCTGATGTCAAGATAGACAAACATCAGTAAGAAAGGCAATAAGGTAATTGCAAACAATCAGAGGAGATCCTCAAGCACTGAAGCAGCAGCCCACACAAAACTGAAGTTATATAAATATACCTTGCAGTCTCAGAGTAAAAGAGGAGAGACAAAAAAAGAAATAAGTATTAGAAAAGGAAAAGTAACTTTCCCTTCTTTCTCAGCATCTTTGGAAGGACACCAGAAACACCTATGGACAGGATACCAGTCCATACTTCTCACTATGCTCATGTCTGTATTCGTCAATATGGTGTTATGGACATTTTCTGTCTTATCCTTTTCAAAATATTTCAAGAAGCTGTAAAGACTGCTTTCTCTGAAGATGGGTAGGAAGGACCGGCTGCCAGAAAGGACTCCCTGAACCTCCCTGCAGAAACCCTGCACACATTCAGCCCACACACCAGGCCCAGCTCCATCAGTGTTCTGGCTCACTTTGTCAGGGCTGTTGCATCTGCTCAGAACTTCCTTCCCACTAATGAGTCTCTCTCTAATTGATCTTCATAGTACATCTTTCTTCAGACTCCATCATCCACAAGCTACAGATGCTGTCAATACTGCTGCATGGCAATTGCCACTGCAGAGACAAGTCCTGCTTTGTACTCTCTTTGCTGAACCCTCTGCTCTTTGCACATGGTAGGTGGAATGATTTCTTCATCTTCCAAGTGAAGAGACAAATTTATAAAGGTCAAGCAATGCAGAGACAGTTGCAACAGTGGGTACAAACTCCAAGTTTTCCTCACTCTTCATTACCCAGCCTCTGAAACACAAACACATCTACAGTGCTAAGCCAGTAGTATTTCTACCTGTTACATTACTGCTTTGTTCAGGGTTGGAGCATTTTCCTTCCATTAATGCTTTCCTTTAAAAACATCTCATTATTGGTTTAGAAAAAATAAAAATAGATGTTTAAAAAGATTTCAGTCTTCCTTAATCATGCAGGGATATATTTTCAAAGCAGTATGCCAGGAGTATTCCACGTGACTCCCATTCATGTTAAAATTAGAGTCACCAGAATAAACTCCATATGCTGCTTTGAAAAGGTATTGCAATGTGTCCAAGGAAAATTTTTGCAGCTTAATGCTGCTTGTACAATTTTTTGCCTGCTTTTCTTCTTTTGATTTATAAATAGATTTTGAACATCCTTCTTTTTTTTTAATAACACTTTGTACTAGCTGAAAAAACAGAGAGAAGGGATTTGCTGGTTTTCTTGGTTTCTCTGCAGCCGTTTTATTTTAAAATTATCAGTTTTACGAGAGGAACTTTGCTTCGTAGGATGCGAAGCTTTTAGAAGCTTTTTTATAACTCTTTTTTTTTTTTTAGGACTGTCACTATAGACAACCTTTCTAGCCAAGCCACAGCCTGCAGTGAGGTCTGGCTGCCTTCCACACCTAGGCTGTTGTCCTGTCAAGTGGTGTTCAACATTTCTGTGTCAGCCAGAAACTAATTTTCACATCTGGGCAGAGGGTAACTTTTTTCCAGAAAGGCTGAGGCGTAGTGTCTCCTTGGCAATAACAGCACTGCAGCTTTGTGCCGGAGCCAGGCACCAAAAACATACAAGTTTCTGTATTCAAGGTCCAGTCTTACTGTCTGCCCAATACAGAGCATCTCTAACACCTATGGCAGCCACAGAAGCCCACCCCCACAGAGCCAGCTGCAGTGCTGGGCTGACTGTGGGCACAGTGTGCCCTAGTTTGCCTTGGTGAACATTTGCAATGCTGTGCTCATGTACGCACATACTGGTAAACACTGGTAAATACTGGTTATATTATTAAATTGTCATTTATGACTGTAGTCTCTCTGGTCATTTCAAGAAAGAGGGGAAAAAAAATCTGGCAGCTCTGGTTCTCTTGTAATTGCTCTCAAATTTTAACTGCTTCTAACTGTGCATGAGAGATTGTGCACAAAAAGTCAGTGTGAATGCCATCTCTTCAGTTTTTCCTCATGTTTCTCATTACTGTCGCAGATTGCCAAACATTTTCATTTCAGCCATTTACATCGAAAGTATGGCAAACACTGCGTCTAACCACTTCATTACTATAATCTTTAAAGGATGTAAACAAAGGGTAAATAATTTGCTTAAATGTAGAAGATGCTTCCACCACAGAGGAAAAAAAACCCTCTCCTTGCTAACAGAATTGTGTTTCAGGATATGAGAAAAGAAACCAAGATATAGTTGTCCTGTCATCAAAGCAATGACAAGGGAGGTGTGGGCTAAGTTCCCATCTCTATCACTAACTTTGCAGGTAACATGCAGGAAAACATCACTTATGCATTCTTTTAATCCTACTAAAAATCACTTAACATCACCTTTCTGTTCTCCTTTTTTACCCTTTGTACATTCTGTCAATTTAAACAGTGTTCTCCTTGGGTTATAAACCTGTACTTAAAAGAAATACCTGAAATTTCCTGGGATGGTTAAATGACAGCTTGCCCCTGAAGCTAGAACCTGTAAGCAATGGAGCTTTAGCAAAAGCAAAGGTTTTTGTACAAGACAAGCACTTATAAAAAAACCCCACAACAGCTAGCCACAAAAGAACAAGCATCCCCAACACCAATCCACTAGTGGCCAAACATGGCTCTGCAACTTCTACACACATGGCCTGCTTTAAGTATTAGGGCTCAAATGAGCTAATGAGTTACTGTGGTTAGAGAGGTTACCACGCTACCTACGTTGTAGTACAGTGAGTGGTCAACATTCAGTAAAACATATTTTTGTAAATGTTGGCAAGAAAATTTTGAATAAATGCTTTCAACTTCACATTTCTAAAGGGGCTTGAATGCCCCTGAATAGTAACAGTTCATCTGTCAGAGCTAAGACGAGTTAAAACTGCCTTAAAAGGATCACCACAGTTAATGGGGAAAGCCTGACATCTTAAAGTGGCTACGGAATCCATCACAAGGATCTTTTACACTTTATTTAACATTAGGAAAATTTATGAGTTTGGCTGATGCTCCATCTGAGTTTGTTTCAGTGATGATTAATGATATAAATTACTATTTCTTCCTATTTGGATAAAATATCCTACTGCATGAGAAAGTAGTTTTTACCCATAAAACTATAAAGTAATTCAGGTTGCTAGACAGTTCTAGGCATCAAGTCCTGCAGACACAGCAGAGCTTACTTCAAACTTAAGTCAGGTTCCTCAGTGCAACTCTGGGCAAGTTTTGTTTTTCTCCAAGGACAAAGATTTCACAATCTCCCTATGCAACTGGTTCAAGAGTTACACTAGCATCAGTAGTCTGGAGTATTTTATCCTTACATCCTAACAGTTTCGTTCATTTCCTTCATTTGTCTTCTTTCTCTGTGTATTTCTGAGAAGGGTGTGCACCTTCTCCTCATCCTTCTTGTTCAAACAATGGCAAAAGGTACAGCTGAATCCTCCATGGATCCAGCCTTTTCCAGGATTAACAAATCTGGTTCCTTTACATTCCCTTTGAACACCACACGCTCCATCCTCCTTTATCATCTCGATAGCCTTTTCTGGACTAGCTCCATTTCATCGGTTTCTCTCCATTTCTAGGGCACAAAACTGGACACAGTCTTCCAGTTGCTGCCTCATAAAGGCTAAGGTGGGGGAAATAATCCCTTTCTCTGCCATGCTAGCTGTGCTTTAGCTAATGCAACCCAGCGTGCAGTTAGTCCACACCACACAAGGGTGCACTGGTGATTCATGGTACTCATCAGCCCAGAGACCGTCCTACAAGCACCTACAGTGATATTTGTAAAACATGAAATTAGCCTTTCTGAGTCCTCAATTTGCTTTGCCACTCACCCATCCTCAGCTTTTAGTATCAAAGGAAATATCTGCAGAAATAAATATCAAAACCCTGGCCATAAAAAAAAAATCAATACAAGATACTGAAGCGTTAACGCTAGTACTAAGATCAGGAAGCATAGAGAAGGAAATCCGAATCATCAAACTCTTTCAAATTATAATAACTAAGGCAAATTGAACAGCTATGAAACACCCTGTTCTCTGGAGCTTAAAATCAACAAGGCAATAAAATACCCTTAACCCATGCAAAGGTAAATAAGTTTTATGGAGATATTTTCTTTCTTTTCTCCTCAAGTAGAACCACCAGTTTAGATTTTGCCTGGTACTTTAAAGATTTTACACAGCAAAGGGCCATTTACGCTGTGTATATAACTGAATCAATTTTCAAGCTGCACACATACAATACCTTTTACCTGAAGTTCATCTTCCAGATTGGTGGAGACAGTTCTTCTCTTTGGAGTAAATTAAACTTTGAAGTCCAGTGTGTGCAGAATTAGGCTAGATAAAGGAATATCCTGTCCTCTGCCATCAATATATTAACATTGTATTTATACCATTGCTTCTGAGGTAAGACTTTTTTGTCCATATGGGTCAATTTTTAGGAATAAGAAACACATGTGTGCGTGTAATTTTGACTTTACAATTTTAACAGTGGCCTTCAGATTTCTACCACCGCTGAAAATTCAGAGCTGCGAGTAACACCCATCCTGGCTCCAAAAACCGGCTTCCAATATTCTATGACCTAGAAAGGAAGGGTCTTTTCTGATGTCTTGACAGATGTGGCTGCTCAAAGTAGTCAGCAGGTGTGCTCAGCTAGAAAGTGAGAAAAGCCATTAACACCCTCCTTAGGGCAGGTGGAAATACTATGAGGCATGCCATTGTTCCAAGGGAAGAGAACAGCAGAAACAAAGTCTGGGGGAATAAATCCTGTTGGAGACTGGAATACTGAACACTGAGAGAAGCTAAAGGAAACTTCACTTAAAACAGAGAGAGAAATTCAGTAAGATTGCTACAACCAGTCACTAGCTTTTTAAAAAAATCACATATAGGTCTAAAAATAAAGACGAACTACCAGTTATATGACAATCAGATAAAAAAGAAAAATCACTGGAAGGAAACAGCCCTTTAACAACTTCCAAATCGGTAGGGAAGGAGACAGTCCTTTAACAATTTCCAGAACCCTAGCTTACATAAAAAATTACTTCTTGGAAGGAATCTTGAAATCTTGATAGCTATGAGATTACATTCTTGTATTGGTTTGGCATTTTAACCCATTACAATTCTTTATCTCACACATCTGATTTTACAAAAACAAGGATGCTTCATTTTTCCACTTGGTGACTTTAGAGATGTTATTTTTACCATGAAGGGGTGGTCTATTGCTTCCGAAGAGGCTGACAACGTAACAATGATATGATGAGATCCTGTGCTTTCCTTTGGACTCTTGGTTAAGTACAACAAAAAGTTCTAGTCCGCATGTATTATTCAAACAAAATGTATAGAACTGCAATTTTTAAGCTCTTGCTCCTGAAGTTCTCTTATCAGCAACACAACAAAGATCAGTCAGTTTCCCTGAGACAGAAAACTGATGCTTGACATCTGAAGACAAGTCTTCAGTGAAAAAAATTACCATAAAATTCAAAGTATGTGTGCAAGCTGTTTCTCCAGATACCTTCGCAGAAGTCTTTTAGAAGCAGATTGACATTCTTGATGCAAGGATTGGTTCTTGAGCATTTCAGTTTCATGGCCATGGCACAAATATCTTCAGCTGACATAGCAAGATTTTTAATCATCTACACAAACGGCTTTTTCAAGGATTCTGATATTTGTTCCTTCACCTCTCCCTGTTGTTTGGGTCAATATACTTTCATGGTATCAAATCTGTCTCCGTATTTTTATGGAGCTTTTAAGGTGATATTCCTCAGCATTCATATGTATTATTGGAGGCCTTATTTCTCTGCTTACCATAACCAACATATAAAGGTAACTTGAGGAATTGGCATGGAACCTCCCAATAAATTACATTTTGGTCATTAATAAATCCACAAGATTTTTTGCATGCTATTCAAATCCACAGTGAAGAAGGGAAAGGGCAAAGAAAAAACACACAACACCTTCCATCCCCCAGTAGGCTATTTAACTCTCAGTGGATAAGTGGCAGAACCCAGGTTCACATGTCTAAGCTTCACTACCATCCCAAATAACAACTGCCTCTGCTGTGGTGTCAAGACCAAATACTCTGTGGGGCCAACTTAACACTTCTTTCAGAAAGTACGTGCTAAACCCCTCACCTCCTCCATTTTCCCTTTCATCCGGTGTCTGGGAACTTGAGGACAGTTCACATTAGCACACCGAGGCCCAGTTTAACCTGTGACCACCTAATAAAGGTAACTTACAGAGAGCCAGCAGAGGCAAGTCCCTGTGTTGGCCCAGTCTGCATGGTGTGGACACGGATTCAGGTACCTGATGTCGGTAAAGGAGAGGAGAGCCCATCTGCACCCACACACCATCCTCTCCTCTACCCTCCTCTCACGCTGCCTTCCAGCAGCCCTCCCTCCCATCTGCCTCTATCACAGCCAACCTTAATTTACACTGGTGCATGGGTAGCAGGATCAGCTTGTCAGATGCTGGCCAGTTAACCTCATGTGCTAAAAATAGGGACAGGCAGCAGCAGTGACTGACTGGCAAACACCTCTTTAATGGTGACTGACATATTCAATCAAGACAATACATGATAGATGTAAGCTGCAAACAATGAAGGACATTTGTATAAGGACAGATGAGACAAAAACAAATAAGCATCCTTTGCTCACAAGACACATATCAAAGATTTCTGCTGCTCTTTTCAACCACAGTGCTATTTAGATTACAATTACTTAAAGCAAACCAACAATAATACAAGCTCTTCTGCTGCTCCAAGAGAGGCTATAAAAGTCTCATTGTCAGCTGCATCATTCATCAGGATAACCTCATTTCAACTGAAACAAAATATCCAAGACATCACTTCTCCCCCCTTCCTTCCCTTTTTTATTTGCCTATAATAAGGTCTATAGTCTGGGGAGCTCTTAGGCTGAATTCCATGCATTGTGATTCACAAAGTGAAAATCTGGTATTATATGCCCACTGACATTCACATCAGCAGCAACTCATGCAGCAAAAAGCCATATGCCATGCACCTCTGATTTAACTGTACTACAAAAACATATCCTAGAAAGAAAAAATAAAAATACAGAGACAAGAGTGGTTCCTGGGATCTGATTATTATCCACACTTTTAGACAGGAATGACAGGGGCAATATCCCAAAATATGCTGTTTTGGTGACAGTTACAGTTAGGTTATATCATTTCCCTTCATGAGTAACACACTCTACATGCAATTGAGGCATTTTTTTTTTCCAGTGCAAAAGGTTTCTATGGAGTAGAAAAAGAGCCGTTAGCATAGATAACCTACACTCAGTGTTTCTACTCTGGTTATCGGGTTTTCCATTCAATCATTTTTTTGAAAGCTGAGAAAGTATATTGGTTTGATCAGCACCCACTGAGATGAAAACGAAGAGTGCTTTGAAAGTACCATGAAGTACCAGCAGCTTTAAAAATTATCATCTCTAGGGTGTTGCATAGACCTGTATGTGTTCTATGGTAACACACAGGCTTCACTAGAAATCTGGGGAATAAAATCCCCTCTGCCAATGATGGTTAGGTTTTCCACAAATAAGAGATTCCATTGCTGGAACCAACACAGTCTTTCATCACTAGGGAAAGGACAAGACAAGCTGGTGGCCAAGGAATGGATTACACTAAAATACTCTTTTCTTGTTTAAAATAACAGATGTTTTGTTGAGACATCCTTTCCTTTCCTTGATTCTTGGCTTGAAGGACCCATCTATTTGTTGGTGCACCGGTCCTAGCATATAAATAGGCAGAAACCAAGCTTGAAAATGCTTTTCCTTTTCAGGCTATGCCCTTCATGAAATCATAGTGAATGTGGTCACTGGAGAAGGATTGTTCATCTGCAACTAGATATGACCCTACTACTAAAGACTTCCAAAGCCTTGTGGCAAAGACAGAAAATAGTTAAGATACTATGTTAAATGAAGAAAGTCTTTGAACTAGAAAAATAGTTCATAAGCTACAAAGTGCAGAAAAAGGGCAAGTTAGACTCCTTCATTATGAAGCCTAAGTACTTATTTTCACAAATTACATTTGTAAAATGTATTTGCATTCTTGTCAATGCTAGTTCAGACTGAAAATTTTTCAAAATGAAGCAACCATCTAGATTTTAAAATGTGATACTGTTGTTCAGCTCCTTTGAGCTTGACAGCCCTGATTTTTGGGATATGAATACTTAAATCTGATTTTTACAGACTGATGCCTCAGTTAATGGAAAGATGCCTCCTCAGCATCTTAAACAACCCTTCTCAGGTTCCTGCAGTTAGGAGCAGCAGATGAGCGCTATGGGACACATTTGGAGACCTGTCAGGTGGAGATGGAGAAGACTAAACACAGCCATTCCTAAATGAGCATCTGATGAAGACATACACTTGGAATATCCAGGNACATTGTAACCTAGGACACCAGGTCACAAAAAGTATAGAGGGAACACTGACCAAATGCTAGGGAAAGGTCTTAAACAGGCTCTCTCTGCATCACCATTCAATTACACTGCTTAAGAAAGACCATTCTCAAGGAAGAGGTTGTTAATGGCACAGAACTGACAATTTTTCTGCACCCAAATTATGCTTTCTAAAATGTTTTCCTACTGTATTTGAAGGGAGTAATTTCTTCAATTAAAAGGTCTCATTTTCTCTGTAATCTATGCAGCAGACTTGCAAAATGTTAATTGCCACAAATTTTTTAGAAATTCGTGCATTATATAACTGATGATACAATATATTTATAGCAATTATCTGTTTCCAATAAAGTTAGTAAAGTGCTATTGGCCTCAGGTGTGAAAATGTGGGATTTAATTTGTGCTAATCTGCCCCAGCCTGGGGAATACTGAATTCATTCTATGTGAGAATAATTTATTTGCAATATGCCTGACTGATATAAACAAAGCATTCTCAAGGGAAGGTGCAATAAAGCTAACAGAGAGGTGCAATCATTCCACTAGCCCAGCATTTCCCAACAGTAAAACACAAACAGAAAAGCCTTCCAAAGCTTCTCCCAAAAGAAGTTAAATTCATCTGCCTCAGACCTATAAGAAAACAATAATGCTTTGGAGGGCATCTGTGAAGAGCTATTTATCATCCTTTTCCTTTCTTCTTTCATTGAATAGAAAAGGAAGTGACAACAGGTTTAAAGACTGACCAAAGGATTTTACTTTCAAATTTGTCTGAATTATTTTTTCCCTTGTTTGATGTAATGGTTCTTTCATTTTCTGAAGCTACCATTTGCCATCCTCCTCCAAGCCTCGCTGTGCAGCTGGGTGGGGGGAAAGAGAGGCACAGAAACAGGAAAGCACCCCATTGGGGTTAGAGCTGCTACTGCATATGTGGCAGGGCGATGGAGAAGGCAGGAGCGAGTGGCCAGACATCCTGCTTCTGATTTTGACCCTGCAGCTGCTTCACTGCCAAAGCACTTCAACTCTGGGTGCCTTCGTCTCCTTCCTGTAAAGTGTGGTTTCTCAGGACTAAGCCAAGCCTGCAAGGAGCAGAAAAGTGCTGAATATTGTTAGTGCTACTAGAGGGGCTCACTTGAGCATGCTGGCGCCCTGCTGCTCCCACAGAAGCGAGGCAAAGTCCTGTCACTTCCAGGTCAGGACAGAGCTGCCATGGCAAGTACTAGCATTAGGACACCCAGGTTGGAGCCAGGGAGGCATTTTGGCCAGGATCTCTGCAGTCTCCTTCTCAAGTCTCCCCAGTTTGCTGTGGACCCAGCAAAGCTGGTGACAGCTCCTCTGCCACATTGCTGCTCTGACCCTTTCAAAATGACCCCATAGGCCTTTGCTTCTTCAAGGGTAACTCACATTATCTGATGGTGAGTTTGGCTCACCACACAGGTTTTCACACAAACCACCGCTCACAAAAGTTTGCTTCTTAAGAGCCTGTCTTTGAACACTTAGTCAAATTTTCAACTCAGCCTTCCACAATTATTCATCCCTACAGCTGCTGAAAACATGACAACACTGGAGAAGATGAGAAACCTACGGCACAGCATTTCCAAGCCTCCACCAAAGAAGGAAATGGTATTTTTCATTTTTATGTTATGCTTGGTTACCTTTTCTGTTATCTTGTCAGCGAGCAAGGAAAAATGTTGGCAAAGTCTGAGCATGGGCCATAAACATCTTTTGTGGTTATCAAATGCCTCTGTGTTTGCTCTGCTATTTAATTACAGGACTCACGTAGGGCATTTATTGTTTGCATCTGTTGCCGCTGTGAATGATGTCTATTCTTCTGATCACCACAAAGGCAGTTTGTTTTGTGTGTATGCCTGTCAGTGATGTGTTTTATCACCTAGCTGAGCAGACCCCCCTGCTGCAGGGGGATCCAGTGCTGCAGCCTGGCGGGTCCCTGAAATAGCCAGATACCACAAGGGCAGTTCCTCACCATGTTGCCACTGTGAAATGGACACTAGGTGAATGCTGAAACCAGTTTTTTGAGGTTTCTGAGAATATTTTTCTTACTACAAAATAATTTCTTCTTCTTCTTCTTCTATATTATATAATATTATTACACGTTCTTATTACAAAACACATTTTCACAAAACATTTAAAAGCTCATGATGATCTCAAACACATGTCCAGAGGGCAAATTAACTAAATGTCTAAGTAAGAAGAAAAATGCATTGGCAGCATCATTACCCAACCATGTCCCACTTTCCTATTCCTCAAACCTGCAGTTTTAGTGAATGCAGTGGATTTTGTTTTCAAGCGCCTTATATCACAGTACTTGCATCTTTTTCAGTTTTGGCCTCTCCTATTTAACTTTAGCTGTATTGGAATGATAATCTGCATCTTGTTGAGTAGTCATTTTTGGTCAGCTAAAACCCAGCAACTACACTAATATACTAATAAAAGCAGCCACATTGTGCCCATTCTCTATAATGCAGCTTCAACACTCTGCTAGCCAAGTCAAACAATTTTGTCTTTTTCTTTCCATGCTGGGACTGGAAGCAGTTATTTTTACTCTTAATCTGCTTTTTTTTTAAGATGGTACAACACTAGGTACAGAATTAACAAATTGCTCACTCTGTTCTGCAGGTTTAATAAAACAAGCTGTGGCTGCAATTAAAATAATCCATTTGCTCACCCTTCCTCCTATTAGCATGTGAACTTCAAACCCACAAAAAGCAGTTGACTGAAATCTCTGGAAACCAGAGTTAAGAGGATAATCTTGTCCCCTACACAATGTCCTACCTGCTGTCTCCTTGTATCCCAAGAAACAATATGTGTACTTTACAAGATGATCATTAAAGAGATAGCAATCACAATGTAAATCCACATTAGGGCAATCCACGTGCATTTACTAAATTACATCTAGTGGGGATCAACGAAAAATTTTCCTTTGGGAGTATGCTTTCATTTGGCCCCATGGGAGGAACTTTACAGTCGGCGGGTACTTTGAATTCCACCTACCATTGTGTTAAAAATAAACAATAAACCCCAAACCAATTAGAGTACATCTCAGTCTGTGTGGCAGCAGAAGCTGATTACCCTGAGCAGAGTGTAGGCTGTCCCTACATGCTCGAAATCTGACTGATGGGCACCTATTTAAATGGGCAGGCTGCTGATGAAGGTTTCTAGATGCTGGATGTGAGATAACTCAGGCCAGCTTTCTTACAGTCAGCATTGACTCCAAAAATCAATACACAATGCTTTCCTCTGCTTTAATAAAACATGTATAAGTATGCAAAGCTTGGAGACTAGATTATATTTTCAAAGCCATAAACCATGCTATCTGCTCACAAATGACTTTGGAGAAACTTGTAAAGTGTCCTTTGATCATCTGCAGGCTCAAATAAAAACAAAAAGGTTTCAAATGGAATTGTTGCTACTTGCACGTCTATCTATACAACTGCATCTTAATTTCTCTAGGAAACTCACAAAACATGAATTATGCATGTCTTAAAATGTTACAAAGGCATAATATAAGCTTCAGCCAGCTTAGCTGCCTGTCTGAATTACTCTATTCAGACGTCTACTAGTATATAGAGAGACTGAAAAAAGGGTTTTGGTCTGACAGTGGCATACTATCATCATAGACATCAAAGGACTTTTTTTCATGCAAGAATTGACAAAACGTGCCCCTTTAATGAATAAGAATAGGGTAAAGCATGAGATCATAAATGTTTCACTAAAATACCATGAAATTCTTCCAACCATGAGCAAAGTGTTAGTTTAATTATTTTTGAAACGTAAAAAATGAACAAGCCTATGTGGAATCTCCACAACATAAATTGAAGAACCATGATGGCACAGTAAGCCATTTTGTCATCAAAAGCAAATCTTAGTATGTGGCTTAAAGAACTCTTGAGAGCAAGCACTAAAACCTGAGGAGAAATTGAATCACCTCACCTCTTTTAGCGCCTGTCATTCCCCAGTTCAAGAGAGGAGGAAATTATTCTCTGTATGTGCATGCAGACCTCCTACAGACCCCCAATGTACAGGCTACTATAGAAATCAAAAGCTTGAAATTAAACTAAAAAGCTCCTTTTCTTCAATCATGATCAAACATCAAAGCAAGCAGTCTAGATTCTTTGGTAGAATGTCCAGGTCTCAAGAGTTACCAGTCAATATACTGAGCGCGTCCAATTTTGTTTTGGAGGTTTTAAGGAAAGAAGGGACAGAGAAAGGAATAAAACAAATGATCCCATGAAGCAGGGGGATAGTAAACCATAACAAAATTGTGTTTCATACACTACCATGACAATCAAGTTACTGAAACTGAAAAATAGTAACACAAAGAGAAGATGGAAGATTTTATTTTTTTTTCACACAAGTAAATTGTGGCATCTTGTGAGGTCTGCTCTCTTCCCTTCTTCATCACTTCTGAAAGGATGAGGTGAATGCTCCCTGGGCCCATGTGGCCCTTGGCTGCCAAGTTTTCAAAAGTGACCACATAGAAATGGGTACCCTTAGCATGCAGGGAAGATGCAGACAGAATACCAACACGTTGTGAACACCAAAGTCTCTTGCCAGATAATGGATGAAAAATTGGTAGTGTTTAGCTTGGTAAAGCCATGGGCTGCACTGGCAGCTGCCACCTACTAACCAGACTGGTAAACCTTGGGTACCACCATACAACGTATCAGCCCCCACAAACCCTCAAGCGCTTCACGAGCCCACACAACAACACAAGTTTGCTTCACTCACAGATACCTTCAGATGTTTATCAGCTGAGTAATTCACATCACCACCACATGTCATTTGAAGGGGATAAGAGCACAAAAATCTTATGACTCTAAGAAGGGACTTAGATAAGTAAAACATAATTAGAGAAATGTTAGAAATGAGAGATGCAAGAAAGATGCATTCCCTCCCTTTTACAGAAACAGCTATAAAATCAAGAGTGATTTCTGCAGGTAGAGATGCTGGGTTCAGGATCATGCAACACAGTGCCACCACCAGACACAAATCCTGGTAGCCCGGCGGCAAATGTTTCAGGTTTGTTCCACTGAGTTAAGAATTGCCCATGTCTTCAATGACACATGCGGTAAGACACACTGCCAATGTTACTGAACCTGACAGAACTGGTAGGTGAAGTCACAGGACTATCAGCAGTAGAAAACACAAGCAGCATACGGGAGAAAAATCTCCCTGATCTCCTATGAACCTCCACAGTAATACCTAACACTGCAAAGTAAATTTGTTTTCCTTGTAGGGTGACCTGGGCTGGTGCCAGAAATGGAACCATTCTTTACCTGAATTCCCTAAGACTGCTAATAATATTTCAACTCAAGTTGTGGGAAATTATGTTGACAAATCCTCCTTCTACTGAGATAGAAGGCCTGTAAGTAATAGGCAGCTGTTAATACATTTATTTAAAACAACCACATATTATGAACTGGTCTTTATAAAGTTGCTTTTTAAGCTCTTGATTTTAGCAACCCAATACAGTTCAGTGAATTATCTTGCTGTTGCTTGTTCTGTGTTCCTGGATCATTAGGTAGGAGAAGCATGTCAGAAATTCCATGTAAGAACAAGACTGCAGGTCATCTGGCTATGACAGCATGCATATCGGACTTCCTTTCTCTGTTTAGCCAGAGCTCTGGTACTGCTGCCAACTAACTTGCCTGAAAGAACTCAACAAAGGTTATTCCTCATTGTGACCTAAAAATTCACCTTCACTCTGAAGTAGAAAATGGGCATTGGGACCACTTCAATAATAGACTGTTCCAATTAGAAGTCAGGTATGATCATTCCTACTGGTTCTAACGTAACATTTGAGTCTGGTGACTTCAGAGCACTTGAAAGGCACATGCTGACAGAGCAGCTGTCTCACTTTTCATTACCAACCAACATTCTACAACCAACATCTCTCCCAGGAAGAGCCTTAAGATCCAGTCAGAGGATCCCAACAAAAATAAGGATGACAGCTGGCCACAAAAGCATGAGTTTGCCATTCTTAGAAAATGCCAGAGATACTGTTCAGCCTCATGGTAAATTTGGTAAAAATTGGATGTCTAGGGATCACTAAGACAGACCTGTTCTTTATGCTTTTCTGAGGGTCAGGAGATTGGCTGAAGCTTCCAGAATTCTTACTGAGGAGCTTTTCGGTTGAATTTTTATTTCACTGGTTTTCAGGTTCTGTATGTTTGGTTGCTTGTTTGTGGGGTTTGGGGTTTTTTTGGTTTGTTGGTTGGTTTGGGTTGGGGTTTTTTGGTTCGTTGGTTGGTTTGGGTTGGGGTTTTTTTGTTCGTTAGTTGGTTTGGGTTGGGTATTTTTTGGGGGGTTTTTTGGTTTTGTTTTTATTTTAACAGGCTAAACTGCACAGCATTATGTCATCATCATGTCCACTCTTGAATATTTTATCACTTTAGTGCTCATATGAAATGAAAGGGATGCACAGAATTATCACTGCAGTACTCCCTCTGCATTATTTACAACCTTGGAGGCTGCAGCACTTCAGCATAATATTGCGAACATAAAAAGGCAGAACTTCCCCTCAAGCCAGGATTTTAGGCTCATAGTCTGCAGTGCAACATGACTGAAAAAGGTCTATGAACCTCCTTACATCTCCCATCCTCTATCCACCACTTTCTAAATGCAGGCATTCTGATGTGCAAAGCATCCAAACAGATAAATCTCTAGGCTTTCAGCAGAATGGGAATTAGCAAATCCCTGTGCCTCTAGGGAAGAGTATATTGCCTTGTTTCACCATTCTACCCAGTTATTCCCACCCCACCCTTTTCCTCTTGCCTTGTTAAAGTCTTCTGAAGTTGCCCTCATTTCCTTCCATGTCTTGTTCAAAAGCTGAATGCAGATACAGAAGAACTCCTCAAACGATCTGTCATGGGTGAAGAACATGGGATGGAAATCGTTGCAGGTCTCACTGGCTAAAAACAGAAAAACAAGGGGGGGTGGAATAAAACATATACAGGCAGGAGCTTAAAAAATAAGTGTAAAATACAAACAGCCATGAAATGTAGAAAGTAGTGTATCTGAGTGAAAATCCAGTTCTTGGAGCAAAGGATATCAAAACACTATTGTGAAAAGCCAGCCTCTGTCTACAGTCTTAAAGACAACATAGCACAATATAGACTCTTCTCTTTAGGGAACCAAGAGCAAGAAGAAGAAGCAACTACCTGCTTTCCTGAATATTCTCTCAATGGTTTTTGTTTGTGGCAAGTTTTATTGCTCAGTCTGGGACAGACAGACAAAGGAAAAAAGCATAGCTCTCCTCATCAAAACAAGAGCCTTCCCCACTGCTATAACAGCATGGTCCATCTTGCCTGCTGAGAACCAAACACCAGGGCCTGTCACTCACAAAACAGGATTAGATCAATGTACACACTGAAATGTGAAGCTCTGCTGACACGGCAGATGATCTACCATATTGTACAGAGGTAACAAGAAAAATGTTGACAGATACAGAGATGAGAATATAACTGATAAATTTTTTTCTTTGAAAATAATTAGAATCAAAAGGAATGGATATTCTATAATCCATCCCCTTTCTGAGACAAACATAATAAAAACCAACCAAACAAAACCAAAAAAACAATCCCTGAGCTTCCTTATTTTTAATCAAATATGGGCTTTAAGGAAGTAAAAAAACCAAGGAACACTGTAGTGATGATCCCAAAATGGAAAAGCAGGAGTGGGCTGCGAACCTCTTGCAGCAAAAAATGCATTTTCAAAAACTAAGGACTGAAGCAGTGCTGACCTCTGGGCACATCTGAGCAATCTGAGTAGAGAAGGGCCTTTAGCAAAGGACTGAAAAGAATCTTTAAACTCTGCCATGACTTGCAGGGCCATATCAGTAGTTTGCATATCTATGTTCTTAAAAAGGTAAAGAAAAAGAAGTCAAGCTGAATAAGCTTTCTTTATATACCTAGTCCCCAAATCTCTCAGTTTCAGCTTTCACCCCTTCATGAATTCTCCTTTGAACTTTTCCAGAAGTCATTCATATGCTTAAACAGTAGCACCTTTCCTTACTTCAGGATCAAACAACCACTGCTTAGGCAAACTTCCTCCTGTGCAAGAACAACGGAATTATCAAACACTGGGATAAATCACATTTTCCTGAGGCTGAATCACTGTCTGACATCCACTTTCTCCCACTAGAACTGGACAAATTAGAATTAAGACTCTGTGCAGGAGGATGTGAACTGCTCAGGCAGGTTGGCTCCCCGCACCAGCTGCAGACATTTGGTCTTGGTACCTCTTCTAGGCACAAAACTCTCCTTTCAGTGTGTTCAGTTACCTCTGCTGCACCATCAGCTCTGCTGTAGGAACATGAACTGTGTTTAGAACCACCTGAACCCACAAAAAAAGAATGGTTTCTGATCTTTCCCAGCACGCAGTATTCCAATTAGAAAGCAAAACTCTGAAGCTTATTTGTAAATTTGAAGCTTAATTTTAACATCAGATTTACTAATCAATTCTTCATCTACATGGAAAGGACGGGAGTTAAATTTGGAGCACAGGTTTAATTCTAATCAAGTAAACTCCATTTACTTCAAAGGATTTGAAGTCAAGGGGGAATTAGTCAAAGCAGGGACCTATATTTATGAGCAACAACTCAATCCCTTCCGAAAAACAAAATGCCTCAGGCATGCTTTTCAGAGCCCCTTCAGCTTCCATTCATTCCACTGAAACTACAATGGCTCAGCACTTCCAATAATCAGACCTTCAGCCTGTAATAATGTCAGAGACACAACAGAACAGAGGGCACTTGTCTTTAAGTCATGAAATAATATAATGATGAGTAGAAATAAAATAACACCAAGCAGAAGAATGCAGCCAGTACCTTCACTGTATAAATCACAGCACGAAACAAGGCAATAACCCTCGACACGCACTGGCCTTTCTGATCCTTCTCAAAGCCTGAGCTTCTCACTGCTCCTGCTCATAAAAATCAATAAATTAAAATTAATGGAAAGGCCAGGGATTCTCAGAAAGTTGATCATTGGTTCTAACTCATGGTGCTTTATGATAATCAGCCTCAAACTATATCTACTATGTGGACCGTTCAGCATGCAGAATTCGAGATGCCACTTCTCCCCAACTTATTTTTTAAGTAGGCAACGGATGGTGTTTTATGCCTTTCAGCTGCAAAATGAAAGAGCAAAAATCACTGCTACTCATATAAACGTGGAAAGTTGGGCCTGTTAGAAGGCAGGATGAATATCTTAAAGGACAAAACAAATCCAAGGAATAATGTGAAACCAAATGAGAAACAGCTTCTTCAAAATTCCCACAATCATCCAGATAGCAGAGAAAGAAAGAGATCCAGCCTGTTTCAGCTGTAGCCTTTTGTATGCCCGGAAAATTCTATCCACAATAATACAAAAAACATAGAATTCAATGGAAGAATCTTCAGGCTCCAGCTCTAGTTAAATCTATATTCTGCTGAGAGCGTTTAAATATCTAATGAAGGATAACCCTTCTCCCAGTATTTCCATTCTCTTTTTGACAGGTGAGTTGAGGATGAAGGAAAAGGTGATGATGTTGTTGCTATTGTGTTGAAACCAAAGTAAGACTAAGTTATAAACTGCTGTCTTTGCCCACTCTCCAACTCCAAGTCAGCATTTCCAATATCAGACCGCTGAGTGAGCAAATGTAGAGGCTGATGAGTTTTAATAATTAAAAACTTCTTGAATTTATTTTTTCATTAACTTGCAATTTGACTAGTTCTAAACTGAAACAGAGGTTTAGTCTTGGAAAAATTTGGAGACCTTCTGCATAAGAGCTGCGTGCAAAATTCTGGACCTTAAGCCCAGTACTTTCCAACCATCCTTTTCACAAGCAGGGCCCAACCACATTTACAACCACATAAAAAACATCCACATGGCTGCAATGTGAGGACATAAATCACCATGATTATTCACCATCAAGTTTTAATTATGCCTCTGAGAGATCACCTTCAAAATGCAAGCCACAGATGCCTAGCCTACATAAATCAGGTGAAGCTCTTGTTGGTTTGCCATTCTTGGCACACTTCTTGGAGGTGTAGATCAATATGCCACCTCTCAGGATACAAGTAGTCCCTCAAGTTTCTAGCTGAACTATAGCTAGAACTTTGAGAAAGAAGCTTAGTTCATTTTTCATCATAAACTCCACTGGCAAAAAAAAGGAGCTAATTTGTACCTGGGAGTTTTTGTGGTTCCCACAGTGTGCATTTTTAGTGTCTACTCAACATGATTTTGTCTGTCAGTTGCTTCCTAAATTACAATAAAGACATTCAAGCATCCCAGATGCTTGAGGAATAAACAGATTTGACATGTTACATTGTTCCTCAGTGGATTAGTAGAAAACAACAGGGGGAAAAAAAAAGACAAGAAAGAAGGAAAGAGTTGTACCTTCATTTTGTACCCCATCTCTAAGCACCTTTTCCTAGGAGATATAATATCATCAGGGCTGGATTTCTTTCAGCTGTGTCAAGAGCAGCTAGGTATTTGCATAAACCTGTCCTGAAAGGGCACAGATTATCTGATGATGTTTCAATAAGTGTTTTGCTTGAAGTACAGCAGAGATTTAAATTTCAAAGTTGCTGTGGGGAACTGAACATGGACAACTGGGATTTCTCCATGCGATACGGACTCCAAGAAAGGACCAGCACACCAGACCAGACAGCAGGCTGCTGTGTCACCCACCCCACTGTCCAAAACAGTATGAATAAAAGGCCAACAGTTCAACCAAAACTAGCTGATTGCTGTAAGGGGTCATTACATTTCCCCCCAACGTTAAAAAGTAGACTGCACATAGATATCATCTACATGTGGTTTCCACTTGGAAGGGAAGGAAAAGATTAATACAATTTCTTATCTTACATTGTTTTGTGGAACACTAGGGAGTAACACAGAGATAAAATCACCCTCCCCCCAAAGCTAGAACAGCAGGCAGAGACAGTGATACACCTCTCTAAGCAAGGTACTGCCCTCGATCTTGAGAAAACTGCTTTCTTTCTAACTCTGCTAAACTGCTGTGTTGATACTAATCCCCCACCGTGTCTCTAAAAGGGCATGTGGTCATTCTGACCTCCCTTGTGATGTTTTTGAATTCAAGAGATGAAAAAGATAGCACTGGTATGAAAGCCATATCTATCATGAAGGGGATGTTTGAAATTAGGAACCACCCAATCCATTATTTGCAAAATTCATTCACGATGCTATGGGGGATCAAGATGAGGTGAGTTAAACAGCCATTTTGTGTAAATTTAAGGCTTGGACCCATGAAACTGGGAATGTATATGAAAGACAATAACAAATGAGACACTTCATTCAAGGATGTCAGTTATGTACAATCATTTTACAAAATAGAACTTCACTAGACCTGATTAAGTAGATAATGAATAAAAGTGATAAGGGGTGTCTGCATTCTGAAATATTTCAAAAACGGGGAGCCAGCTTAAATCAATCACGCTATTCAGTCAGCCATCTAAACTTGGTCACCTGACAAAAATGCTGTCAATGCAGGGAGGCAGGCAGACACCTGTGATGAGGAGTCAGCCTCTGTGCTAGGGGAGGTATTAACAGATCCTGGGCACCCTGAAACTCATCAAGAAAAGCATCTTGAAGTTGCATAGGAGCAATTTTGAGGTGAGGGAAGCAGTGATGCAGAACCCTGGGAAACTGGTTTGCAAAGTCTTAGGGAGAGAGGGTTTCAAAAACATCTCCCTGTCTGAAATGTACCTGGAAGCCATGTGATCCAATTCTCAAAGAGAGCTGTGCTTTCTCTTCCTGAGCTGCTGCTTAATTTAGTGTGAGTCATTTATCCCTTCAGTTGTTTTCCCGAATTTCACAGAGTGGAGATGATAATATTTCATCAGAGAGGAGGCGGATGGAAAGAACCACTGCACTTTTAGAAGTGCAGAAAGACCCACAAGTGAAGCGTGCCATACGGACCTTGGAAATACCATCTACACTTGGCATGGACTCCTCTGGGATTATTATTTGCCAATAAGAGAAGGACCAAAGAGTCACTAATTCTCACTAGCTCTCAGGAGAAGAAGCACTGTAATTTCTGCCTCTCCCTGAAAATGCAGTACAGTAAAAATTACTACTGCCACGACCATTTTTATATATGCAATCAAAAATTCTCAGTAATACAAGAACATATAAGAAAAAGAGCACCTAATACTGCAGAAATAAAGTGATTTCCAAGTTTTCTATACAGTTGATGCCTGTGGTCAGCTGGCAATAATCTGAACCTTTGGCTACTTTTCTGGCACACGATAGGGAAACAGTGTAATATAAAGCACCGAAGGTCACGGGCAGTGGCAGGGCAATAATGAAGTAACAATATTGCTGCCAATCCTGTGGTGTTCTTTCCTAGGGAACAGTTCTTTTTAGAAGACTCAACTGGTATTGGAACAAAAGCCACCAAAATTGCCTAGCAACAGAGGGCTACAAGACAGCTTCAACATTTTACCTTACCTGATCACATATTTAGTTGGAATAGAAACTATAAGAAATTGCTAAGCATGCAGCAAAACCCATCAAATCAAACTCCTAAGAACATAAGGCAATGCCATTTCTCTGAACCTGTGAGATCTATAATGGTGCTATAGAGGGAAACTGGAAATAAAAGCACACATAAAACGCATCCTACAGTCTGCAAGTTGCTCAAGGCTGAGAATAAATTTTAATATGGAATGAAAAACAAGGATTCCATGAAACTTCAGGACTAGGATGTTCATGGCATAGGCAGCCCCAAGCTCTTCAGTAACTTCTCCAGATTTGTTTTAAAGTTGACTGCAGCTTTGTCAGAAAAGCATATCCTCTCTCAAATACATCATTAAATAAAGGAGCCACTCTTTAAAAATCCACTTCTCCCACTGTCCCAAACAAAAGTGGAAGAAGAACCCTGATGACTGCAACACAACTCAAGGAAGCCCTTCTCTCATCAATACCAACAGATCCAGTGGTCCAGAGGGGTAATAAGTAGGCTTCAGACTCACTCTGCCACATCAGCAGTGATGGTAAACTGAAAGAAACCAGTGGAGCTAATGGTGTCCACACAGGCAGAATGACTTTGTAAAGATAAAACCCCTTTGCAGCTCTCAGTAAATACAGAGATTTCACTGTACCTCCTCTCCTGCTTAGACCAGACGTGAAGGCTGAACACTGTAGTTTGGAAACGCAAACAGAAAGGCAAAGTAGAAGGCTCTTATATGCAACTAGGAAATGAGAAAGATTACGAAGATCATCAGGCTGATAAGAGCTCTCCATCTCAATCAAGAGCAGCCTATTTTTGTTTGTGACAAAACAGGTGCCCATTATAAATAAATCTGAACTGCCTCTGCAATCCGACACAGCATACTGCTGGGCAACAGCAAAGTTCTCTGCTTCCCTCTTGATTTCTCCACTACTTCCACTACTAAAAAAAGCAGTTACCAATAACAATAATAAATGTAGTTTTAAAACCTGATGGATAAATTGGAATATCATTTTCAGAAGTGAGGGAGCACTTCATATGAATTAGTCATGCACTTCTAGGAGAAAACTCCCTGAGAGTGGAACTTGTATGAAAAAAACTAGGTCTTAAATTCATCATACCAAAAAATTCTTCTTTTGGGAAGAAAAGGACATCTCTCTAATTATGCTCTGGTGCATTAATAGTATCCCTGAACAACAGTAGAGAATCATAGAATTATCTGTGTTGGAAAACACCTACAGGAATATCGGAATGTTAGTTGATTAATATGAGAAATTTGCTTCGGGCCTATGAAGTCTTTATGGTCACTTCCAGCAAACATATAGAATAAGAGGGAAGTAGACATACCAAGAAAATCTACAGAAGGTTCGTTAACAAATAAACATGTTATACCAAACTTTCTTACAAATGTTAACACTGCTTGTCTGTCAGGTTCCAGACATCTTGCAAAGCAGAGAGGGTAATAATTGCTACATGAAAGCTTAAAAACTACCAATCAAACCACCATATAAAAAAGCATTTCTCACAATTTTTAGGCCCACAGACTGTCTTCTTGAAGTCCAGCAGACACAGGTAGTGGCACTGGCAGAAGGCCAGATAAGCTCAGACCTATGAAAGGAAGCACCTTCTCACATCTGTTCCATGTTGATACCCTGCTCCTTTACCTGTTGCACCCTTTCTCTCTTAAGCCCTCGAAGAAACTAGACAATCTCATCTCCAGACAAATCAGGAAGAATGCCCGTGACAATGGGGGAGGTAGTTATGCAGAATTTATAATGAGCAGTGCAAAAGCAATCACACTGTGCAACCACCTTTTTAGCCCTACAGTACCCATTGGCAAAGTTTATTTATGAACATGACATTCTGGCATATTTTTTAACAACTATTGCAGCACCTCAGACACAGAACTCTGAGGGCTGGGGTCAGAAGTTCCTGGGTTCAGAAGAAGCAGACATTTAGTCTGCCCTGCTTGTGCATCTCCTTAATGTCATGAACCACAAGCATTGCAATGAGAGACTGCTGTTCATGGCACAATTGCTGACTTTTCATGTCTTACTCTGGCTGGTTTAGAAAGCACCAGCTTATTGCTTCTCCTCCTGAAGGGATTCTTGCTAAAAAGCAAATGCTTACCTCTAATTACTCATTTCTTTATTAGGAAGTTACAAAGATCGTATTACTCATGCCTCTCCAAAGACCTTCTGTGAGACACTTCATCCAGAATATACTCTGGTTACTATTTGAAATACAGACCATGCTGTTTTGATTCACAAGAGGGGAGGAACTGTCACTGAAAATTAATTCTGCTTTAAGTAAGCTGGCTAAGGCTCCACCTGTAAGTAAAACTTAAAGGAGCCCATGAAAACCTGCAGGAAAATCACTGCAAACAGTAACCTGGGAAGGTAATCTATGGATTTTTTTAGGTTCCCCCTTGCTACCTAAGCAGCTCCCATTCCCTGTTCCTGGACGTGGACCTCCTCGTTAACATCAGATCTTTATACTGTAAAGAAACTATGTAGTCCTTGCGTAAAACAACTAGAGTAAAGAACGTATTTTTGGGGGAGCGGGGTGGGGGGATAATTTGGTCTTCCACGTGATCAAAAGCTGGACAACTAAAAGGAGAAAAAAACAAATGAAAAAATGGAGAAGCCAACAAACCAACAGTCAAGTCAGGAAGGAAATTAATCTTTTTCCTAGTACCAAGGAAAATATTCCTCTATTAGGAAAAAAGGTTACAACTGCATTACCCATGCAGACCTGGCACAAACCAACTGTACTCACCATCAGAGGTGTCTTTACATGAGATGCCTGTTCTGCTGCATTTTTATAACAGGCAGTTAGACTGCCTTCAGTGCCCTCATGGTGGGGTATGAGACAGCTGGCTGCCTGATACCTCTGCCTAATCAGTCAGGCTAGCTTCTAAAATGCAAAAACCATGAGAACAAAGGTCTAGTCACCTAGAAGGTGAACTAAACTCACCCAGCTCCTCTGCCATCACAGAAAATGGAACAGGACAAAAGCACTCTACATTCAACCACTTGCTTTGAATCGATCCCAGATCAACTCAAAATGCCAAACAAGGTAACAGACAGAGATACAGGAGGAAATGACAACAATATGAATAATAAAAAAAGATTGTCTGTGATTAAGGTGAGGGAGCTTACTGTATCACACATCCTAGAGCAATGGCACCTCATTTTTCATGTCAGATCTCTTCTGAGCTATGCTAAAACTACATTGCTTGCTCAAGAATCAGGAGATGCACAGCTAGTATCTGCCCCTGAGTTCTTTGAAAATATGTGTGGTGCCACCACTACTACAGCCCCACAAAGGACAACCCACCTTAGCAGTAACACGTCTCCTTCCTCCCTTTCTGCATCTTCACAAATTGTACCTCCTTTAAATTATGCATATTTGTACATGCATGCACTAAATTGCCAAATAACATCCTTCCCCCCTCCTTCGTGAAAATAAAATGTAAGAAAGAAGGAACTGGCCACTGGATACAACTCTGCACAGGCAAATCCTGTGCAATAAGCACCAGGCTGGGAACACTCCTTAGCACATCTACAGCCCACTCTCTATTCCGTTCTTGATTTGCCACGGGCAACCATCAGCTCTAAGCTTGGCAGTGACAACATGGTGTTCTGTGGGGAAGTCTGTGGGCAAATATTCCCACTCTCAATTCTTCCTGGAGCCCAGATGGACTGGCTGAGGCAAAGGTCATTAATGCATGGTGAAAACTGCACCTTACTTATCTAACTGCAGCCACCTACATTATTTTCTCCCTCTGCAAACAGTGTTAATCTATAAGTTATGTTTTTAACTCTCTGGGCTAGAGTCCCAAAGTCAGACTGACAGAACAAAAATAAACCCGCTGAAGCATACGCTTTTTAACACAGACCAAACTGAGTAATTGCTACTCACAAAATGGGAAAACAGTGATGTGGAAGGGTGCAAGCTGCTCAGGAAACACTGAACCTCAGTGCTTGTTAGTGCTTTTATCCAAGATCATCACTGTAACACACTAAGTGCCAAGCATCTTCAAATGGCTTTGTGAACATTAATCAACCTCTAGAAAGACAGTAGTTAACAGTCACTCTTCAAATGTCAAGCTTGACCTCTTGAAAGGAAACAGAAAATCAAGTTAATTAGACCACAGTCTTAACAAGAGAGGCCGTTTAAATAATACATTTCCAAGTGGCACATTCACCTCATAAGTTACTCCACTGGAGTTTTTCACTTCATATGAACCAAGCTGTACGATCTTACAGCTGACAGAGCATAGTTTTGGGTAGGCAGAACTACCGTCATCAAAAGTTATGTTTTAGAAATGTTTAATTAGGCTGTAGTATTGCCCTACTTTATGTTATTGCACTTTTTTATGGGCTGAAACATTAAACTAGCATTTCAGTCAGACTACTATAAAAAAATAGTATGTTAAAACATTTCATTTTAGTCTGGAAAAACAGGTCACGTGCTTAAAGGTATTCTAAAGAGTGCAAACATTTTAAAATTAATTCCTGCCCTATATCCTAGGGCATTTGCATTGTATATTAACAGATATAATTCATTATAACTCTGAACTTTATAGTTTCCAAAGTAGCTTAGAGAATCACCTAGCTCAGGTTAAGTGAAGTAATGCAGGTTGTCTCCTCATGATGCTGGGAGATAAAAAGACTGCAGGATGCTGGGAGATAAAAAGCCCTTGAGTATAAACCAAGTAAATACATGGGAGAGAGGGAGAAGAAAGAGGCCCAGACAACACATTGGTGAGGTCACATCTTTGTAAAAGATCAGAATCAGGACAATAAGGATGAAATTGAATCTACAGTATAATGTCTCAAGTATTATTAACAGCACAGTATTCCTTGTGAGCTTGCTCCATTACTTGTGTAATCTCTAGTTTTACTGTTGTCATTGTTATTTGATATATATTTTCTCATTTGTATTGTAAGTCCATTATTTGTTTTGTCCTTGTTGACTACAAGAATTTAATAAAGTAATTTTTACATCATGCCTTGAGGTTCCTGAATACATTTATAGTTTTCAATCACTTTATTCCACCTTGACCATGAGTAATTGCCTAATTTTTCCTTGAGGATCTTATTTGCTGAAGTGTACTATCACTCACTCCAGAAATATGTCTGTATGCATGAGGATCACAGAATAGAGACACAGAAAGATGAAAATAATGATTTCTCAGAACAAACAAACAAACAAAAAAGAAGCAAGCAAAACCCTTCAGCTGAATTTTCTCTGTTGGAATATGGCTGTAGTTGAAAAAGGATCTAAGCTAACCTTTTTAGAAATTCTCTCCTATTACTCCCATTGCAGACACTTAGCAAATTCAGGCAGGAAAATGAAAGTCATCTTGTATATATAAGACCACTCTTTGTTTCTGCATTTCAATTTAAAATTAGTTCTCAAAATTTAGGATTATTGCTTGGCTGTTTTTTTACAAAGCATTATCCCACTCATGTCTCAAGAGATATTGTATATGAGGCAAGTGAACTATCTTCACTTTTATTAAAATAAACTCATCCATAACACAAGCTAAATAATATATATTCATCTGGAAAAAGAAACCATCATGCCCTAGGAAAGAATTTTCCAAATTTTCTTGACTGAATCTGACCATCTGTAACATATACAGGTTATTAGCATCAATTCAAAAACTGTGAAGGAATACATCTGGAAAAGGAAAGGGTTTCCCAATCTACTGTGACAAGTTACAGAAGTAACATTTCCAAACCACCCATCAAGAAAGCTCAGATTTCAAATGGGTTTTTGAAGAAATAGCTGAGTTTCTCCATTGCCAATAGGACAGGTTGGATAGGTTGGTTTCAAAATTACTAGAGCAAAAGAAGCACCGGACTGTTAAGTGTCAACTCCTTCCCACTTAAACTTGAAAAAAGTAGTAGAAACTTTTCCTGTGTTAGATTAAAATTCAGCAGACAGGAGTTTTTCCCAGCAAGGAATTACAGAGTATGAACTGAATTGAATTCTAAACCTCTCTGATTTTGGTTTAGGGATTTGATTTGGATGATTTTCAAACTGGAACCCAACCTGGTCCAGTATCTGGAAATACCTCCTAAGCAAACTTATGAAGTTCATTGCTCTCGGCAGCTCAGTGGAATGGCTCAATTGGAAGTGGAAACACTCTATCCCCAGTTGTAAGTTGTTGAGCCTGGAGAACTATAATGTGGGTCATTGCAAATATTTCTGCTCCTGCTGAAGAAAACTTGCAGTCAAACCACTCCATATATCTGTATCTGGCTGTCACAGGGTCAGAGCACCTCTTCCTTTCCCCTCCCCTCCACCAATCCCACTCCCAGAGTACAGAAGATGAGTTCCAGCTTAAACTGGAAACATTTCAAGATAGACTCAACTGATTTCTTCTTGTGTTACCCATTTATATTTCAGAGGTTAACACCTCCTCAAACAATGACATGCAAGGGGTTCCACTTTTCCCTAGTAGGTTTAACAGGAAGCCAAAACTTACAGCACAAAATTTCTTGTTTTTCTTCTCATTCCTGAATGACATGAGGGAAATTTCTTTGAAAGCAAAATCAGCACAGTTAAGATTTTTAAGATGTGAGCCCAAGCTACCAGTGGGTTTTGACAGCACAAGTGTCATTCCAGCTGAAGCTGTGACCCAGCACCAGCAGAGGAGGGATTTCTGCCACCTCCCAAAAGGAGCAACTCGGACACATAGCTGGGGACACAAAACCACCTGGGGGTGCCACATTTCTGTGCCATAGCCCTGATGTGGTGCCTGGCTTGGTCTCCCCTGGGCCCAGACAGTGGGCAGCAGAAGATCTTGCTCCTGTCACACTGAGATCTCAATCCCCCAGTTTAGTGTTCGCACTTGTCAATAGCCACAGTTCCTTGATGCCCTCATAAAGGCTTCAGGTCTCACAGAAACATCAGTTTTCACTGCTACCCACATGAAGGTATCCCAATTATGTGCCAAACTTACTGCTATATAATTTGCAAGAGAATCTGATTTATATAAAACATCCTCTTTCTTAAATCATGCCACTTCCTTCACCATAAGACATCCCTCCTCTCATGAAGTCCATTCTCTCTGACCTACAGGAGGCCTTGCAAGCAAGGCATATTTTTAATAACTCTGTCATGCAAGAGGAATAAAAAAGCAAACACAAGGCTTATACTTAACAAAGAGAGGAGGGAAAGGTGAAATTAGTTATTGTCATGGCTGATCGCAATAGCAGGCACTGCTTCAGAACAAATTTTGAAAGTAAGAACGAACATATTAAGGTGAATAGAGACTGGAATAAGTATTGCATAGGCTTACCAGGAAAGGATCAAGTCTAATTCATCTAATCTTTGACAAAATAACTCTTGTTTCTCATGGCTGAAATGTGGTGGGCTTTATCAGCACAGCAGAAAATTTAGTTCTCCTACGTCTGACTTAAGAAAAAAAAATCGATATAACTCTGTGTGCCAGGCAGAAAATCAGTAATTCATCTGGACAAAATATGGATGACAAAAAAGGAAAGGGGAGGTATTAAGCTAAGGGCAGTACTGTTAGAATTTGTCAAAAGTCAGTCTCAGACTCCAGATTTTTGTTAATGACTTTGGCACAAAATCTAAGAGTAACACTACAAAATTTGCTGGAGCCCGAAACTGGTGGCATTGCTGATGGTATCATAAGCGAAGATCAGACTGTCATAAAGGAAGGACTTTGAGGCCCAAAGAAACCAGAATGGCATGGCACTGAAAAGATTTTGAGTAATCAAAAGGATTGCTCCAATCTGAGACTCATCAATTGTAAAATAAGAGTGTAAAAAAAGACAATTTGTATCATTATGACAAAAGTCCTAAGAAAAGCAACTGTAATCCTGAAACACAATCAGTGAAAAGTTTCTAGCACGGGTAGTGAAGTATAAAAATAATGTGATACAGGACACTAGCAATACACAAGCTGGAATTAAAACCTGCAATTCTGGGCACCCGTACTCAAGATACAGGCACTTAAATGAGAACACAGAAAGAAGGGCTCCTAAAATGGTCAGCAAGTGGAGAATGATATTGAAATGGACTGGAATGTCTATGTTGGTTTAGTTTGGCATGGTGAAAGCTGAAATGAAGTAATATAAATACATGGAGGAGAGGAGAGAATTAAAAAGAGAATACTTTAATAACAATTTTTTTGCACAATAGTTCTTCTTATTAAATAATTACTTACTGAATAGTTGACTGATGTTTTCCTATTATAGAGATTATCTCTGATAAATCATCACAGAGAGCCTTAATAGTCACCTCTCATTTAAACATCAGTATTTGAAAGTTGGTGCATTATTTCTTAGTAAATCTCTAAATTACATAAATGCAGGGAAACATTAACCCCAGCCATGCACCCCACAATGATGGTGCTGCCACATCTAGTACTGAATCTGCCATGAAAAAAATTATTTAATTGTGCTCTGAATATATTGTTCACTGCCTACCAACCTTCACTTTCCCCATGCTGAACAACATTGCTACTGAGGGTCACTACAGGTCTCCCGTTGCCCCAAAACTTTTGCCAAATGAAGCTAGGAGTTGCTCAAATGTCACTATTTGGGGAAAAAAAAAAAAAAAAGAAGCTGGAAATAGGAAGATTGCTTTTTAACAGAGTGTAAAGAACACCTCCTTAATATGAACATATTCAGAAGAGCCATGAGGCAAGTAAACTAACCCTGATCCAATGACAGAACTAAGCAGAGGAGTCCAATGCATGCTTATGCCATAAATCTCCTTATTTTATTATACACCAACATTTCCGTGAGAAGTATTTTAGGTATAGGTATACTGGTGGGGGGGAAAAAAAAAGACTATTTAAATCGCAAGAGAAGTTTATTTTTTTAAAGCATCTTCTACACCATTTTTTATTATGAATGGTTCTGATTCCCATTTTGCATGACTCATGGCAGAGAAGTTGCCTGCAATTTGGTAAACTTTGCTGATAATAATGAGTTGGGCATTAAAGACTCAAGCTTCATCAAAATAATCTGAGCATATAATGGTTTGGTTGGGAAGGGACCTTAAAGATCATCTATTTCCAACCCCCTTGACATGGGCAGGGATATATTTCATTATACCAGGCTGCTTTGAGCCCCATCAAATCTGGCCTTGAACACTTTCAGGGATGAGGCACCCACAACTTCTCTGGGCAACCTGTGCCAGTGCCTCATCACCTTCACAGTAAAGAATTTCTTCCTAATATCTAATCTAAACCTTCTCTCTTTCAGTTGAATCCATTCCCCCTTGTAAATAGTTCCCCATCATCTTTCTTGTAGGTTCCCTTCAGGAACTGGAAGGCTGTAATTAGGGCACCCTGAAGCCTTCTCTTTTCCAGGCTGGAGAAACCAAATACTCTCAGCTTCTCCTCATAGGAGAGCTGCTTCATCCCTCCAATTGTCTTGGTGGCCTCCTCTGGACTGGCTCCAACAGGTCCATGTCCTTCCTGTGCAGGAGCCCCCAGAGCTGGATGCAGCACAGCAGGTGTGTGCACGTGTGTGCGCCTTTCTCTCTCATTATTGATCTCTCCAAGTAGTATTTTCCAACTCGCAGTATCAGAGCTGTGAGATGTCTGATATGCAAACAGAGGAAGAGCAGTTGGACAACTGTACTAGACCAACTGGTGTTTGCCAAAGATAGGCATCCAACTTCCAGGCTTAAGAAAGAGCTTACATGCTTGGGAGCATTTCCTTTCTGTTTCTGATACAATCAAAGAAATGCAGCAAGTTTTTTGCTAAAAGCTTGTCATACTGTTTTGTAAAAAAACCTTTTCCCCCCATTGTATCCATTAGCCTAAAAAATTTACTTCTCTTAACAAACTTTGCCTCTTTCAGAATGTCCTAGGTTACAATGTAAGATATGCCCAAGGTATGTATTCTATCACCATCTTCATGAGCTGTTGAAACCAGGTGAGGCAGTGTTCCCCTTGTCCCCACCCTCCAGACTATCTTCTGTTAATGGGCCCATTCATGCTCTGCTGTTTGACTCATGGGTAACTCCAATCGAGGAGTTATCTCTGTTTAATGGGCAATCAGGGACCCATTGTATGACTCATAAAATTACATCATTCCATTGTGGGATGCTCCTCCCATGGGGAGGAGCCAAGCATTCCCACCTGGATATAACCCGGAATAGCACAAGGGGCCCTTACCCCACTGGATTCCCAGAGGACAGGAGCTACCGGACTTTTCTACAGGATCACTGCTTCAGCGAGACCACTTCATCCGGACTGCTACCAGTGCCCTGACTAACAGGTTGTATTATTTCACTTATTATATTTTACTTTTTTCCCCCTCCTATTAAATTGTATTTCTGACTTAGAGTCTTTCACTGGTTTTGCTTTCAAACCAGCACACAGAATAACACAGAAAATAACATTTTACCTACGCATAATACTATAAAAGCAAATGGCTGGCAGTATCTTGGAATGAGCCCTACCTGGATGTGACTGGGAAGAGCTAGAATTCCTTCAGAGATAGATGGAGACATAGCTGTGCATGATCCTTCTTTCTTTTTTTTCCTATTTTTAAATAAAAGCACAGGACCAAATATTGTTCAAAAGATAAATATTTACTCCAGTAATCCTATCAGGATGTCTAGAAATGGACACTAAGCTTTCAATGACTTACAAAGTTCACGGGTGGAAAGAAGTCTCCCCAAAAATATATATATATACGGGTCACACAATTTAAAACCAACTGCAAAGACTCCTCAGAACACCAACTTCACGCCAGATAATGACAGCTTCCCTTCAATGAGATTTAATGAAATTGAAGAAGGGATGCAAAATGCAATGATAATCTCTATGCCTCAAGAACAGCAGTATTAATCTATTCATAATACCAAAGTTATAGGTAAAACCATGAAAATTTTTAGTGACTTACTTTCAAAACACATCAGGCCTCACCATCAGTACCTTGAGATACTGGATTGCACTGTGCCTGTTTCCACAGGAGGAACCTCCTGGCAGGGCTCCTGACACTGATCCCAAGCCTCAGTGCTTGGGCTGGAATCTCTTCCTCTCCCAAGAGATGAAAACAATTATATTTTACCATGAGTATCATCTAAAGCCAAGGGCAGAAGAACCCACACACTGGCCTTGAAACCACCCATAATGGCTCTTGAATCACATGGGCAGTGGTAGCAGCAATTTTGCAAGTGCCCTGAAGGCAGCAACAGGTAACAGGTAACATTTGTGACAGTCAGCTGCTATCACAGCCAAACCAGAAAGTCACAGTTATGTGCAGGTCAAACTCCATTAGATCCCACATACACAGAGGAGGTAGCAGGTCGCTCTGGTCCAAAAGTGCAGCAGCACTGGCACATAGGAGGGGTGTTTTTTTAATTGAAGTAGCACCAAGTACTGTCTAAGTCATGTGAAAGAGTACTTGGGCTTAGACCACTACTAATAAACACAAGATTAAACAGGAACAAAAAGAAACTCAGGGAGTCCTAAGCACAGATTTTGTGGTGAGAATTCAATGGGGGTGGATAAAGGAAGCAGTTAAGAGGGAGGTGGTATGTGTGTGTGTGTTTGGTTGCTTTTTCTTTTTAATCTTTCTTCCTCCACTTTAGAAAATAGTTATTTGTGTATTTACTGGATACAAGCCACTCTTATGACTCAAACACTCCTGCCTAAGAGATTGAAAAATTTTTTTAAAAATTATATACTGCTCTACTAGCAGGCACAACAGAATTATTCACAGGAAAAGGTAGAGCATTACTTGACACAGTTAAAAAGGCAAAACACCACGTGGCATGTGTAGGCACTTGTGGTCAGGGACCTGAAACATCAAAACAAACCATTTAAATGATAAAATAAGGAAAACAGAATGTGAGAAATACTTCTCCTGTTCTACTACAATTAATCTATCTCAAGACAGAGTGTATCTTGCAAACATTTCCATGGAATGTCTTCTAAGTAATTTGAAGATTAAGGAGACTGTTCACATAAAAACTTTGTTATTGTACATATATTGAAACAGACAAGTGTCAGGAAGTCTTTGGCAACAGTGTTTGAAGAACAGCATTACTACATTGTTTTATGGGCTGGTTTTTTTGCCTCTGCATATTCGGTATAGATTAAGTCTTTTATAAAGTCTAAAGAAGATGAAGCACTCTTGCACAGACAACACTTGGATATACTTTGAGCCCTGCATTGATTATAGTACTTTTGGAGGTCTTTTTCAAGTGTGTAGGACTAATTGGTAGCAATCCAATTGAAATTATACAGGTTTGGTTTCAGGATTCAGTTATTCATATGGAGGAAAAATTTTTGCTAAAACTGATACATGGGAAGTTCCATGATCTGGTCTGCAGGAAAAGGATGAAATTATATACAGACTCAGTAAGTAGTATCCTAGTTAACACATGAAAGAAAGTTAAATAATAACTTCGGAGAACATCCCAGGTTGTTATCTCAGTAGAATTGGTAATTTATGTTTTAATTTTCCATGATTTTTTTCTATTTTATATAAAAGCATATTGATCTAATTTTTCCTCTTCTCAAACCTTTTCACAACTTTCTGGATCATTCTGGGGGTGGGGGGAAGCAAAGCAGATTTCCCTGAGCATAAATCATTTCACACTTCATACTGATCCATGTAACATAGATATGATCTCCTTAACACTACTCATGTCAGTGTTGCTAAACTGGGGTTTTTGCTTGTTGGCTGTTTTTCTTCAGGTTTTTCTTTTTGTTGGTGTTGGGTTTTTAGAGTCTCTGACCACTGTGAGTGACCGAGCCTGTGTCTGAGAAAAAGATAACAATACAAAAGCTGATGAAGGTAATCTGCCAACAGGTAGCCAGCTGTAAGACTGAGTTGCATTAAGACCTTATTTATTACAGGTTGACTTGGCCTAGAAGCCTTCTGAAAGTATCCCTACCATATAATAAACAAACAACCCCTCTTCCTGCATACTAAGCAAACAAACAAAGAAACCCCACAACACCCCTCCCCTCCCCCCAAATCTCAGTATATTTAGTATCTGTCATAAACATCTAAGAGGCAAATTTGCTCTCTAGATCTCATTTCCAGAAGGTGCTCTTCTCACAGGAAAAGGACTGATGCACTTCACATCTCCTTAAAAGCCCATCGATCTCCTGATGAACTCAGGAGGACACATCTTTGGAATCTAAACAGTATTCAACTTGTACCTCACCATCCAAGGAGAGTGGCTGACAGGTCAGTTCTTGCAGAGTTTACTTTATCCAGTGTTGCTCAGGCTTACTGTTGTATTTGCATGAGTTCTCATCAATCATTTAGGCAGTTCAGATTTACAATGGTGTTGGACTCACACAAGCCTATGTCAAAAATTTTCTATGGATTCAACTTAGGCTGGACTCTGCTTTTCCTATGGGAATCCACACTTTCCTCTGCATTGCACCAAATGCAGGGGTAAAATTTCATCTTTTATGTCCCTCTGCATAGAAACAGAAGCAAATATGAGGAAACTCTAGGGGCATAAGTGTTTCCTGCCATCAAGTGTTCAGATACATACGCTTTTCCTACAATTATTATTTTATTCTTCACAAAATAAAAATTGCATATTTTATATGTGGCACTCCATGGCTGGCTATGATCTAGAGGAAGTATAAACCAACTGATGTAATCAATATTATATCAAGTAACTCAATAATGTTATAGCAACCAACTGTCACTACTGCACCAACATCCACCAGATAAAATAATTGATAGTGCCCCAATCAATTGGTATAAGGGAAATAGAGTCATTATATGCTGGCACTGTGCCAGGGGATCAATATCTCCTTCAAACACAAACATCTCTGCCTGGCTCTGACATTAATTACCCACAAATATCTCCACATTGATATGCCAGTGGGAGACCATTATCCTATGTCAGCATTTAATAACTTTGGTATTCCCCTTTAATTCTCACTGTGCTGACCTTACCCCTCGACAGCCACCACTTCAGGATATCTCTCAACTCCTTCACTTCCCACAAAGGATTTGTAGTCATGTTTGTGTCTCATGCAATTTCCTATTCATCCTCTCTTTTGCCAAAAACTTACATCCATCAGACCTGAAGGCTCATAAAACTGAGCTCACAGACAGGGTGCCTGGTAAAAGCCAGGAATTCCATTGGGATATCAATCGAATTTCCAGCCTTCATGTGCACTTTCTATGTAGTGTGGAGTAATTTGTGTCACCTACTATCAATACTTACATTATAAATGTCAGCAGTGATTTTTGGTCTGTGATGGCAGCCACATTAAGCTTTCACCGGAATCCCCCCTTGCCCCCCCGAAAAAAAAAAAAGTAATAATGTAAGGGAAATAAACATTATGGAAGATTTTATTTGGGTTTTCAGAAGGATCAGTGAGAATTGTCCTCTTGTGGATTTAGACCTCCATTTAAATCCCCAAGATCCCATAAGTATCTGTTGGCATCTAACCAAGTGTCAGATCACTACAAAGATGTTACTGACACTGAAGGAAACAAATCTATTGTTTTCAGAAAGCTATTTTCTCTACATTTTTATAACTTCACATTTCTTTTTGCTGAGAAACATACTGTGTTGAAATTGACTAATAAACCCAAGTTATTAGGAAGGATGGGCACAGACAGACAAGAGGTAACATCTGTCTCGTTTTCTTAATAAAACAGGCTAAAAAAGGCTTCGCCTTTTAAAGTGTGGAATAAAACTTAAAAAAATGAACTCAAAAAGCAGAAACATGCAAAGGCAAAAAATCTAAAGAAAAAACAAGCCCTAATAACAAGATGAAGAATTATATGCAAGAGTCATGGTGTTAAAACAACCTCCTATCTTAAAAGAAACACAAGTAGCATGAGACTTGAGTTTCTGTTGTGTTGAATATCTAAAGCAGCACCACATGCAGTGAAGTTCATTATGATACGCCAAATGAAGCAGACTTAGATGATGAAAATCATCAATCTTGGAGCTGTTTCTATAGGTTGCCAAAGTGAAGACGGTAAATGCAACAACATCAGTGAATTCTCACAATGAAAAACAGTAGAAGTGCATTTTCACTGAAGAAAACAAGTGCCCCATATGGTGGTTGCTTTTTTTATCTACAAGAGACCTACTCTTCTGCATGCTGATACTCCCACAGTCCTTGCCACCTCCTATCCTATACCTTTAGTAAAGCTGTGTCTCTTCTGAGAAGGTTGTTTGCTTTTTTTAAATTTGGAGATTGCAGAGAAAGCTATCAGTCTGACAGGTAAAACCAGAGATGATTTGATAGATCTCCTCACTGAGCCATTAAAATACATCCTGAATATTAGGGATGCCCAGTCTATCCAACTTATTTTTAACTTTCACAAGTTGTTGAAAACATAGTAAACCCAAGATATTAAAACATGGGATAAAAACTGTCTTAAACCTCATATTGGTTAGTTGCAAGTAAGATTCTTATGAGACTAGTAGAAGAAAGCGACTCAGTGTATTGCAGGCTCTTCCTTGATTTTTTTTGTCAGCAGGCCATAGTTTAGATAAACAGGAAAGAAGAGTATTTCTAGTTTCCCCTGACATCAGACACATTCAGAAACATAGGCACAAGCAGACTACAGTCTCCAATGAGACAACGGAAGAACTTTATGTGCAAATTTAAATGGGGAAACTGCATGTTATAGTATTAAATGGGGTTGTCTTCTGCATAATTCATATACTTCAGCCTAGACATCTCAGAAACAAACACTAAATCAAACCCTAAACCAGAAAGACAGTCCTTGGGTTTTCCAGGACTGCAACAGCTGAAATTCTGTATGGTACCTCTTGTCTCAATCCTGCAAAATAAACCCCGGCAGTTTCTATGACATTGGTTTTTCTTCTGTAATATAAGGAACAACACAAAATAGACCCCCTAAGGCACATTTCTTATACCATTGTTTTAAAAGACAGCTCATATGCTATACTGATCAACCAAGTTGCTTTAAAGTATTCACTATGTTTTTCCAGAATCTTGGGATGTAATTTGAATCTCATTTTATTGCTATATGCTGTAAAACCATTACATATGTATTTGGTCTTTGATCTTCTCAGACTCTCGTATCAAAAGAGAAAAGGAGTAATTCATTAAAATACACAGAGGTTGCAGAGAATTCCAGATAAATTACTAACACCCTGATCAGGTCTTCTATATTTGTGTTCCCTAAAAATTTAAGCAATTCAGTTTTTGGCTTACTTTTAATTACTCATAAGCGGACAACTGAAATAATTTGGGAATAGCTCTAAAATGTCTGAGCTGACTCATTTGAACAAGCCTGGAAAAGACACTAATTACTTTTTAAATAAATATTTTAAAATAGTAGTAGTTATCTGGCCAAAATCAATACACAAAAAACACTTGGCAAAAGTAGGCTGCATACATCCACACTTCCATGTCAGAAGCATAAGTAATAAACTAGAAATTTAATGAAGATAGAAGTTCAGTGAACTAATATGCCTGTCTAGTACAGTGATTATGTTAATGTCTGTTGCTATTTCAAATCTTCCTTAGATACAGTATTCAGAGCCTGGCATGCAGGTTTCTGCATTACTCACCCAATGCAAATCCCTCAGCAACTGTAGGAAGCACAGGCTGTGCCTTTACATTCTACACTGTGTCTACATTCACACGCTTCTTCCCTTCACTTCTGTTTGTGTGCAAATGATGATAGTCTCTGACATAGGACATGATGCATTTTATAGAGTGAACATACTAATTATGTGGGAAAGATGCCAAATTTTGATGGCTCCAAGGTATAAGGGGGAGTAACAAAGGCTTATATTCAAACGTCCGTATGTATAAAAAAAGTACGTTCCTTTGAACCCCGACAGTTTTCTTCTAAGTCTGCCCTTGGGGCACCCCAGTGCCATTTTGACAGCTGGAGAAGCATTGACTCCCAGAGCTGATCTGTTGCTGCTCTACAGTGAAATATTGCAGATCCAACATGTGTTTTCCTACGGTGGCCACAGAGCAGCGCTCCTTACTTTACGTTTGGGAAGAGGCTGTACAGGAAGGACAGCCTTAAGCTCTATATCACCCTTCCTGCATATGAAGCACATGCTGCATTGATTCCTTTGCCATTAAGTGCAATAATGAGCATCATTTTCTGTCCATGTCACTGCTAAATGTAGGCCATGATGCAGATAGCACCCACTGGGTCCGCTGTGCATCAGTTGTCAGGTAACAAGTGAAAGAACCTGGCCTGTATTGATTTATGTTGGCTTTTGGTTTAAGACAGATTTTATTTTGTTCACTTCCTTTTGTTCCTGTGAAACATAACATTTAACATAATACAGTAGAAGGACATTTATTGCTGTCAATAGTGAGCTTTAAAGATCAAAGCAAAACAGCTAGTTTCACTTGAGTTGTCTTGATCCTTGTACTGAATGAATATTATCAAAACAGGTGATTAAATAGTAGGTGTAATATATGAACCTGATACAAAATACACTGAAGAATAAACTTTTAGTTTACTAAAAATAGTAAACTATTGTTGTTCTTATTATTATGCTTTGTCAAGCTCTCCTACAAACATAAGATGAAGTGAAATAATAACTGAAGTCAAATTTAAAAATGCAGCCCATAGGACTATCTTAAAAGTGTTCTGAGTACAGAATACTCATGAGTTCATGGTCTGTTATTGCAGCTTTGCATTTTCGGAACAATGACAAGCAATTACCACTGATGCAATGCTCCCTCTTAAAAGTACTTCTAATAAGAAGATGTGAGAGCAATCTCAAGTGGACCGTTGATTTCATTGGAACTGAGGGTTAAATTAGCCTATATTTTATAAATGATCTGGAGAACCACTAGATTTGTAACCATTTTACCCTTGATTATGAATTCATGGACAATTTTGCCTATGCCCAACTGCCAGCATTACTTAACTTCACAACAGTTAATCAGATTCGTATTCTCCTAAAATAATTGTGTATGCTTCTGCTATGTTTAAAATAAAGGGAACTAATGTTTTTGTCTCCTGAGGGGGCATGTGTGTCTCCTCAGTTAAGAGCTTGAGGTAAAGAGATAAAAGTTCTCCCAGGAGGCCTTTCAAAGAGCCTAAGAACCTGTGTGAACTATTTAGGTTATAAATGTTTCATTCAGGTTAATGAAGCAATTGGAAGGTGTATAAGGTTTAGGTGTCAAGCAAGTGCCTAACTTTGGCATGCTACAGGTAACTGTTTTACAACCCCTACAGTTTTCACAATATAAGTTAGCATTACATTCAAACTTCTCAGGTAGCTTTGAATTAGGAAAAATGGACCCCAATCCTGCTTTGTCTTAAGACACAGTTAGACAATGAGGTAAAGAGCCTTTGCTGAGTAAGTATTCTCAACTTTTTCTTGGTGTAGCAAATTAAAAGAGATGTTTTTCACATTCATACTGGGAAGCAAACAGAGCAGATTCAGGGAATTTTCCTTCTCTATCTAGTTAGGATAGTTATTGGATCACAAAAAACAACCTCTATAAAAAAAGAGGATGAAATTAAGCATGAAACAGCTAATTTTTGTAAATACATAAGATTTAAAAATGCAGTGCATTTGCAATTGTTTCATCTCATTTTAGTTGCAAACTCAAGTAAATATTCAGGGTAGTATCACCAGATGAAAAGTACAAGTCAGTACTCAGATCTTTTCCTTGCAAGATGTCTCCAAAAAAAAAAAAAATCCAAACATAATTGCAGAGTTTAGCCAAACAAATAATTTCCATAACAATTCATGGGCTTATTTCCAAATCCTCCCTTTGTTTCACCTCTGAGCTTGAATAGACCAAGGGGAAGGAAAAAGAAAACAACCATAGGTAGAATATGCCCCTTTGCGCTTCACCAGTCCTCTCTCACAGCTGTGAATTGTGTTGGACCCTAAAAGAAACCAAACTTCTAAATCTAGCTTGAGATTCTTGTGATCTTTCAATAATCTGTGCCATAGGTCATCCACACAATCGTTTAGTCTCACTAAATGACCCTATCTTTAAATAATTACTTACTAGACTAGATCTTGTAGATTTTTGGTTAGTGTTTTTCCCAAATTGTTTACTTGCATGCTTTTTTCGTTTTTGTCTTTCAGTTATTGAAGGAATAGGGAGGGAAGGTAAAGAAGCCACACATAATTCAAGGCAAAAATCTAACACAAGATCCCCAAGGGATCTCTGTAATCTTTTGCAGAGTGTCCATCCTCAGAGGCTCTCAGCTCCCCAGGCGGCCTCATGTACAGAGATCTGCTTAGATCTAGTCACCAAAGACACATTTCCTCTGCTCAACATCACATCTACTTCCTACATGAATATTCTTCTACTTCCTGAGCTCACTTGTGCCCGATAAAAGTTGCCTGGAACAGTTCAGGCACTTTCACAGACACCTCACTCACCATCTCACTCCAGGGGCTGCTAAGCTTTGTTTAAGTGACTCTGGCCAGCTTTGTACCCACACCTGGGTACATCATCTCCCTTGGCACTAACAATTCACAAAATACTGGGAGAATTTCTGCCCTGGCCCTAATTTATTGTGGAGTAACTGGAATAAATGGTATTAAGGTATGCCTTATTAAAAGCCCTAAGAAAAAAAGACAAAACCCATACTGAAATAACCTGAAGTGTTTCATAACAAACATTCAAGGTTTCCAAAAAGGCAGAAATGTTAGAAGTCATTATAAGAACATTTAGGCAACTACAACCTTCATTGCACCTCACATAAATGTGCCTCAGTTAAGGGAATGCTGGACTAGAAACGGGTCCCTAACTACCAGGTTTTGATTTACAGAATCCTTTGGGACATCTGCCTCAGCAACATCTGGCTCCTGCCCTGAGTGCCAATATCACACAGGCTATAAACCTGCCAATTAGAAGTCATACACTGAAAAATTAAATTTCATTAGTGGAATTGAAGTTGTGAGCTCAAGCTGGCAAATCTACATCATTTAATAAATCAGCATGAGCCTACAAGCTTTCAATGTTAGGAAGACTCAACACATTTTTACAAAAAATAGCTCTTGCCCTTTCCCCTTTAGTTACTTATCCAGCTGTGCCACGGTCACAGCTGCCCCCCCCCACCCCCCCCCCGTTCTTCTGAGAGGTACAGATCAATTTGACTTCTGTTTCTACCATCACAAAATCCTTCATTTCTTTCCTTTTCTGGCCACATGCATCTACTCAAATTTATTTTCATTCAACACAAAAGCTAAACTGGTTTGAAAGAAATCAGTTATCTCAAAGCCAGTTGATCAATGCACATAATGAAACAGAATGACTTTAAAAGTAGGAGGCAGGAAGAAAAGACTGAAAATCCCTTAAAATTTAATGGAAAGCTAACTTCTTTTTATTGTTACGTACGGTCACCATCCATTAGCATCATACACCCCCTTCTGTTTCTGCTCCTCTTGTAATCTTTCTTCCTTGTAACACTACGCTCCCTCATGTTGCTTGGGATTTTCCCATCTCTCCCGTCTGTGGAAGCTGTAATTCCCCCTAGTCAAGGTGAAATGAAATACTGATAGGCTCATGCATTTGAGGATCTTTCAGCACAAAGATTTCAATTTTGTACAATAGTGGTATCTCACCTCCATAAGTAATGACTTCATCATATGTAATACTGCCACTGTTATATTTTTCCTAGAGGAAAAAATGGCACTCAAATCCAGTGTGTTTCAAAGAGACTGCCAATCTCTCCAGAGCAGAAAAATCTCTACCCAATCTCTACTGAGTGCATTAATCTTGGTTTTTAAAAGTTAATTTCTGGTATTCTGCCTGGGTGGTAAAGAGCAGCAAAGGCCCTGTTTTCTGCCAAGGTGATTCAACACTCTGAAGATTGAGCCCCTGGACTTAGGGCCCAAAGTGCTCCAGAACTAAAGCATTCAAAGCTACTAGTTACAGCTGGACAAAGCCACAGCCACTGCCTAATTCCTAGCTATTTTTGCTGTGATGTATCCATATCTACTGCACTTAAAAGACATCCCCTAAACATACATTTTACAGTTTCTATTTTAAAAAAATAATTATAGCTTCCAGCACATGCAACTGCAGATAAAATCTTCTCAGGAAAGTTGATTGTAACCCACTGCAGAGCTGCTGGAAACAGGATTACACAATATGAACATGCATCAGCTAGAACAGAACTGACAGGCATCATTTTCATTTCAGACACAAAGGAGACACAGAAGAGATCTTTATTTTTTATAGAAGTTGGTCCCATGTATCTCATACTTTTTATTCTTTCTCTTCCAAGCACAGTAATATCAATGAACATCCTTGATCTGACCTTAGAAATTCAAAGTTTAATGTATGAGAGAGCAAACGGGTTTTAATAAAAAAGATAACACATCTGTGAGAAATGGGAGTAGACTGTTTATCAGCATTAAAGGTTTGTCATTAAACAGATTCATTTGCATCTTAATAATATGATCAGCTTTTTATAATATGCAGCAAAATGAGACTGGTTATACTTTCTTAAGACCACAGGATTGAAAATGCCATCAATCTGTTCTGAGTGAATGGCACTCCTGGGATTTCCAATAGGGTTGTAATAAAAGTCTGTGGCACTTTGAGAAATGCAGGTGGTAAAGGGGAAAAAGCTGCAGTCTTGCTCCTGGGAATCCTCAAATCATAGCTCACAGCAACTCTGAAATGTCTAAGTAATAAAACAGAAGTCAGAAAACAGAAGTCCTACTGCTGTATCATTTTTTGTTTCTCAGAAAGTGGGAAGAATGAGAAATGAACACATTCTCCCTCAGATCTCAGAAGGATCTTTCTACTGCAATAAAACGGACAAAGCCACAACAGGTCCTGTAATAAGACTTTTCTGGATGGAAATACTGCAAGACTCAAGACAACAGAACAAATAGTTCCATGAAATACTGTATGGAGGATGTCACTCCATACTAAGCAGGGCACAACTTGAAAACAGGATGAAAAACTGAAACATAAGCACATGACAAACAAATCTTGCTTTGCTTCACATCAGGGCTCAGGTGCAACCAATAAGAACCATTAGTACTGTAACTTAAATGAGGAAATTTCTCATTATTCACAGATGGCTGTTATGTGAGGGGAAGAAGTTAGATCATTCCAGATAGGCTTTTGAGTGCATGCAACTTACTTCTCTCTTCCTGAAGCATTACTTGATTTTCTCCTGCCTAAGTCTACAGGGAACTGACACTAGACTAAAACTGAAAACCTTTGTGCATACACACAACACACACAAATCAGAGTACCTTGCAAGAAACGGGAGCAGATGGGCTCCCACTAATGAGATGACTTACCCTTCAAAATGAATGCCTGATGAAAAGGAAATAAACCAAGCTTGCTCTACATGCTATTTTTTCTTCCAGTAACACTATACCAGGAGGATTTTTTATTCTTAAATTTTTTAAAAAAAGATTAGCTGTCTTATACATAATAAGTCATAGGGTTCCCTGAAACTGTCAGTGGGATACAGTTTTGGCCTCCTCTTCTGCCTTCTGAGGTATTTTGGGGCTCTTGAAGGGTATATAATGCCCATAGTATTGTGTGAATCAGACCTAGAGGGTGATACAGGGAACACAGACTCACACTGAAAGCTTGTCAAAGACTTCAGATCATGTCTCAGCTCATTTAGTACAAATACAAATCCTCAAAAATGTATTGGGAACATACCTCTTCTCAGGTAGCATCTGTGTTTTAAAGCCCACTGCCTATGTTGCCTTTGCTTAATCTTTAGTTCAGCTGGAAGAAAAGCCGTTTCATCACCTCACTTTTAACCTGTTCGCTGACCCGTGGTCTTTCCTGTGTAACTGATACTGGAAGAGCATGCAAGACAGCAAATCTTCACACAGTTGGTCACTATCTACAGCAAATTATGGAAGTTGATAGAATTAAGGTACAAACTTTTCATTTAGCTACAAAACCTGACAATATTATAGCCACTCCTCTAAAAAAGCTTTCTGTGCTGTGTGAGGTCAAGAAAATTTGGAAACAAAGGGTGTAGAAATAGACTCTAACTCACATTCTCTTGTACCCTGGCACAATAATGGTATATGAATTCATCATATGAAATGTACATGTTTTCTCCACTGGGAAAGCTTAGCCTAATGAGAATGAGCTGCAATAGAATTTTTTTTCCCCTGCTTTCTCATGGGGACAAGATGCCCTTTATTTTTGCTTAGATTTTCTTGTTCTTCAAAAATAATACATAGGTTTTGCTTAACCATTTTGGGATCAGAAATTCTTCAAGAAATGCACACTGCAATTCAATTCCTTATGCAACTCATACAGCACTCCATCTCCTTTGTGAGTGGATAAACATGAGCTCAATAGATCAGGAAAAAATCTTGGAGAGGTTTACTACAACTCTGAATTTTATAGGGAAGTGAGAATTAGTATCCCAGTAAATTGGTTTTTATGTGTATGTATGTGTGCCACAAAAGGCGGGGTGATACCTGATCCCTCCTCCACCCTTTACAGCTGCCTCCCTGCCAATGCTCTGGCAAAGGTCCTTCGTGAATGTTGTCCCCTGCTGTACCAAGTGAAATCCAATCTCCAATAAAACCCACCACTTGTGGTGTGACTGTCCATGCATGGGAAGATTTGTTTTCCATTAATACTTGTACAGTAATCTGCAACTTGCAGAAGTTCATTTAATATGAAAACAAAAGGAACACACACACACACTGCAGAAGTTTTAAACTGGAGTGAATAATAGAAGTAAATAACTGTGACAGCTTTACCAAAGCATATACAGAAACACTTAAAAAATCATAATTTAGTAGTGGCATGGAAAAACACCTTTTTTTTTTTTAATTCAAAACGAATAGGTATCTGAAAATATATCTAATCTCTTCAAGCTGTCACCACCCACCCCTGGAATACGAGGGTGGAAAAAAGAAGAAAAGGAACTGTTGCTGATGGAAATGCTCTTTGTTCATTGTCAGTGAGCAGGGACAGAAATAGCTCTTCCAGAGCAATTTTTTCTGTCTGAGGTCAACTCACCTTTTTTGAAACTAAGTAGGTGTAAGATGCTGCTGATACCACAGCTAACTGGGAAGTTTAAAGGATATAAAATCCATGTGATTTTAAATCCTAGCTCTCATGAAGATCCCTGGAAATTCCAGCCTAACACATCCATAATTACCTAGGGCTCCACCTACCTAATGGAGAAGTTCCAATAATGGAGTTTTTTCTAATATTCCACCATATTCAGTGTCATCTTGAAACTCCAGGTACTGAGATCAAATGAATTGTACTTTTATAGTTTTTTTTTCTCAGCTAACTTTGATAAATGCAGAGAAAACAATCTCAGATTACAAAAAGGGTCAAATAAGAGAGATCTTGAGATTTTTAAATCAGTCTTGGGATGTCCATTCTGAATTTAAAAATTAAAAGACACTACCTCTGCTTCTTGTTCTCAATTGCCTGGTAAAGAGAATGCTTTCTACATACACAAAATTTTTGTGGATGCAGAGATAGGAACAGCTTCATGTCCTCACTTGAGCAAACAAAACAGACCCTAAAGGTGTCAACTATTCTCTGCACTACTCCACCTGCCTATCTATGAATGACCACCACAGGAACCCATTGCAAAGCAACACACCTAGCATGCCAGTGACTTGCAGCTTCAATAACATCAAAACAAGTGGCTTCAGAACATTAATAGGTAATATTACTTAGCCAGGGAATTTTTTAGTTTTATTTCTAACCCCAAAATTCCAAACCAGAGAGCTAATCTACCAGAAATACCAAACCAACAAAACCCCTCCCACCAAAAACCAAAAATACCAGACAACACCAAACAAAGAAATCCCATCACCAAAACAAGAAAACCAATCAAACAAACCACCAAACAAAACAAACAACTAAATAAAAGCAACTCCTCCAAAAGCTCAAGAAGGTATGCCTCCTCTCCACCATTTTACCGGCATTTCTGAAATTCCTATACAGAAAATAAAGAAGTTAATTATAAGCAAATTTCATTTCCCTAGCTGGTAGTAGCTTTCTACAGTTATGCTTAAAGGCCATTTCATTTGATAATAAATTCATCATGATATCAAATTTACATAATGTTTTTCAATAACTTATTAATATGCAAGTATTAGAAAAAACAGATTGAAAACCCAAATGTTCCTAAAATAGGAAGATATGGTATTTAACAATGGGTGTGGGGAGAATCAAATGGAACCTCACCATTGTGCAAACAAAGCACAGCCAGAGAATACAAGAGACTGAGCTCTAGACCACCTGCATTGAAAATCCTGTAGCTGTCCTAGGTATTCATGAAAACAAAAATGTATAATTCTGAAACACAAGGAAATAATTATTAGAAAATACTACAGCTGCCTGACACTATCTAGAAGAGGTAGGAAAAGAAAGGGGTAGATGATGGCTTCATTTTTGGAAGCTGAAGGAAGAGAAGAATTCCAGGACAGGTTTCCAAGCACCTGCCTGTAAAGGTCAAGAATACTTCACAAATAATCCTCAAGACTTTTAATGCCTTTAAATATAGCAAATGATCAAAATACTCTTGCAGACCAGTGGTCCTCTGGACTTTCCAGATGACATCCTTAAACCAATCCTGATAACAAATTACCTTATGAAAATGCAGCGAACTTTCCCAACCAGAAACACATTGGACTCTGGGACATTAATTTAGGCAAAGACTAGCAACATCTAAGCTCTTAGCTGCTATCAGAGCCACGAGTTCTAACAGCATCTTGCAGCTGGTCATAGTAGGTCATAGTAGCACTAGTCTTATCACAAGCCCCTCACATAACATACCTGGAAAAAAGTGATATAAGAAAAGCTGGTAATAAAAGTAAAAAAGAGGGGGCTGCACTGTCCTTACAGTCTGAAGTCTTTTTATAATAGACGAGTCACTGTTTTCCATGGCCACGGTCAGCTTGCACTGTGGCTCCACACAGAGTGTCATTGATACCTGCAAAATTGTTACCTCTGAAATCACAAGGCTTAATGTTAAAAAAAAAAGGGAAAGAGATTGGACATTTTCCATTTTTACCTATTAGGTGGCACCAAAGATTTCTTAAGAATCCAAAAGGAGGCATTTCTTCTTTGTGGTCAGAGTATTTTTTTTTTCAGGTTAAGAATCTTATTTTTGTATTGCAAAGCCTAATTTAGAAGTAATTGCATCTTGATTAACTAATAAATATGGGACCTAGATAGACACACTAAAAATTGTTTTCTGTGGAAAATCATTCACTTCCTTATAGTCTCTTTTCATTGGCACTGGCTCTGATGACTTTTTCCTCTAAGAAAATGGTTCTATCTGTTTTGATAACAGCATCTGCCTTAAGCAAAACTAGCAATGACACTCCTGCGTTATGGAACAGTCAGTTTTTTGCCTAATTAAGACTTAAGGTAACTTTTCCTGCTTAGGTTTATCTCCTGAAGTTTCTTTAATCTCTCAGGTAAGGCTTGCTAGTACTCTAAAAACCTCAAATGATTAACAACTGAGCTATTCATTGAGATACTGTGCAGCCTGCCTGGAAAATGAGAACTTCAGTTCTACAAGCTCTGTTGCACCCTGTGACAAACCTGTGCTGAATTCTATGGTGTTCAGTACCATTTTGTACAGCTAAACAATGTTCTGTTACTGATTGGAATGAACATACTGTATTCCATGCCAGATACCAAAAACTATCGAGACCTAAATGCATGAAGGATATAATATATTGATATTATCAATGTCAAGATGAACACAAGTGAAACTTGTGGTTATAAAGCTATTTGCTGTGCTGTTTTAGTAAGGTCAGTGCTTAATTGTCATTCAGAGCTTGGAAGGGCCCAAAGAATTAACTATTAGAGATTTTCCCACAGATTTTTACTGTGCAAATATTTATGCTAAGAAGCTACAAACATAAAAATGAAACACAGCTAGTCAAAGCACAATCAAACAGGACTTGGTATCCACCAGAAGAAAATTTATTGCAAAAAGTTTAAGAGTCAGTGTGTAATGGGTTAAAATTCAACAACCGGGCAGAAACACCAAAAAATATGTAGTGGTTATCACATTCGCCTAATTTTCATTTTAGTGGAATAGGATTAAAAGAAAGACGCAAAACCGGTTCAGTTCAAAAATAGAAACAGTTAGATTTATTAACATACAGTAAAGGTAAACAAACAAAAACCAACTACGAAACCCTCTCAAAAACAACCCCTCTTCCTCCCTAGCAACAATCTACTTTTCCACGAAAAAACAATGCAAAGGGACAAAACATCAGAACTCTTAAGTCAGCAGCACTTAATAAAATAGTCTTTCATTCAGTCTTTTGAGAGAGACAAGTCCCTCCTGATTCTTCTGGTAACTTTCCACAAGAGACACAGTCTGCTTGTGACTTCCAGCTCTTATAAACACAGCCCGCCCGACACTGTATCTGTGAGCTTCCCAAAATGTAGCTTTTTATATGACTACATAAGGGCTTGTGGATTTTAAAACACGGGGTTTCACCTTTTAAAGATGCACAGCTTCACAATAAAGGACTTCTTATTCTTTACTGGTGACGAGGTTCCAAGACATCTCAATAGGATCACTGCATCAATTTCTACTTCAACATCCATTTCAGAAAACTTCAAATATTATAGTTTCTAACTCAAATGTCCACTCAGTAAAAATCAGACATCCTTGCTTGAATCTGGAAAACGCACCTCCCCGGTTTTTTTAATCCAGCAAAAAAGGAAGAATTATAGTCTGTTACCATGAATTAAGGAGATTTAAAGCCCCAAACTAAGGCAACTTGTCATCTTTCCCACTCAAAAAGTCATCCTTTCTTTACTGACTTTGATATCTTCATATAATCCCTTTGCATGCCTCCGATTTAGCCTTTCTTCTCTCCTTGAGGAGGGGTAGAGTTTGAAACAGTCTCAGTCGGTGTTAAGAAAGAGTTAATGTTCAGGAACTTGCCCGGGCTTGTACACGCCACGTGGTCTCAGCTGCAGCCGCGGCAACTCCGAAAGCGGCAGATCCGCGAGATGTAAAAAGCAGCTCAAAAAAGGAGCCTGAGTCTTTTTTTTCTTTTCCACCCCTCGGTCTTATGGGGTGCGTTTTTAACTCAGCCTGGGCTCGGTGCTGCTCTCCGGGGACCCGGGGGCTGGGGGGGGAGGCCGGGGCCATCTCCCCCTCTCTGCGGCGTCCGCCGAGCTCAGATGCCCTAGATCGCCCGGCTCTCCGGAGGGCTGGCCCTGATCTCGGCCCCTCGGCCCGGCCACAGCTCCCGGGGCCTCCCGGGGCCTCGGGCCCCCCTCCCAGCCCGGCCGCGGCTCCCGGGGACTCCCGGGGCCTCCCGGGGCCAGCCGGCCCCTGGGCCCGGGGCCCTCCTGGCCCGGCCGCGATGTTACCTCATGGAAGGGGTCCGTAGAAAGAGGGCGGGTCTCCCAAGATTCCTGTTTTTAAGCGGTGTCCCAGGGGGTGTACACCTTTTACCTGATTGGCCAGCTTAGCTGTTAGTTCCAAAATGGATTAACAATTGTTTTTTTCCTACCATTTATGCTAAACCAATACACAGTGTTACACCAACAACCTCTTTCCCACTCACACACACAAACAATGATTTTCTGTGTCTCAATAACCTACTTCAGATGAACAAAGAGTCCAACACTTTTCCTTAGCTCCTTATCAGTCAATTCATACATGCCTGTAGCTAACATCATTATGCTATGTTTTTTTAAGTGTCTGTCAGCAAGCAGGTCTTTGATGTGAAGAGACAACAAATCTGGACAGAACTGATGGATGTTTTAAGTCCTTTCTTAAGCATTTGATAGAATAATTAAACCAATGCTCTGTAGTGGTAATTAGGGGAGAGAAGAGAACCACGAGCCAGTTTGGGGAATTATCAGCGAGCAACTTAGCAAGTTGTGCACATATAAAACACAAAGGCTCAGGAAAAATAAGCAGAGTGCTTAGCCCTGAACAGTGAGAATCTAGAAGTGCTGGAGGCCTTAGGTCTGTTAATGCACAGCATTTGAAACTGCAAGAGAAAGAATAAACTACGTGTACAAACTTCAGTAGCAAATAAAGCACAAGGGAAAAGAATAGGATATATCTAACTGTAGCCACAACTTTCTCCTTTATAAAATACTTAGAAAGATCCAGAAAAGAGTCTCAGCACTCCATGCCACCAGGACATACATAGTACATTAAAAGGTGTTCAGTGGCAGCTAACAACTCATCTGTCAGGAAGCATTTGCATATCTAATAATTCTTCAAAGACAGCTCAATTTTGGTACAATATCCCCAACAGAGGAAATAAAAAATCACAGGAGCCTAGACCAGTATGACAACTTGACTTCAAAGACAAAGGCCAAGCATCTGCATGGGTGCTTGCATTTGTGTCTCCCTATTAATGGAATTTCACACTGCAGTAAGATCCTGGAATAAGCAGCATGTAATTATATTCCTCTAATGACTTATCAGCGTACACAGGCACACAACTAGTGTGCACAAAGACTGCAGCTCCAAGTTGTCCAAAAACTGGTGAGCTGGAATTACAAGAGACTGCTCTTTCTGAGAGTTGTCCTGAGAGGCTATACGGACCTCCTGACACACCGAGGAAAGGAAATGTGAGAGGAGCTGTAAGCCCTCGAGAAGAACTAGAGCCGTCAGATTTCAAAACTCCCAGGAAATAACAAAATAGAAAGTGCAGCTACATTGGCTAAAAACATGCCAGTCATGCCATCATTCACATTTCCAGTGCCCTACAGGAGTGATGTGATCCTTATGCAAAGTTTTCTAGCAGGTCATGGAGTCACCTCCTGTCTCCACCCCACAACACTACATCACAATTACAGTTGTTATAGTGCCATAAGCCAGTTTCTTGGGCTACGTGGAATTCCTCTCCCAAAATCAAAAGTGCTCTTCCCTCTGTTTCTTTCAGGTACTAAAGCTTTATATTTAAAAATTACACTGCAGCTATTTTTCATTTTACGAAAGATAGCCATGACAGAACTTCAGCACAAAGAGACCAGAAATGTTATGAAACAGGAAATTCAATTCCTTCCCACATATAAAGAAAAATGCCATGAAAATTCTTTCATGACATTTACACATTTACATAAAGTTTCTGTCAGTCAAGGAATATAGAATAGAACTTGTGGAGTAAAGAAGCAGAGCTGAAAGGGCAGTCTCAAGAGTGGATGAACTTGCTTTTTAAATCCTCCCTCATGGAACAGAACAAAATATAACCCCACAGAAACTTGTTTTCATTTGACTTAGCCAGCACTGTTTAAAGCTGTTGCTGAATGTGAACATCTCTAAGGCCTGTGAGAGGCCTGAGGGTCTGCAGATTTCTCCTGCCCCAGTTCCAGCCAATCTATGCTTCTTCAAGAAGGTAAAGTGAAGTTTAATTATAAGAAGCTAATTTTCTTAAGCTTTTCATTAGCAAGCATTTCAAAAGAAATGAAGATGACAGATGATATTTCAACAAGTACATAAAATCAGTAACCCAATGTTAAAAATTTGTGTCACCTTGACAGCATAGCTCCAGTTGTTCAGGTTACTCACCATTACTGTTATTTTTACTTGCAAAGAAGAGTTTGACTGTAAGAGATTTACAACACAGTACATTAAGGGTAGTTTGATATTAAATTAAATATTTATAGTGTATAGTAAATCATTTACAGAAAATATATTAAGATCTCAGGCTCTAATTACTTTGTTTTCACTGATTTGATCACCTCTGAAAAAACACTCCTGCAAAGAAAAAAATCAAGCACATGCTCTTTTAAGAGATTAGGAATGATTGATGGCTAAGTATAACCTGATATATTGATATGATCAGTAAGTTTAAAGTAGCACTCCACAGTATTGTGTGGTGTCAAAACGTAAGTACAATTATCTGACAAAACTTAACTAGTCTGGTTTAGTGTTTGGCTGGGTTTTATTTCCCCTGAGAACACTCACACTCAGCTGTTTAGTCCACCAAGCAACAGAACCAAGGTTTTTGTGGCAGCCTAAATAAACATAAGCAGCGTGTTAACAGTGCACAATGCGTGGCTCCAGAAGCAGCATGTGTTAAGCAAAGAAAAGCTTCAGACAAATGTGTCTAAGCTGTACTCAGTGCCTGCCCTACCACTGGCGAGTACTGCACCAGGGCATTCTGTCCAGGCTTCTCTCTTAGACACCCGGCAATTTGAATCTGAAATACTTGCGGAGCTCAGAAGCTCCCCTTGCAGATTGAGAGTTTAAAAAGGTATCTGTCTTTTCTTAGAATAAACAAAGTTTAAAAGTCTAAGAGAGTAAAGCTTTCTGACAGAGGACCTGATTATACAGCCAACAGCAATCCAGAAGTGCCTCCAGTGCCTTGCAAGCACCCATGAAGCTTCATGTGCAGAGATAACCAGAGACAATTAATGGTACATTGACTACCTCAAAGCCAATCCAGTAAAGGATTGTCAAAGGATATTCTGCTGCTCAGTGTGAAGGGAGTATTCTTTGCAAGACCTTGTGCATTTCCCAGAATACTACATATTCACCGGCTTTTGCAAGCCTTGTCTTGGGAACTAAAAGAATCAGTAGTTAATGGTCATTTCATCAGAGATCCTGCTAATGCAATTGTCCTCAACACCCAAAATCATTCTGCCTTTCTTTGGAAGAGTTGCATCTCTTCACCTGCAACGCATTTTTATCTTTCACCCTGAAAACCCTTTACCTTTGACAACACAAACATTTCTGGAATATACACAACAACATTAGTATACACTAAAATCTGCCATTTAAAAAATACATTTGTGCTTTTATACATTGTTCAATTCTGTGTACAATTCATTAAACAACATTACTCTTCGAAAAGGAGCAGCTGCAAAATTTCCAGTCTGATGCACAGCAGTGCTGTGAAACCATAAAGGCTAACTTCAGATTTGAAGCATAGGTTGCTGCAAAATACAAGAGATTATGGATACTTTTAGTAAATCTATATTTACAAAATATTACCATAAAACTAAATGAGGAAGTAAAAAATGGATTCAAAGATTATTTTTCTCTTAGCTTCAACCTGCTAAGAATTAAAATGTCTGTGAACAACAACTAGCCCTTAAGATGTACAGAAATTGCTCCATGTCCTAGAGTGACTTTATGATGCTTGTATCCCCAGTTGTCTGTTCTGTATATTGTGTTCTTTACCTTTAAGACTGATTCTGAGAGCAAAACAGGGAAAGAAGAAGGGCACAGTTTGTTTTGAAAAACTATTTTACTCCTCTGCATTCTTCTCCTGGACAGTTTTTTGCTTGGCTGAGGCTCAGACAGACTGCGTCAGGACAGAGATCTCCTGTGCTTTTTAGTTAGTTTTAGCTAGTTAGGGCAGAGAAGTTCCCTAGACTGTTTTTTTTCCTCTTCCTTAAGACTGTTTTCCTTTTCCTTAAGACTTAAGCAGGTTTAAACCTGCTCCAAACCTCCTGGGTTTTTTTCTGGAGAAAACCCAAAGGAGAACTAAGAGATCACACCTGTACCCTCTGGGGCCCAGGACGGTATTTTTCTCCAGCACTGGAGAAATTGATAAAAGACTGAGAAAGATGAGCTGCATCCACAGCAAGGACTTTCTCAGTTTGCCATCTCACTTTAGAACAAAAGGTTTTATTGTTTTGTATTATTCATTCTGTGTGCTTGTGGGCACTTTGTTTGTTAAATAAATAGCTTTTTCCACTTTTCTCCAAGGGAGTTCTTTTTCCAGACCAGTTGCAGGGGAGGGGCCATTTAGGTTTGCATTTCCAGAGGAGCCCCATTCAGAGATTTCCTCCCAAATTTGCCCTAAAAGTTTGCTCCAGAAAAGCAGCAAACATTTCAGTTCTCTGAAGCTCCTTTTCTCTGCATTTCAAGTGAACTTTAAACCCCTGAATTTTATTACAAGATTTTGTCTACTGCTTCCTTCTTAAAGGCACAATTAAAATCACAGAATCATTTAGGCCAGAAATACTTCCAAGGTAATCAACTCCAGCTGTAAATTTAACACTGCTAAGTCCATGACTAAACCATGTCCCAAAGTGCCACACCTACCCATCTTTTAAATACCCTCAGAAATGGTGACTCAACCACTTCCTGGGCAGCCTGCTCCAAGGTTTGGCATTACAGGAAAGTTTGCTGCATTTTTATGTTCTTGGGAAACCAAGAAGTGCTGTGCAACACACCAAATGAACAGCTAACAAAGCTCTACAAGCCCAGAAGAGATGATGAGTTTTTGAAATGGGAGATATTTTGGAGATTTTATTTTTATATTTTTTCCTACAGAAATGAATAAAAAGTATTTTAGCCTATGAAAACTTATTCCTATGGCAATAATCCAAATTACTTTAAGATTTCTTGTTTATTGTCACATCTGCCCAGACTTTTAAGTTGCTACATTATGCACTATAGCCTATTTAAAAAGTTCAAAAATCCTAGAATTGGGTTCCAATAATCACATTGAAACGAATTACAGCTGTCATTCTATGATGCTATCCAGTTTGCCAAAGCTACAACTTCCAGTAATGGCAGGAAATCATCATGACTTTTCTCTCCTCTCATCATTCTTCAGCTTTCTGTTCCACTAGTTCTGTAGCTCAGCACACTTACAACTAAGGCCTACACTTTACTCCCAGTTTGAATTTATTAGTCTTTAACATTTCAGTCTTGATTCCTGCTAGACATTTCAATACCAGAAGAAAAGGTTCTTCAGTCTTAATCAAACTACTTTTGTTGTCTTTTGGATAGATTAATCAGGTTCTTAAAAAAAAAAATCCCCACACCCACATCTCTTTCTTGCCCCTAAGTGGTTTTTTGAGTGGCTCTCCCAGCACCATGCGCTTTATTATTCATAATAATATTGAAAACTGATTAAACGCAATTTTAAAGAAGCTGAAGAATCCTGCACCAAAACCTCAATAAGATTAAGCATTTCACACCAACAAAGCAAGCCATGATCCGTGCTTTAAAGAGATCAAAAAGCAGGCATAGGGCAGGCAGTAGCTAAAAACACTAGGGGATAGTGAGCAGGCCAGCATTTCCAGCTAACTGACCCAGCAGTCAACACTGCACCAGCTTTGAAGCCATCAGTACCATGTGTAGAAAATAACATTCCTAAATCTGTCTCACTGTCACTCAGAGGTAAAAGTCAAACATCTTGTTTGGAAGGTGTCTGCAGCTCCGTTGCTCATATTCTCACAAATTGCAGGAGAAATTTTCTAGCGACTTCACACTTTGCTATAACCATGAAGAGACTGCGTCTTTTTAGAGCAAGAAGAGGTTAATTGCATAGAAATTATTATCTCCCTAGAAAAAGAAAGCTTCATTTTGTCTCTCCTGTTGGATTGTGCCAGCAAACAGAGAGGACTGTTCAATAAAATAAGATTCTGCTTTCATACAAAAGAAAAGTACAGTTTAGACTACTCAGCAAGTTATTAGTTTTGCATCAAGAAGGACAAGCATATCTAATATCCATAAAGTCAGGAATGGCTAATTTGCGAGCAATGTTTCCAAAGGAAATACTCGCACCATCCCCTTCCCTGCTATGAACCAGTTTTCCAATGTTGCTTATCTTCTAGCCTTCAGTCATGATCTGCTGAATTTCTGCTGTGAACAGGAGTTATATGTTGGGGTGATGGTTTGGGCAAGATGACAAAAAGGTGGATAGGTAAGAATGTGCAGCAAAAAGCTACAACAAAGGAGCTTTTAAAAATATTTTTAATTCTTTTATTGTATTCATAATGAAAGCTCATGATGAAAGAGAAAATTGATACCTTTCACTAAATAACTCTTTGACCGGAAAAGTTTTACAACTTCCTAACAAACACTTCTTGACTCATAAAATTCTTTACACTCCAGAAAATGAAATTATAAGAAGAAATGCCAGAACAATGCCTGTACAAGAAAATATTTTTTTTATTTACTATTTTTAGGGTTTTATTCTATTTAAACTTAAGGAGATGGAAGAAGAGCATAAAAAGGCAATTATCTTTCAAGCAAGGGGAAAAAAATTTCAAATATGACATTCAGTTATAAATATATTGCATTTGCTATAGCAAAAGGAAAATCAAACCACATGAGCCCTCAGGTCTGGAATGCTGATCTTCAAGTGACCATTATGCCTCCAGGGAAAGACCAATAGAAACAAGCAACAGTGCACACTATGGATTGTGCAATGCAGAGGAAAAATTGTGCAAAGAGAAAAAGTGCTTCCTGACCCTTGCAGCAATCAGCTTAGTCCTCGAAGCATGAGCTTTGATTACCTTCATCTCAGTGGGCACAACCATGAATATCACTGTATACCTTCTAATGCCCAGCACGTTCCAGCTGAGAAAGGGATACCAGTGTAAGAATTTCTAGAGCATTTCAACTGTGCAACCTAGGCAATAACTGCAGCAAGAAATCTATAGCAAAAACATGCACAACAGCATCAAGCACAGGAAAATACAATTGCATTTAGATCTTCTTTTCTGAGGAAAAAAAATATCCTGTAAATTAATTTCACTCTAACAGATCCCATTATAATTAAATTCCAAATGCTAGAAAAGCAAAAAAAACCTCTCAAACCCAAAACCAAAAGCCCCAGTAAGGACATTTACCTCATAGAAGCTTTAGGACAATCCATACATAGGTATCTGACATGTGGCATATACCCCCTGTGGTCTGTCCTAAAACTTTGGTACAGATTTTTGCAAAAGCCCCCCAAAACATCCTGCATCAAAACAATCAAATAGGAGCATTGGCAGTTGATCATCTGTGTCCTGCTCAAAAATACACTGAAAAATACATTAAATCTGGCATGCCTCAACTACAGAAGAACTTCAGGAATGCAGTGATAATGGTTTATTAACATCTTTAGACTGCTGCTGTGTTGATAGCACTCTTTCCTCAGTGCATACAGCACTAATTTATCATTCCTCTGCTAGTGACAAGCCTCTTCACCTGCTTCAATGCTAAACAATTTCATTTGAAACTGTATAGAAAGAAGGCAACAAGTCTGAGAAGTTGTACTAGTTCTGTGTAAATCAGGTAACATGATCCAGTACAATTTCCCACCAGGAATGAGAGTTTTAAGGGATGTTGAGGGTAGAAACAGTGTCATGTGCTGAGGAGAGGAGCAGAGAGCTAGACACTGTAGAACAGGTCAGAGAGTATTAGGGTTACTTAAGGAAAATGGTGAGCTTCTCCCTTATGACGAATACTAGGTTTAATGAACTCCTAAACTCCAATTAAATTTACTAACTCCAGTTCTGGAAGGTCAAAGGTTTTCTGGATCTCTTTTATAATTTTTACATTTATCTGCAATGTTACTCTCCCCCAGCAAAGCCGGCAGTCTGTCTGTGGGTATTCCTTCTCCTCTGAGCATATATGGCATGTACTAAAACTTGAATAAGAGGGAAGGCGGAGGTTACCTCAGCTTTCATATCTACTTAGGAGGAACTATGAATGGCCTCATCTTGTCTTCTTTTTGTAGATCTGTCAGTGTACTAGGAATAAGGAGTGTCTAAGTACCTAACTGTGCGGGAAGAAGAGGATTGACCACTGGATCACAATATTCTTCTGATGTCATCTCTAAGACACGGAGGACAAAAAGAAAATCCTCTTGTTCAATAAGACATACAAAGGAAGCCATTACTGCAGAAATCAGAATTACTACAGTGTTTGCTAAGATGAGTGCCTGGGCAAGTACTCATTGAAGACATTCTGTTCGGTGCCATTTTAACAGCAACAGTAGCACAAGATTAAAAGATTTATACTTAAATATCCCACTCTTTCATGAATCAGAAGTTTTAGTGAAGAGGCTTATGGATATGTTGATGTTGCACTCTAGCTTCCATGTTACTAAAACACTACACCAACCTTCCTCTTAAGTTTTACCTCCTCTACTCTACAAGTCCACCTCTGTAAAGCAGCTACCATATGCTCAACTCACAGCTTGAGCTTTCTCTATTTACACAGGATCTAAACATACACTTAAATGCTTTGCTGAAAGAGAGATGAATTTTCAAGTCATGGACTTTTTGGAATCAAAGTTGAAGAATTAAGAATTCCAGAACCTAGATTTGTGGACATACAAAAGTATAATGGCATGCCTTTAACACTGGCTTGTGAGTCCTTGCTGGGATGAATGTGTGCTTGAGAGGACCAAAAAGAAATGGCAAAATGTCTTTTAATTGCCCAAAGGTATTTAATATGGTGGAGCAAGGGGAATATAATCAGCATTAAAGTGCTCTTCATAAATAATGGACAATCTACCAGCTTTTATCTACTCTGCACTTTAAAAAAGTTACTACTGCTGAATATTTCATGAGCAAAAGGTCATTTATTGTGGCTTTTAAGTGATACAATTCAGAAACTGTTAGAAAAAAAAGTTCTTTGTTGCAATGCAATAATGTTGAGTTTTGAGTATCTGGAGAAACATGGGCCACCTTAAATACGTATTTTGAAACCTACTACATACAAACTAACGGGGAGATCTTTGCCCTGAACTATAACTACTAATTTTTAAGATGTCCAATCCTATTCAGCAATACAGTATTTAATCTCAAGTGAAGCATAAACCTGAATGTACATTCTCCTGAGATGTCAGTTCTAGTTTGCGTTTCTTATCAAAATATCCTACTGATCAGAGGTTGTTTAAGATGTGCATCTGTGAGAATCATTTTCAAGAACTCTATTTTCTGCACATTATTTTAAAGGTGTATTTTATTAGAGCCTTTTAAATGACAATTAGAGTTCCACATAAACAAAACTATTAAGGAAGCACACTGGCAAACAGGTGAATTGTCAAGATGAGTTAGACGTAACCTTAGCTCTGTCCCCTGTGACTGTAAGGCCACAACTCAGACCTATTGCTGCATCCAGAGACAGATGTTCTGTGGGTGTAGATCCGCATGAATTTACAGAAGTCAATCATGCTACATCTGGTTTCTATCAACAGAAGCACCAGTACATTCCTCCTTACCATCATAACATCTACAACATCTTGCATCTATAAAGGACCACCACGGGAGCCTGCTGCCCATCAGTGCACCAAGCATGTCAAGAAACTTGCAGCCTCAGTAGCACCAAAACAAGTGGCTCCAGAAAATTAGCAGGTGACATCCCTTGGCCAGAGCTATCCTCAGAGAACTTTTCAATTTCCTTTTTAACCCTACACTTCCAAACCACAGAGCTACTCTAACAAAAAAAAAANAAAAAAAAAAAAGAAAAAAAATTTAAAAACCACAAACAACCCCCCCAAACAACAAAAAGCAAACAACCAACCCACAAACAAAACAAAAAAAAAAGGGTTTTAAAATGTGGCAATTCATTTTGTTTTTGAAACTGAGATATTTTCCACATATGGTAACGGAGCTCCTACCCCAAATCCTCTTATTTTATTCACACACCCCAAATAAAAAAAAAAAAAAAAAAAAAAGAAAAAAAAAAAGGGAACGTTAAAATATAAAAGGACCCATCTGCAGAAGTTAGAAGCAATCAGGACAAAAAGTATCACACAGAGCAAATCATCTACATACAGCCCCCTGCATGTACAGATAACAAACCTGTCTGGCAAAAAAAGAAGCTTATTTATCAAATTACTAATTATACTGCAAGGAGGAAATCTGAGACACCAGGCTAGCCTCAAGAGCAATCATCTTTCTTAGCAACAAATGCCAGTGAAAGTCCCATGAAGTGATGGGACAAGCATTAAAACACCATGTACAAAGCTGCTCTTTGGATTTCAGATATTCTTCTGTGCATTTGTAAAAATAAAATTGATCTTTAGCACTTATTTCAAGTATGCTTACAGCTTTGTTGAGATCATATGTCCCTCCTACATTTACCAGCAGAAAAATTCAGACAGATCTGTCATGCGTGATTTGGCATTAGACACCTCAACTGCAGCAGTAAGGTTATTTTAAAGAGTCGTGTCTGCTACAGTCTGAACCTTATACAACACACTATCATTGCCAAACATCTAAAATAGTTGCTAAACTCTTTATTTATAGACAAAGTGAATGCAGTCCTTAATAACTGTGGTTTACTTAGGATGATATTCAAAAGCCAATATTGTCTCATTTTTCTGGGTCTGTCAAACACAAATATCAATTTGGAAACTGCAAGAAATGCACAGGTTCTATCCTGGTCCATTGCACACAGACAGATTTTTCCTTTGGTCAGTAAATTCTCTCAAGACATTATATTTAAAAGCTTCAAGTATATTGACAACCAAATCATACTTTTAAAACAGCTTTTGATGCCTGTTGCAGAGCTAGTGGGAACAACGATACCTACAGGCTCTCTTGCTGCCTTTTACATTGCTCTTCACTCATTACATTTCGTGGACTTGGGTGTAAAAATAAAAGAAAAAGATCTTTATTAGGGAAAAAATTTCAAAAGGAAGATGTCTCTGAGGAAAGCAAAGCATCTCAGTTGTGCCCCCTGCTTCTGCAAGGAGAAAATTAAACTTGTTGGTAAAGCTTGCCAAACCAGACTGCAGCTACATCCAAAATATTATTCATGGGTAAAAAATTTTATACATATTGATAAACACCAACACTTCAGACTAATGAAGATACAGACATGATCTTCTGTTTGATAGTATCTAATGACTTGTCAAGGGAGTGTAATTGAAGACAAAGACTTGTTTACTCTGTATTAAAATACAGTATTTCATATCACACTTTCAGAGTAAATTATATGTCTATCATCTGATATTTAGATAGATATATCAACTGCTATTCAGATATCTAAGAGAAAATGAGATGTGTCAGTTTAGATGAGCAATCCCACAAAGAATGACCATGATACTGATATAAAACCAACCTACGGACAAGGTTGTGAAATGTAACAACCATGAAGTCTCCTACACCAAATCACCCAATCACCAACCTATGGACAAGGTTGTGAAAAGTAACAACCATGAAGTCTCCTACACCAAATCACCCAATCAGAAAGGAACTGACTCCTCTAGAAATTATACAGCTGCCCTGCTTCTTATAGAAGAGAGGCAAAGAATAGGTGCCCATTTCCCCTATTCAACCCTCATCCCTATGCTGCCACAAACTAGTAAGAGAGAGAAGAAAGATGTAGTCATTCTGAGTGCCAGTGTTCTATGTGTAACTATACCAAGAAATGGGTCTTGGAAAAAAACCCTTGCATTGAAAAAACTCAGGTATCACTGAACTCACTGCACAGCTCTTAAGAGGTCAAACAGATCAACTTACGTAGCTCTCCTACTTTCAGAATTTCACACAGCATCTTTGTCAGCTCAATGCTGCTTCGGCCAAATGGGCACTCATGCTTGTCTTCTCGACTGCTGTTCTCCAGGACAATCTGAATATGGAATCAAAATGGAAAATAATCAGTTTGAAGAACCCATGAGTTGTGACACTGTTCTCCACATCCAACATTTACAAGACATACCAGACTTAGTTTAGGAAACTGTATGGGGAATTTAGGAAAATGTATTTTCATAAAACTTTGTCCTGCCCGTAGCTAAATGACCTATGCCATTTACGTCATGGCTTCAAACTGTAAAAGAGTAGGTCTAGATGAGATATTAGGAAGAAATTCTTTACTGTGAGGGTTGTGAGGCACTGGAACAGGTTGCCCAAAGAAGCTGTGGATGGCCCACCGCTAGAAGTGCTCAAGGCCAGGCTGGATAGGGCTTTGTGTAATTTGGTCAAGTGGAAGGTTTCCCTGTCCTGAGCTTAGAACTCGATGATTTCTGAGGTCCCTTCCAAACCATTCTATGATTCTATGTCTGAGGCAATCAGCAACATATAAGCAGTGCTGCTCCATGACCAACTGGGAGGTTTTGCCATTGCTATGCAATATTGCTGTTCTGCACCACCCTGACTTGGAGAAACTGAAGTGGAAGCCAAAGAGAAAGAAATAGTTTCATTTTAAATGTGCTGGTTAAAGGAAATGAGGTAAACTATTGATAGGCATGAACACACCTAGAATGATCTATAAAACCATATTGGGACAGAATTTTCATAGTTGAATTCAGTCTTCAAAGTAGGCTCAAGTGATAAAATCAAGGAAGAAAATGTCTGCATTCTCTCTATTATGAAAAGAATTTTTACTTATGTGCAAAACATTTCAGGGAACTATCACTCTTGTATCAAGCACATGAATGCTGCAAAAATGACTGAAGGAGAGCCTTTGCATTCTCTATTGAGTGACACTGTAAAATAAATGGGAGAAAATAACTTCTTCCACATTTTTATGCCCATTCAGTTCTGCCATATCTGATATGGTTGAGATAAAGTTTTCCTTGAAGAAATGAAAAGTTATAAAAATACTATAGATTTCACTGAAGCAGTGAGTCTGAAAAAAGAGCAAAATAAGGTGTGGAAAAAAAATGAAATGGTCAAAACAAATTTGCAGTAAGAAGTGTCTTTGCAGAACAATCTATGCCACTTTACAAAGAGAAAAAACTCATCCTAAACAGCTGCTGCATAGCCTAGGGATGAGGGAGAGAAGAAGTAAATTAATTTCAAAGGTAAGAAATTTTGCCAAGCACCAGAGAATCCCAGAGGATCTCTAATTTTTTCTCAAAAATAGGTGTTTAGACATTGCTCTCTGCTTTGTACTCTTTTTGCCTAGCTAGCTCCCATCTCCGTCATGGTTTTTGCTTGTTTGACCTTTTATTGTTGTTTGTGGACTTGTTTGTGGTTTTTACTTGTTTGTTTTACATCCTTCCATTTTTACAGCAAAGAAAGCTTTGCAAAGGGCTTCAAGGCTGGAATTTCACCCAAAACCAGGAGGAAAGGTGGACAGCGTGAGCAGTTCAATGCTGGATGCCACTAAAAACTTTCCCTCACTCCCCAGATCTTGGTTTTTGACCTTTAAGATCTAGAAGCCTTTCCTGTGAAGCAGTTACAAGTGGGAAAAGAGTGAAAACCCTAAGGCAAGTAGGAAAGCTATGTGCTTCACACAGAATGCCAAAGTCTCTTCAAAAAGCATCTATTTTAGTCCTACAGTACAAAGGGCAGCCTCTAACTCCTCCCAACCCATCACCCAGGGATGTAAAAGGATGGATGCTCTCTGTGTTATGAGAAAGCATGATCTCTTGGTTTTGTTTTCCAGAGCTGCTGATGCTTCCTGTGATTGCTTATACTTCCCACAGAAGCTTAGAAAGTCATTAGGGATATGATATATACTTTATCATCGCAATTTTTTTACTGGCCTTTTCCAATAGTACAGCCTCATGTTCCAGAGTCTGCCAAGACTCTTTTTCCTTCTAAAATTTTTGGTTTAAATGGCATGTAATTGCTCCATGTCATCTCTGGGTAACAGTAAATCGGAGAAACACCCCTGCTATTTTTGCTTTACGTTGCTGCAGCCACTGTTCAAGAAACATGTGAATATGACTTTATATTCTGGATGAGTCATCCTGCTTCAGTCACTCTCACGGAGGGTAGTGCTACAGTTCTACACCCAAAAGCAGAAGCAATGATAGAGCAGCACCAGCACAATGGAAAACTGTGTGTCTCAATACCTCCCTAAGAGCACTTCTCTCATTCTTTTTATCACCCTGCTTTATCTCTCACATAATAAAACATAAAATCTGCATACTAGAGCAGGGGTTGCTTCAACACAGATTTAGATACAGCAGAGAAACACTGGTAATAAAATCAATGGAGAGGCAAATTGAAAGGGCAAGGGGGAGGGAGAGAGAAGCATCGGGATGTATTTCTGCTCGCTTTTGGAAAATGCACTTTGTTGAGTCTCACATTAACGCGACATATTAACATTTCACGAACACGTAAATATTTAATGGTGACACCATATATGCATATAATGTAAGACAGAATTACAACAATCAATAAGAATGCCAGAGAGATAGTTAAGGGACTGTGTATTGCTATACAGCAAATTAAATGGCAATTTGAGAAATCAATATGTAAAGCAGTCTTGAAATGATCCTCAGACACACTCTCTACAAGCATCAGATTTTTTAGCATTTGCTGTACAAAATAAAGCAGCGCTGCCACGTTATATTTCCTTAAGAAAGGAAGATGGACGGCCTTTTACTGCATCTAAATATCTGTAGGCAAATTTGACAGATATGGATCTTCTGCAAGAAAGAGCAACAGTACAAAGGGAAAGAGAAAAAAAAAATAGGTTCTTATAAATATGCAGAGAAATCATTCCTAGTCTTGGCAACAGATTTACAACATTCATTATTATATTTGTAATAGTCTTTTCATGACTTCACGACTCATATCCTGTTCCAAAGTAAAATGCTATAAATAGAGCTGATAAGGACATGGTTGTAATGTTATTTCCTTTATCATTCTGGTTACGGAGGAGAAATAAGCAGGGAATGGACACGTTCACTTCATAAACTAGTGAAAACAATACTGGGGAAATATAATACACAGCTCAAGACAGAAAACACTCTCTTCTATCTATAGAGCATACTTCTGGCTTTTGGCACAGTTTTATTACAACTGTTATTTTACCACTGGAAGGAAAATAGTGAGGAAGTCACAAGCCCACACAACCTTCCTTTAAACAGAGGTCTATCATTAATGGTCATTAAGTGTTCCACCCTATTATCTTCCTCCTCCTCCCCATCAAAAATCCACAGTGAGTTGCAGATCCACCAGACATTTCACATTCAGCAGCTACAGTGGTTAAATTTTGCTTGAGGAAAATAAATATTTAAAAGCAGAGACCATGAACATTGCAGTAGAATTCCTGGCACCAAAGAATTGCAGAATCATTTAGGTTGGAAAAGACATTTAAGATCATCCAGTCCAACCATTAACCCAACATTGCTAAGTCCACCACTAACTAAGCCATGTCTCTAAGTGCCTACATCTACGTCTTTTAAATACCACCACAGATGGCGACTCTACCACTCCCCACTCCCCAGGGCAGCCTGTTCCAATTGTTGACAACCTTTTCCATGAAGAAATTTTTCCTAGTATCCAACTTAAACCTCCCCTAGCACAATTTGAAGCCAATTTCGTCTTGTCCAGTTGTTTCTTCCTTGGGAGAGGAGAACAACCTCCTTTCAGGGAGCTGTAGAGAGTGACAAGGTCTCCCCTGAGCCTCCTTTTCTCCTCGTTAAACACCCCCAGCTCCCTCAGCTGCTCCTCATCAGCCTTGTGCTCCAGACCCTTCACACCTCCATTGCCCTTCTCTTGACAAACTCCAGCACCTCAATGTCCTTCTTTCAAGTGAAGAGCTCAAAACTGAACACAGGATTCAAGGTGTGGCCTCACCACTGTCGAGTACAGGGAGACAATCAGCATCCTGGCCACAGTATTGCTGATCGCAGCCAGGATTTTACTGGCCACCTGGGCACACTGCTGGCTCATATCCCATCTTCCTTCAGTGCTATCTTGACACTGGCTTACTTGGCTGCCCTTTATTCTGATACTACAAATCCATTTCTGCTAGTTTTTCCTGTCTTCAGTCCTTGTGATGTTACAGAATTGGGTAGGTCAAACACGGAAATGTAGCCTATAATACACTAGATGTTATACAGTTAAAAACTAAAACGAGCTCACAGTACAGGAGTATTAAATTCTCTGCAGATCCTCTTCTCTTTCTCTTGTGTCTTTGACCAATATTGCCCATTACCAAAAGGCAGAAAAAAAAAAATCCACCATGATGTGTACTGTTCAAAAACAACATACATTTTTTTCTTTAGGGAAAAGCAAAAAAGTCCAGACAAAAATCTCAATAGAAAACTAAAAGAAAATTACCAAGAGAGGGCAGATAGGAAAAGCCTTAGTGATGTTTTTTGTAAAAATAAACAAGAACAAAACAATAGCATCTCAGAAAACGGAAGGAAAAAAGGATAGAGTGAGAGAAGCACAGAATGAGAAGAAAATGAATGAGATGAATTGACTAGCAGAGAAGAGAAAGGAAGAGGTTTAAAAATGCTTTTTAAAAATGCAAGGAGGTGAAATTTTTAGGACATCAGTATTATTCATTTTCTCGTGTTAAGGCATGAGAATTTGACACTATTTGTAGTAGAATACAGTTCTGTATAGTTATTATTTTAAACTATCTACTATATAGGTCCATCTATCTATGGAAATAAATCCAGCTGGTGTCCAGTCACAAGTGGTGTACCCCAGGGAACAGTATTGAGCCTAGTCCTGTTTAACATCTGTCAATGATTTGGATGAGGGGATTGAGAGCCCCTTCAGTCAGTTCACAGATGATGCCAAGTTGGATGGGAGTGCTGATCTTCTGGAGGATAACAAGACTCTGCAGAGGGATCTTGACATACTGGATGGATGGGATGAGGAAAACTGTATGAGGTTTAACAAGATACCTAACAGTGGCCTGGCTATAAAACAAATATAAAAATTTGTTTCTAAATCTAATTTTAAAACCCCCAAACCTATTATAAAGAAAACAAATAAATAAAATGTAAATGTGCAAAATAAGTAAATAAAAACATTCAAAGTTATTTTTTAAATTTAAAATAAGATAAAGTATCATGCTAAGATCACAAAGGAATAATGCAAATTCCCCAGCAGCAAAACAACTCCTTACAAGACATGAACCTCCAAATCAAAATGATTTTCTAAACTTATGGCAGTGTGCCTTTATGATCTTCCATTGAATTATTCATTGAGTCTGACACTACCTCAAGAGCCCAAAATAGACCTTCAGAAAGGCAGTGGACTTAGTGAAGGATTTTCCACACTTGTCTACCATGGGATTTAAAGTCTGCATCAGCTTATACCTGCAACTAAGAGTTAATGACTGACAAAGGCAAAATTTTGAAGACAGGTATCTTCAAAAGCTTTCACATCAAAATCCAGGAGGCTGAAACCACCAGACAGAAACATTTCTCCTTCAGTGGGAAGAAATATCGACTTAGCCAGTCCCTTAATCTTTCATATTAAAGACAAAATTGTCTCAAAGCATATTGCCCATGGCAACTGCAGATGTAATTCTCAGAATCCTGAGCCAAAATCAGAGCTTGGCAATGAAATAGAGATTCATTGTGATTAGGAAATAAATACAGAACTGAAAGGAAGGCAAGATCCACTGTAGCTGCATGAATACTTCTAGTAAGTCCCAGAACAGGCAATTCAAGAAATATTGCTGCACTATTAAAAAGGAGCATTTCCACAGACCAATTTTATAAAATGATCCTGTCTTAATAGAGAGTAAGCCTTTTAGCAGTCTGCTACAGGTTAATATCAAGAGGTTCAGAGAGCTAGTTAGCAGAGATCATATAAACCTCCTCAGACTCAAAACGAAAGGTCAAGCAGCATTTAAATATCCAAAAATTGCAGGGATTCTCTTCCTTTTCTTGACATTGCTTTTCTTTTTCCTAAGCCTCCTTATCACATAGGGTAGGCTTCGCCATTCCCTCTTCATTTAGGTGCTTTAGGCAACTCTAAGAAGCAAATCTTTAAGATATGTTTCCTGAGAAGGGTAAGAGATTCCACTGCAGACAGACTCAGTTTCCACTCATCCTCATCACCAACTTTGCTTTCTTCTTAAGGTACCTTGTAATTTGCTTCAGCTTCAGCATCAGTCTTCTTCCAACATCCTTCACTCTGCACTGTCCCCTCTGATGCTGTATTTTTAATTTCCTATGCTTCCTCTCTCCCTTATCTCACTCTTCCCTGACATTCCTGAATAATTATAGAAATTTCTCATGGCAAAGCTAAAATAAAGCAACAGTTATTTCTGCCGTCCTCTGGAAGACACTAGATCTGCAATTTAAACAAAGATCTGAAAGAAAAGTTGAAACCTTCTACAGATACTGAAAAATAACAAAGGAGCCACTGACATGAGATGGCTTAACATTTCCAAAAGTTGGGTTTTTTCTGGACAATTATGATGAAGTTACACTTTTCAAACAGATGTGGTGCCAAACTACCTCAAGCAAAATATGCATGGTTCTGCAGGTGCTCACCTAGCAATACATTTTTGTTCTCACACAAACACCATACCATGAAACATGACTGTAATTTTTATTTTCCATCTAAAGATAAATATGCAGTGGTTTGTTTTGTATCTTCCTCCTTTCTTTGCAGAAGAACCTTCTTCCCTCTATGAAGAACCAACCCTATAATCATAAAGCATGGTGGTAAGGCCCACAATGAGAAGGCTCCGTTGCCCTGTCACCTTCAGAAGCAGCACCAGAATGCGCTCTTCACTTTGCACAGTCACAGGTTATGTGAGAGGGATTTGGCGTTGAGCTGGTTCAGTTTGAAAACTACCAGTCAGGTATTCCTCTCCCTCCATGCACTCCCCGGCCCCCCAAAGTCAATGCTTTTCCTAAAGTTCTGTCCTGGCTCACCAACGCCAGAGGTGGAAGGCAGAAAACTGGAGTATCTGCAGAATAGAGCAAGTTTTTGAATTCTCTTTTATAATGTAAAACAGGCCCTATGGGTGCCCTAATGTTATTGTGGTATGGCTATAAGAGAAAAACATCAACCTTTATAGCGCATCAATGAGCCTGGCAGCCAGAGTCACATCACAAATGCTCTGGACATGGAGTAAATGGGAAAACCTGTGACAAACAAGAGCTAGTTTTCTCACCTCATGCATACACACCTCAGCAGGTGGAGGGACTGTGGCTCCACAGAAACTAGTGCAATCTTTGTGTGCTACTGCTGCAACCCCTGGTGTGATTCAAAACCTTTTGAAGACAGTTGCTAGGTTTTCAACAATTTCTGGGCCCTTTAGATCAGGATGTCATTTAGAGTGCCATGACTCCATTCTCTTCCTCAGTGCTAATTTTGTGTTTATCCTTCAATCAGCCACCCCAGGATTTTGCATCTTTAACTGCAGAGGGACCCATCTCAATCACCCTCGGTGATGGAGGCCCTTGGAGTTGTCATGGAAAGGAGAAACATCGTGTGATGTTTGGGAAGAAAAATATGGGCAGAAAGACGCTTAGATAAGCGAGTGGAAGATAAGAAGAGAGAATGGAAAGCTTGGCAGAGAAAAGACAAGAACACATGAATAAGCTGGGAACCTAGCATAGGCAATTAGGTCACTGAAACTGCACTCATTCACGAGACCCACCAGGAAGACTCATGTAAAAAGCCTCACTTTTCTCTCTGTCTTCTACAGAAAAAAAAAAGCCGCATTTCTTTTCCTACCATTTTTGGGAGGGGAGGAAAGCACGGCAGAAATCAAACTCAGTTTTATTTCAGAAAATGCTGAAATTATGTGTTGGACTCCTTATATCTGATTAGGAGAGAGTGAGTAGGCACGGGGAGACTTTGTGAATTGACGGAAGGATGTGTAGGCAGCCTCCTATACAACAACTGTATGGGTTAGTAAGTATATGGCAGACAGTCTGACTGTGACTCAACCCATTTAAGTTCTGAAAGGTCTCTGCAGGATGCCAGCCACCTTCCTGCCTGCATCACTGGCACTTGCAAACAGCACCTGCTCCTCCTCTCTGACTTCTGAAAGCTTCAGATGCAAAAGAGCTCCCTCCCTCCTCAGCCTCCCCAAACGTAGCTGCTGGGGAAGAATTGTCCCTGCATTACAGCTGTGTGAATAACCAAATTACCAGCTCATCAAATTCAGGGGAAGGGGGGATTGTCTACTACTAACCATAAACCAAGTCAGCTTCTAATTTTAAGGCAATCAAAGTAATTCTCAGTGCAACCAAAGGCCACGTGTTGGGTTTTTGAATTTGGAACACAGTAATAAATTTTGAAACTTGTTTTGAATGAAAAACCAAAAATCTAAGAGCATACCACGAAGTATCTTACAAATCACTCACAAAAATTTAGTAGCATTGGATCCATTATAAAACGGATCCAATTTTCAGCATGGATTTCAACATTGCTTTCCCACCCCAGCGATAATCTTTTATACGGAAAATCTTACATGAAATATCAAACAGATATTTGAACAAAATAGATAAAATCTATTAGGATTTAGTAGGAAAAGGGATAAACTTCCTCTTCTGCAGATGAGACTTGAATTTCAGGCTAGAGTAAAATTATATTTTTTCCTACAGATGAAGAGCCTACTAATCTAATAAAAGACAAAGAACTGGACATAGGCAGGCAGCTGGACAGAACCCAAGATAGGTGACCAGCCAATGTTCAGACCCAAAACTGTCACTTTTACTTGAATTTTCTGCCTGAAGCACCAATCCCTCGTGCTTAAACAAAATGGCAAGACACAGTATGTGTCTGCTCAAGGCAGAATCTGACCCCAAAGCAGCAGTGAGTCCTGCTAGAATATTGCTAGTCAGAAACACAGAATAAAAATATAGGCAGGCCACCAATTTGTCAGCCATCAAAACCAAATTCATCAGAATGAGAAAGGTTTTTCTACAGACCCTCTTTACACTCAGAAAAATGAAAAGGCACACTGCTACAAGTTTCCAGTAAGAAAAATTTCAAGATGTCTGTACTGAATAAAGTCTGTCTTCAATGGTAACTTATAATTTTATTTTTAAAATTAGTAGAATGTGAAGCTGAAGTAGTTTTGGAAAGGAATAAATTGAAAGTGGGGGAACACATGACTTGTCTGCTACAAAAGAACAAAAAAATTATCTGTCACAAAGCTTTATTCCAATCATTTTCTTCTCTGTTAAATTTAATTATACACTCTAGCTGTCCTATAATTATGGAGCTTGGGAAGCTGCCAATTATTTCCTGTGGAAAACTTTTAAATTTCTTGTAGAAATTCAACATTACTTCCATCAATGCATTCCATATACTATGTCATCACCTTTTAAAAGCCAAATCTCTGATGATAGTGATTGATTATTTAAGTGCAACATGAAAAAAACCCCAGTGTATATCAGTCACTGATAGCACCAGACAATTAATTAAAGAGAAAGAAAAGATAACTCAACAGGAAACTAATCCAATAGGATACTTATTTAAAAACCAAATGATAGCTAACGACACCACAGAGTCAAAGAGAACATGCTTGCTTTTTTTCTCCTTCACTAAACAACCTGGTGGCTCCAGTCATCTTGTATGGCAAAGGACACCCTGCGATTCAAAATCTGTTAACTCAAAGTTTGCATAAAAACTGTGTTTATCTCAAAGAAGACAGCAAGTAAAGAAAACATATTACCGCAATTTCAGGAAAAAGTATTGTGTAAAACAAGCACAAGCATACAATGGGAAAAAGGTGAATGAAAGAAGTTGGATTGTGGGGAGTAGTTAAAAAAGAATAAAATGGGGGGAAAGTGTGGTTATTTTTGTTTCCTCCTTCACCGTGTGACACCCATATTTTCACCCTGAAATGCGTTTTGCTTTCAAGATGCAGAGTTACCCATCTGCTGCAGTGCCTTCACACCCATGTTCTTTAACAAATTGCAATTGTATTTACTCTTCCTACTTTAGTGTGCTAAAGTACATTGGTTTTCTACTGCCTAGTCTTTGAAGCCCCACTGCCAGCCCCAAAAAAGGGCACTTCAGTTTCAGACATCCTTCCTACCTAACTAATCTATTTATTATGCAAATTACTTCTAAGCAGAATCTCTTATGAGAGGCAGAACAAGGACTGAAAGGGGAAGAGATTACTTATTGACTGTATCCTCTTCTATCTTCTGCTTATCCATTATTTTCATTAATACAAGAACTAAGGGTCATGCAGCAGGGGCATCCTAAGAGTCACAGGTCAGACTGCAGGGAATTGTGTTGCCCATTAAAATGCAGCACTGCCAATACACTCACTGAAACCATTATGACTTCCTGATAGCGTCTCTGCTCAATACATTGCATTCTATAAGGGAAAACTTCAGATATTCCCAGTTCATTTCAAACCAGCTCTGACTTTCAGCCTCAATTTCTAATTACTGCATAGCAGAGATGGTATCTGGGGCTTAGGAATTAACCCATGGCACAGGAATCAACTGCATTGCAAAGAGCCAAGTTGAAAATAATCTCTTCTCTTAGGAACCAAACTACTGCCGAGTATCAACAATAAAAAGAGAAGAGCTCCTGTCCAACAAATTTTTTGGATTCAAGGTATAGCTGACTGTACAGTTAACAATTTCTTGTGGAAACTTGAGTTTGACTGCAGGAGGAATTTTATTAGGGTACAGAAGTAGGAATACATCTGAAGAAATAAGCAAGGTCAACAGGCTGTACAATTACAGGAAATTGGCGTTGTGGGAGCTTTGGGAGCCAAAGGTCATGAACGAAAGGTAATGTTAGGTGTGAAACAAGGAACTTGAAAAAGGAACAGGCATGTCAAGGCCCACAGGAAACAACTGTACACCAGCTAGAAAGTCAAGGAGATGAAGAGATAGAAAGTAGGTGTCTTTTGCAATCAAAGACTATCAGCGCTGTAGGAGTTGCACAATGCCATCATCTCTGAGGTGTTCCTACCGCACCAGTAATGCTGTATAAACACTAAGTAGAACTCCTCAGAATGGTGGATAGACGAAAAAACTCCCAAAGCACATTTACAGTCCCCAGTGCAGCTTTAGGCAAGCAATTGAATCTGAAAGTGCCTCTGCAAGGCACTTCTAGTGGATGTGTACTCTTTCGCAGGAGGGAAATACATGAGGCACTCAGGCACTCTCCTAACAGGAACCATGCAGGAATAAAACCAGGCAGCTCGAAACAACAAAAATTTTCAGTAATGCAGCAGCAAAAATACTGCATTATAGAAACAGGGCTGAGCCAGCAGCAAAACCCTTTCCAAAAAGTGGCTAATTACATGCTTCACTGAATCCAATTTTTAAGACAGCATTTGCAACATGAACATGAAAAAAATAAGAAAAAAAATTAGAGATGTCAATGAAAGCTCTATTTCAACAGAATTTTTGTACTCTTTCAGAATTTTCAGACTTCTTTAAAACATGTCTGACCCATTTGGAAGCACTGGCTACCTCTAATTCTCTAAAACTTAGAATTTTCAGAAGTATGTAGTACAGTCCAGATCTTATAAAATTTTAATGAGAAAGAATAAGTAATTCTCTTTTTATAAATAAAAACACTATTCAGCATAGTTTATCCAAAAAACATACCCTCTGTTCATTACCTGAGGTAGCCCTTCATTTCAGGGATTTATAGGGATTGATAAATACTATGGTATTGCATACTACCATAGTGTCTTTTTATGGAGTTATGGCTAGATTCAGATGGAGGAGAAAGATCCATTTAAAGAGTAAATCCTACAGTCTCATCATCTGGTATTATGTCCAAAGATGTCAGCAGGCACTTTGCAAACCTATTAGAGCTTTCACATCCAATTTATTTCAAACAGAAAACAGATGATAATGTATATTAAAAGATCACTCTTGACTTTTAGTAGAAATGATTGGTGTGTCTACTGTTTTCTTGCTATACACAAACAACTTTAAGCAGGTTTGCATAAGCATTTTTCTTGGGAAATTGAACCATCCCTATGAACTCCAGACACTGACATTCGGGACTATCTTCCACTCCTATCTGTGCTTGCTCGTTTTATGCTTGGCAAACACTTGATTTCAATAAAGTTCAGGAAAAGTTGTTCTCTTCAGAGGAGGATATTATTCAGCTGTGTGCCTCTTCTTGTAGGGATGCAACACATAATCTGCTCTAACTCCCTTTGAAATAACCTTGAAATAATGTAGGAAGTGGAGTGGGCAGGGGGCAGGAAAGGGTTACACAAGTGAATCAGGATGCTTTGTATGTATTTTACTCCAAGCATGACCTCTCCTGCAGCAGCAGTAGTTTTAGTGGAAGCATCTTAACTCTCAGTACCCTGCCAACCCAGTCACCTGTCTAGGCATTTGATCTTCAAAGCCTCCTTTCCACAAAAACACGCTGTCAGTTTTCGGTAGACTTAGAGCAGGTTACAGAATTCTGCATAATTACTCCTTTCTGAGTTTATGGTCATCCATTATGCATCTGACAAAGGCACAGGCTCATTTCTCTTCTCTTTGCAGGCTTAAGCAAAAAGGAGTTTTTGCAAAAAGTAATATCTAGCATATTTGACTCAGCAATGACAAGTAAGACACGTCTACAGCTTTGCCTCAGACCTTTTACAGACCTATGTCATGTTTCAGTGTCATGTGGTTTGTCTTCCTAGAGATTGTTGTTAATGATATCAAGATTTTGAACCTCCCCTTCAAAGTCAACTGCAAACAGGACATAATCACTGCAAACAGGCAACTGGAAAGATCTCCAGGACACAAGGAAGCCTTACTCGAATATAAGCATCCTGGTGATGTTTAGCAAAGTACAGCATGTTGTCGAGGGCCAGCATTCCAGGAGGGGTCTGCGTGAAATCCATTGCTGGGTTTACATGATTCTGCAAAAAGAAAACAAGATCAGTCAATGAGCACCTTTACAAAAGCTATCAGTTCCCCAGTGTTGGTGAGCACTGTGTCAGCATGGTGTGTTAAAAAATGTTCAGCAACAGAGCTCTTTTTAATGAGCAGAAAACTCTTAAGGAAATGGCCTGTGCCTTGAAAAACTCTACAACCAAATAGAGACACTACAGAGTTGGCATGTCAGTAATTAACTTCTGCAGCTGTGGAATGGAGTTTCCCAAATACTGAATGCTTTAGAAGCACAGATCTCTATGTCGTCCATGGCAGATAGATTCCTTGGTGATACTACAAACTAAAAGTATATGAAAATACAGATAATTGAGCCAACAGACACCAAAACACCTATTTATACAATTGCTAAGGAATGTGTTCAAATAAACAACAAAAAGGAGAAAAAAGCTACCAGACTAAATAGCTGTATTAAGTCTATTGCATCTTATGGACTTCTGAACACAAAGGGCCTCAGACAAAATTTTGTATGAAAATAAACAGATTTATCTTGTGGAATTCAGGTACATTTTTTGTTGTATTCTGAACCTATGAAGTTAATCTATGGAATTAATTAATAAGCATACAGACATATGACAATGAATAAACATACAGAATAAACATATAACCAGAATTTGTTAGCTTCCACATGGACACACCTACTTCAGGTGTTCAGTTTCACACACTACATGAAAAATTACACATGCCCAAAATACTCATTAACTCAGGTGGTTTTTTTTTTGATTGGATGGAATGAAATGTACATTTGAATAAGCTTCATGTGGCTCATGGTTTAGACATGAAAATTTGCCTGGCTACACCAAGGAAGCTGCTCAGAAGTCCCAAGAATATGTCTCCATCAAAAAATGCCTCCCTTCTGCTATGCTCTTTTTATCAGTATCACCTTTGCAATGTCTCCTTCTCTACTCATGTCTCTGACACAGAAAGATCTCTCTAGCTCCTTTGCAATGGCATTTCTATTCTGCAAGACCCAGCTGACAGGGACTTTAAAAGTGCATTTACAGCCAGAAAACTGATGAAGATCAGCACAGATTTCTTTCATTACTTTGTTTCTGCAGTGTGATCAGGGTCTGATCCATGCATTTCACTGATAAAAGCATGGGTTTTTCTTTTCCTTCTGTTGAGTCTGCCAGGCCATAAAGTGGTAGAAATGAGTGATTCTACTTTTTTGCCCATTTTAGCTTCAGATGTATCATACATTGATTTTACCCAGTCAATAATTCACAGTCACATAAAAGATTAAAAAGAGTAGAAAGCAAACTTTATGCATTAAGATGACCGCTGCAACTTCAAAAGTAAACAAATATATTAGTCTAAAGATGGCATGCAGAACCTGTTGGTTGTACACTTCCAGATTAGGACTACCAGAGTACAAAATAATCACAGGCTGATTAGGGAATCAAGAGGATGCCTGGAACCCTAGATTTTATACAGAAACATCTATGGAATAAGTATTTCAGAATGGTAGTTGTAGTTTAGGAAGGGAAAACAATTTCTTACTGAGTTGTATGTTCCAAAAATTCCTCTTTAAACTTTTTCCACTTTCATCTGCTCATCTGAAGGAAATAGCCTTTAATGGCTATTTTCCCAACTCAACCATCTTCCACATTGATGCATTTATCAGTCAGAACATTTAAAATCAGTACAAAGCTGCTTCACACACATCACAAGCCCTACAGACTTCAACTTCTAGAAGGAGAAAACTTCCCTTCCTACAATTTTCAAGCATTTCAAAAAGGGCATTTTAAGAGAGACTGAGTCTCACAGACATACAAATGTCCCTCCAGCCCAGAATGAGTATCTTATAGATCCTTCCCTGCATTTGAAACTATCTCCATTTTGGCCATAAAGCTCCTGAGGAACACTACTTGATACTTTACTGTGTCATGAGGTCCACGAGGTAGGAAACATTTCCTTGGGAAAGCGACTTGGGAACCACAGGAAGCACCAGTCAACAGGGAACCCTATAACTTGCAAAAACTTATGCAAGTAGAACTACAGCATAGGGCTGAACATGCACTCCTGGCTCCCATGCTATAGCACAGGTTGGGTACACTTGCATAAATGCCTGACAAGCACAGGGAGTTTCAAGACCCACCTACATTTCTCCAGTTATTAAAATACTTGCATTTATTTCAATGGCATTTACAATGGTAAAATAAATGCAGGACACAAATAAAAAGCCTGACCTACTGTTGCTTGAACAGTTCTTTTCTTTATCCCAGTGTAAATCAACAAAAAAAAACCAGCAAAAAAAAGGACATGAGGAATCTCACAACATGAGTAAGGATGACTCATTTTGTCTCTTACCATCACTACCAGCTCTATGTTCAACCAGAAAAAAAAACATCTCTCCCTCACTTTTACTTTATCTCCAAGTCAAGCCTCTAAACCCAGTTATTTTCACTTTGTTTCTGTTTTTCAAAAGTTTCTGTCATGTGGGATCCCAGGATAACTAGGGCTTTATCTTCAGCTCTGTTGATTTAAATAACAAGAAATACGGAAGCAGATAATAGCTGAGGATCTACAAGACAGTTCTGGCATATGTGAGACAATACATTACCTTCAATTATTCTTCAAATTCAAAAGGAATGTCAGACACTTTGTTCCCTTTCTTCTTTCTCCCTCCCCCTAAAATCATCCTTTTCTTAATGTAATATTTGTGGTTGAAAGATTAAGTTATTGAGAGTAGGTTTAGAAATGAGATACAAAGCTAAACTATCTAAAACACTGTAGTGAATAATTCAGAAGTAGGCAAACATCCCACCTACAATATAATTAATTAAATATATGGAACACAGAGCTTCAGGCGTATTTGTTGCATCCATTTAGTACAAAAATCTATGGCATTTTTTGCTTAACAGAAAACAAAGAGTAGGAAAGACATATGAAACAGACTTGTTACCTCCAATTTTTCAAACAATTTTTTGATTTTTTTTTTCCACTATGCTGAGTAATATCTTTGCATTTTTCAGCTTCAGCATCTAAGTGTCATTTGACAGCTTATGCTCTTATGCCATTCATGCTAACATACCAGAACATTCAAGAATTTGTTAGCCAATTCAATAGGATACTGTGGAAACAAAAATTCATTGGTTTTGATAAGATGAAAACTCCAAAACACATCTGCTTATGCCATTAAAAAAAAAAAAATCACACGGCATATTTCACAGTAAAACAGCTATTCTGGCTAAATCCCAGGGCAGTAGTTACATCCAGATAACCTAGCATTCTAATGCAGTTCTGGCTGTGTAAAGCTTTCTTCTCTATCCTGAATGGCTTCACTGTCATACTCCTGGCTTCTGCAGCAATCTCTGAGGGATGTATAGACTGCAGTGGCAGGTACGTGTCCTCGCACCGAGGTGCCTATTCACAGCAATGGTGTACGGTCTGTGACTGCTAATGGAATAAGGACCACTCACTCCTTAATAACAGCATCTTCCACGTGAACACAGGAACTATTTGTTTCCCTGCATTTCTCAGCCATTAACATAGGAATTTATTCCTGCCTTGACAGGCATTGACAGTTTATCACTGATTTTGCACCAGTGCTGTGTGCAGCAGCCATGTAAATCAGTTGCCAAATCATGCTAGTCTGTCCTGAAAGCAGAATGGAGTAGGTGCTAAACCCATTAATAGCTGTTTTCCCAATCCCAAAGCAGCTCAGGTGAATCCCTATTTTGCTTCTGTAACTGGCATGACAAAAACATACCAGAAGTTTCCAGGGAAGAGTCAGGACTGTAAAAGAACTGATGATAGAAAAACTTCCAAACGTCATAAGAATCCAGTTTTAGTGGTGTCTTTAAAAAATGAACTCTCTCAAAACTAGTCTGTCTTTTTTTTTTTTTTTAAACAGAAAAAGGAACATTCTGTCGACCAAGGTAATACTGGGGACAGCAATTTCTTTCTCCCATCTTCAGTTACTCGCTTACTCATTTTCTTCTTCCTTTTAAAATTAAACCACTGTTCTGTGGGCTAGGAAGGAAAGCATTTACCTACTTGGTTCTACAGCCCCTCTGCAAAACATCCCCTGGATCAAATCAGGAAATCACAGTAGTACATATATGGATGTTTGTTTCTCAGAACTCAGGACAAGAAGAGTGGGAACTTTTAAAGTCAGATTTACAGTGAATTTTGAATTGAGAAGCTTATGCTAAAAGTATTAACAAGCACAAAGACTCACCATTTACCACTTCCCTAAATAAACCTGAAGTTTTACATGCAAAATGTTCCCATCTGTTCATTTACACAATAATTACAAGTAAGAAAAATACTACATTAAACCAACATTTGTGAAGTGGTAGTCAGCTAAAATTCTTAATGAGGAAATATTTTTGTCTTTTCATTTAGCAGCACTGTATTCAAAGAGATGATGATGATGCACACCACTTCCATCATCATACTTAATGAGATATAACAGTGACTTGGGAATTTTCAGCCTCTATGAAATCAATGAAAGCAAGAACTAGCAGATTTGTTTTTCTCGATAACTATTTAAATATACAAATGTGATTTTTTTTTCCTCCAAAGCCTGTTTTTTTAATTTACAACAGAATTCAGTGCTAGAATGAAAATGTATCTGGAGGATTCCTGAATTAAAAAAAAACCAAACGAACAAAAAACCACTACACTCTCATGCAAGTGAGAAGTATCCAAAGCTCAGTAACTGCTATATATTTGAAAGAATATGAAGAAAATTGTTTAAGATATTTTCAGTGCAAGTAATTTAAATCACATCCCCACTATTCCACCACATATAAAGAACTCGAGTACATTTCTAATGGATATAATTTTCATAAAGATTTACAAATTATATCTGCATAGAATGATGGTGGTTTTTCCTTAAACTAATTTCTAGCTCTTTTTAGCTTTGTGTTTTGCCAAATATTTTTCCATTTCTACTAGCAGGTAGAAATTTTGAGGTTTGTTTTTATTTTTTGTTGCTATTGACTTGACAGTTTTGGGATACATATTAGTACACTAGAAATGTTATCCTTCAATAATGAAACTCATTCCTATCTAGGTAACATGTTAAGCAACAGACTGGCTGGTTCAAGTTTGACTCCACCAGTATAAATCTGACCCTCTGAATAGCAAATAAATTTTAAATACAATCTGCACATTTGCCCTACAAAAGATAAAAAAACCAATAATTTGACTACCGTTCATCCTTAATTCATTGAGCTACTATGTAGTCTAATGTAAAGACCAATAGAGTTCTGTAGAAGTCATCAGTAATCTGTCCCAGTCGTGTGAAGATGCTATAGTGGTAAAAATTGCAAAAATTATAATGTTAAGGAGGTGCAATTAAATCACCTAAAAATTACTAAATAGAGCATAACAGGCATGTCAAAAGCACTACATATTTTCAGTCATGAATAAATTACACATTATAAGGCAAGACAAAAAGCTCTTGCATAATTCTTTGTATTTTACACATGCCTGTATTACATGGAGCTAATGCTTTCGATTCCAAAATCTTAAGCCCTACAGGCTGCCAATAATTTGAAGGCCTAGAAGAATCCAAAATCACTACTGTAACTCAGATGATCACATCTTGTCCAATGCATGAAAACTGTGAGCCACCTTTAAGGTTTATTTCAGTTAATAAGGGCAGATTTTTGTTAGATGCATGTTTAGCACTTCACAGATTATCGACTTCTTACTACTGAAGTAATGTTTACTGGGAAAAATGTAGTTATCAAGCAGTAACATGTCATGTACTCTTTCAGAGATATATAGAATGAATTAATGGGATGTGGTAATTTCAATTAATTTTTTTCAGCATGGAAAAATTACTTTCAGATATCTCACCATATCCACTAAGCTTAGAGAAAATGGAATAAGCGGTCCAAAATACAGTTGCAGATATAGTTGGGACTGGGTCAAAAAACTAAAAGCCATACTAGTTTATTTATTGAGATGACCAGATCATTTTACAGCCAGACCCTGCAAGATTTCCTGTCTACCCTGACTTTCTGGGCAAAGTCAGTCCACTTTAGATTAAACTGCTGCCGGATGAGATGCAAGCCAATCCAGATGGCTTTCACTGCAGGGAATTAGGGACCTTCCCATTAGACTTTCTAGAGGCTCAACTGCAAGGGTATGAAGCAGGTGTCCCTCCAGCCAGGGCTGCTGGAGAGCAAACAAGAGCTACAGCCTTTCAGACAGCTCCAGCTCTTACAAAATCACAATGGAATATATTAGCCATGTCTTGGCCAGAAAGTCACTTTTGTATTGTTTGAACTACAACACTCATAAAGTACACTCGGAAGAACTGGCACATAGTACCCCCAGCCTCAAAAGAACTAGTGTTATAAATACAGGCTTTTTTATAACTTTGGAATGTGTTGGGAGATGACTGGTTTAATTTTACCAATGTCATTAAAGCAGTTTGCCTTCTCTATACAGACAGAATCTAAGGCATGAATTCTCATCCTGCTCAGCAGGAGAAATTGCAAGCTAGCAAGAAGACAGTTATGTGAGAAAACAGCCTGAACAGTGTTAACAGGAACAGAAAGTCAAAGAAATTAATCCATCTACACTTGAATACTGCAAATAAATACATATTAAATGTTTGCAACGAGACAAAAGTCATACCTCCAAGACTCCAAAGCTACCTCAGCAATTTTATCTCTGTGACTCTTGTCAAAAGTGTCAGTTTGTTAGACATCGCTCCTAAGTCAAGTTTTGTCATGAAAAGCTTTTTTTGAGTTTGGGAAAGTTTAATGCCTGTTCAGTAAGGTAGACTGTGACTTTTACTCATTATTTAAGCATAATGGCTCCGTAATTCAGGAGAAATTCAGAGCTCTTCAACAGACTTTTTTTTTACAAAACTTAAGGAGAAGATACAAAATAGTTAACAAGTGGACATATATATTTTAGCACATGCTCCAAGCAAATGAGTCACATTGCCTATCAACAAGGAAAAAAGAAGAATCTTGAGACCTTTTTACTAAGTAAAACAAAAAGTTCAAAACCAAATTGTGCCAAATCTTGGGTTGTTTGAATTGGAGTTTTCTATGCATAAGACTATTATGAGAGCACATATTTGATTGTTTTACACTCTGGGCAGTTTTACTAAATTTTTTGACATAACATTTGCTTCCAAAATTTAAGGTGCATTAATTAAAACAACTTTCAGTTGCATTTTCTTTTAAAGAAAAATTCCTTAAATTATAAGCAATATAGTAAAGTCAAAGTCCATCAAATAAAAACAATCTTTAGAACTTTCCTGAAGATGTGCATCTACAGGGAGGTCACATGTGAAGCAGCCACTTTATTGCTGCAGTGGCATCTCTCCTATGTCATCCCTGGAAGGGTGAAATTCTGAATGGGATCCTTCCTGCTGCAGCAACCATCATCTGCAGTAAAGAGTATGTGTACTGTGTACACATGATGTTTGTGTACTATGGTAGGCACAACCACAGAACAAGAAGATTGACACTCTGTTTGTGCAGTTCTCTTGGAATTTCATTACTATCAACGATAGAGGTGGCTGGGGACATCCCTGCATCTTTACAATCTGTGCTGCTTTAAGAACAGTGAGCTTGGAAAGGAACCTAAACTCAACACCAAGCATCATGAGACAAGCTGGGATAGATCTTGCTCTCCCTTTAAGTATTTCTGTAGAAAGGTTTTGTGATTTTCCTTTTCAAGCAAGCTGGCTAAAACCTCTGTCATGTGCAAAAGGAAAGGCCCAGGCTGTGTTTAGTTCAAATACAGTGGAGCAAAGTCAGCCGTGTGTCTGAGAAAACCCCAGTCCAAAATGAATCATCCACGTGAATCTACTGGCTGCCTGGCAGTAGATTCACAACAGCTGTCCAAATTTAAAATGGAAAATTCTGTCCCAGGGCTCTGGAAAACAGAACTGGAATGACATTGACAGCCAGGCACATGGACCTGCAGAACTGGGTGAAAAAGCCACCTACCATTTAGGAGCTCTGTGGTTTACCCACTGACACATCTTTTATTACCTGTGACCTGGTCAAGCTTCTAATAATGGCAGAGGGTAAGATGAAAACTAGTCTACAGCAAAGCAGCTGTTAACATATGTGATATTTTAGCTACCTTTAGGTGGAGATTCCCAAGCACAAAATTACCAGCTCTACAGTCAAATCTTTCCCCTGCTGGAATACAAACAGCCAGGCTCTATAAACCTCAGGGACAGGTTTGGAATACAGCACCAATCATCCTAAAACCTAGAGTCCATATTTTGCCTTAAGTCAACAATAATCTATGCCCAACCTGTAGGATACCCGCATCTATCCTCAGTAGTGAGGGAATTAAAAAAAAAAAACAACCAACAAAAAAACACCTGACCAAAAAAAATTCTCAAAAACAAACCAATGAAAAAAGCACTGGATCCATTCACTAGAGAATTTCAGTTCCCTTGACTTCCATTTTTCTTTGCCTCCCTCTACAGGAATATGAAGTTCTTCTGACTAGAGCTGGGTTCTACAAAATGCTTATATGTGTTGCATGTCTGGGTACTGTTCTGCTCTGCCTTCAGTCTCCCACACACAAATGTCAAAAGGAGGATGGAGCTGCACTAAAATGTAGGGAGATTTTTTTTAAAAATAAAGAAATTGTAATAGAAGACATATCTGTACTATTCTGTGATTTTTATGTAGAGGCTGTGTAGCAAGTTGACTACACTTAACTACCAAAATATTCAGAATTCAGATATGAAGGTGTTTTTAATTTGGAGAAATAAATTGGTTATTTAAAAATAAGGCACCTTTCTCCCCTTGTATTTGAGTTTATTCTCAGGGCTCAGTTAATGAAATCTCATATTCAAAAAGAATGTTTGTAACTCTTTGTAACTGAAGAAAATCTAAATATGCTATTTACCGTCCTTTAAATATTCCAACAGGCAAAAGAACCCCATGAGGAATGAGACAAGGAGGAAAAAACAAAGTTAAGTAACACATATATCTGTTAGCATGCATGCATACACTGAAAAATTTCATAAACTTAAATAAAATATTTGCTGTAATTAACATTAAATTGGATTTACACGGTTTCACAAAATTACCATCATTTAATATCAAGCAAGAGTTTGTCTAGAATCATCTATCCAAACCGAGTCTTGTGAAACAGATGAAGCCCACGCAACAAAAGAATTGAGATGTCATTATGTCTGACCATTTTTGTGGGGGGTGTTTCTCCTTTTTTTGTGTGCGCAAATTCTTAGACGTGTGGTACTTAATATCCAGAGAAAGACACGCAAGATCCTTCCATCTCCCAGTGAAGGGGTCAGAAAATAATTCTTGTGATAATACACTTGAAACAAAATATTCAGCCCAGCTACATTCAAATCTGTGGAGCGTGCCTGCCCCCACGAGTTCATAACTGAAATGCACATGGCAAAGAAAACTATTCNAATCCCATCAAAAATGCAATCCTCCATTGTGACTAACTTTAAATTAGCACATTTACATTTGTTAGTGGATTTTCTTCAAGAGAAGCATGCTTTTTCAAATCACAAAGAGTTTAGTATTTTTATTTTACAAGTCCACAATTGAAAATACTGGAAAGGTATAAATACTAAAATACCAACCTTTTATTCCCCTTTCTCAAAACAACTATCTTCATTAAGAAATTGATTTAAAGGATAGTTCCTTCAACTAATACTAAGCACAAAATCATGAAATTAAGAATTAAAAAATCAAAACACAAAAGGAATGACATTATACACAGCCACACAGAAACACAATCACAGATACTTCATTCTGGTTAGTTTTAATTTTGTTGTTGAAGTGATACTCAAAGGTCAAAGAAGCTCAGGGCCCATCAAGTTTGGTTCTCTTCCTTCTTTTAAATCTGTTCTCCTCTGGAAGGACGAAAGCTAGAGAAAAATTCAGCTGCATATGGTAAAAGGCTGGTTGAATAATTTTGCCAATGTTTAAATTGCTAGATGCCCATAGCTCTGGACAAATAGTCCTGAGAAATCACATGCAGCTGCATGGTAAACCAGAACAGCAGCTTTAACATATGGATTTCATGGTCTCTCTTATTGGTCACTATAAAGATGAATCTGACCCAGGGACCTCATCCTGTGCACATCAGCTCATATGAACAGAACCAAGTTTACACAAAAATAGTAGCTTCTCTACTGCACAGATGTCATCCATTGCACATGTCATCAGGACTGGCTTTCCTTGTTACAACATAGCTCATTTTCCTTAATAAGAAAAAGCTCCCCAAGTTTTCTCCAAGCCATTTAAAACCTCATGCCTCCAAACAGCAGAAATTCTCTTGCATTCTTTTGTTAACACACAGAATCCTCAGAAAAAAGCCTGGCAATGAAGAAAAATTGCACTATCTTTGGGATTTACAGATCAATTCTCAATTTTCACCACCATCTCATTTTTTGTCATTCTTGAGTATTTATTCCACACTGCAATCACACTTGGCTGAGAAGATATGATGTCCCCAAATAGCATCTGCCTCTGTGGCCAGAGGAGATCACCCCTCTCTCTTGAGGGAGGTTGCACCCTCACATGTAGGGAAACCAAGCAGTTCCTCTGCTTGTGCCTAGCAGGCATCTGCTCATGCATCCTTGCACTGCTCAGAGTGGTCCAGGGGCTTAACAAAGACGTTTGCAGCTCAAACACTAACCCTGGGGCGTACCCTGCTCTAAGTTGTACCAGAGGAGATATCTCCCACCACCACACATTGATTTGAACATCTCAGCAAATCTAAGCACCAGTGTGAATGGTTTCAGCATGAACTTTACCAAGTTGCAAACCTCTTTTCAGCACAGCCCTGCTCTTCCACAGCCTGGCACGAAACACACGGCATGGCAGGGAACCATGGAATACTTTGTTTATGGCAAATAGGAACTTGGAACTATGAAACTCTGCTTACAGGAGAGATCACAACAGGTCACACACTGATGAGCTCCTAACAGCACCAAGCAGGAGAGTAAACTTGAGCGATTTCTGGATTTCCGCCTCTCAGGTTTGAAAAGTGATTGATGCTTTGCTGCTAATGCTCACATTTGCAGAATGTAATCTGAGCTGGCATCAAATATAAGTTTTTCTGATAAGACCTGTATCTATGAAATCCTGTGTTTTACCTATTTGTAGAAACTCCTGGCAGGTATAAAAAAAACCCAGCCCCCTCCCACAAACTAAAAACCTCTGACTGCAAGAAAGCGTCCCTGCCACAGAACCTACACAAGGCTGAAAAACACTCAGACGCAGGAACAAACTTTTATTTTGGGGAGGATAAAATATATAAGTGCTAGAAAGGAAAATATTTACAGTGCACTGTATAACAAACTGTAACATGCAAGCAAAATTAAGTAACCCACTTAATAGCTAAAGAGGTATCATTTAGCCTAAACATCAAAATGCTGGCATTCAACTGAGAAATGGGAGTTTACAGCCAGAACAGTTATTTCTAATATTTCTAAGGCTGAAAAGTCTCGGTGTCCATGAAAGCGAGCTGATGAAGAACTTTAGTGAGCAACTGACATCTGGTGTGATACTGGTGCCCTCTGCTGTCAAATATTACACTTCAGTTACCTTTTTTTTTTTTTAATGAGATTCCAATGTACTCCAAATATTATCAAGCCATATACAGCGGGGAAACCAAGTATTTCTATCTGTAGGTGAATTATAAAGAAAATCGATCCTGACAGACATTCAGTATTACTGTAAAGAGAAGATCTAAGTACTCTCTTAAAAAACATTTTGTGAGATTTCCACATGGAGCTTCATATTGTAAAACAATCTAAAATCTTCATCTAATAAATTAAAACATTTCTTTGTTTTTCAACAAGCAAAGTGAGGACTTCAGCAAGTGAAATAGAGTCTTTGTGGGTTTGCTTTTCGTTTTCTTTTTTAGTTTATTTTTAGGAAATAAGCTAAAACAATTCCCTTTCAGACTGAATTATCTCCATATAGATTCAGAAAAATTAATTGCAAAATTAACAACTGGCTTGCAGATTGCAGTTTCTCCAAATGCCAGTATAGACTAATAAAGCCATTAGTTACATCTTTAGCGTCATCATTATTTCATTCCTATGTCCTTAGTCTTTCATTCTGTTTTCCTTTTCTTGTACATGTATTTTGTTCACATTTCTCACACAGGTTTCAGTGCCTTTCTTGTGGTTGCTCAGCCTGAGATCTATCAAGCAGCAATGTTCACAGAAACATCAGGGAAGCAAGATGCCAAAAGCAAAGGGAAACTTGAGAAAAATATCTAAATTACAGGTAAATCTGGATATGGTTGTGCCACTTGCAATTCAACCTGCCAGTCACTTTCCATTTTTAAACTTTAATTTCAGATACTTTGAAATTATTTTAGTGTTGGAACAGAATACCTAGCCTTTTCTTTCTGTGCAAACGCCTTAGCAAGTTTTAGCAATTATTTGACCATTTTTAGGAATGTTTTATTTAAGCACTGCATTCTTCCAACGAAATCAACTTTTACATAACTTTGTTAAAATCCAAGCCCACTCATTCTATGAAAGGAAAACTTTTAAGACATGCTCTTGTGTAAGTCTTCAAATTACTTTTGAACATGGGCTGCATTTGGCTGCATTATAAATTCTTAGAATTAACTGAATTTAACAAATCTCTTCAGAACACACTTTTTCTGAAGATGTTGCCTCTCCTGAGCATTCCCTGGCCCCACCTTCTGGGCTTAGAGAAAAAAAGCAAACCAGGAGTGAAATGGAAAGACACAGTAAGTAGAAGGACGCACAGAATAGTGAGAAGAGAGCATCAAAGTCAGGAATTTGTGAGTGGAAAGGCTTAGAAGTAGTGCAGGAGTGCTAGGACAGAAAGCAAGACGGTGGGCACAATATTAATAAAATTCACAAGCATTTCAAAGATTCACATCAGCTTAGATGTTTTCATTGTTTTGAGGTCAATATTACTTGAGGTCCTGGGCTATTATTCCCAGTGATTAGATCATGTTCTTGTGATATTCCTGCACACAGCCAGGGGATTACACAGTTAAATGTTACTCCTTGAAAACAGAAAAGACAGAAGTCATTCTCAAGACCTGTTTTGTCTCAAAAACTTCCAAAGAAGGGTTTTTTAATGTAAATGCAGTCATATGAAACTCCAACTCTGTTTCTTTACTTAAAAGACTACCAAATACTGACAGTTGAAGTCATTACAAGTACACTCTTTCTTAACACCAAGAAAAAAATATGTATTATTAGTCTTCACCTTGCAAAACTTACCTGGAAGATTAAATCAGTAATGGCTTATTTGTAAGATAGCAACCGAAAGATTTCAGCTTCAAAACGAAATGACAGGAGAACGAAGCTCGCAAGCAACGGAGAGGGGCAACCTCTAGTGGTCGTAAAGGTAAAAACGAGAGGAGAAATCCTACATACAGTCTGTCTTATCCCACTGGTCCAACATTAGGAGAATTTCAGTGGCAAAGGGCAGAGTGTTTTCTTTTTTTACCTGGACATACCATCTGCAAATTTAACACTGCTAAATAAAAGGATACTCAAATCCTATGAAAATTATGTATTACAATGAAAGGAGAGGAGAAGGAGGATCTCCTTTCTGGTGGAATGCTGTAAGACATGGATTTTGCTGTGCTGGAAGGTGCTTAATAGCTGCCACTACTAAATCACAAAGCATTTTACTTAAATATGAGCCAGATTTACATATAGAAGTATGTCAACTGACCTGAAGGTCTGGAACTGCATATATGAATAGCTCAGCAAAATAAAATCTTTTCAGAGTTGAGTTTTTTCCACAGCAACAAGTGATTTCACAAGTTTTGAAATAGTAGATAAAGAGAGGGTTGTAGGAGTAGAAAGAGTGGAGGAGGATGGATAACTACTAATAGCTTTCAGTAGTACAGACAATCTGTCATTTTTGCTCTACCATTAAGCCAGTGATTAAATCTTACCAATCTAAAATTTAAAAAGGATCAGGGTTAAAATTTTAGAAGGATCAGATCTAGTTTGGCACATATGCAGCATTGTTCTAAAAACGTTCCTCTACCACTGCCAAAGTGAACAAGAGAATCTAAATGTAAGGATGCACTGCTTTTATTATAGTTGAAAATCTTTCCCAAAGGATAAAAACCTACAATCACTGAAGAGTATCATCTACCAAAGGAAATAACAGGGAGATGAGAATTAAATGCCTGCAGATGACCTCTCACAATCTTTGTGATGAGTTTTTCAGCATTTTTGACCAGTTCCAGATTCTAGTCTCAAATCACAAAATTTGAGCTTCTTATTCAGGACTTTCACAGTCCTAAACTCACAACATTGTAAGACTTCAAATATTCAGGCCTTCCTTTTTTTAGGAAGAAAATAATGACCATCCCCAGGTCTTCAACAAGAATAGCCAAGTAAATGCATCACATGGCATTTGCCTCTGTCCATCTCCCTCTCACTCACTCTCCTAGGAAAGTTTTATCCTTCCTAGCCAGGCAAACTGGTATTTTATCCTCCCTAGTGAGGCAAACAAATCCAGATGATCAGCTTCTTCAGAAATCCAGCTGACATTAGTAACTCCACAGCACATAAGGACTGTTCATACTCCTGCAGGGTTTGGCATCCCAATTCCATCCTGGTCTTGATCTGTGTTAACTTTTTAGATCAGAACTCAAGCTACTGTTTAATTGACTACCACTCATCCACACCATGCAAATTACCTAGAATTGTGCACTGCCCTTTCAGAGCACAACTACACTTTGACTCTTTGCTTTCTGTCAGTCAACAATAAAGGGTGAATTATCATCACACAACAACCTAATTCTTTATCTACTGACTTTCTATCAATGCAAATCTGAACTTTCTTTGAATACGCACACATCATCACCAGTAAACCTGTGACTCAAATCTTCAGTCAAATAATTTATCATTAATAGTAGGCTATAATATATCAACAGTTGAAGTTAAATTGTTCAAAACTAGGATCCAACTATTTCACAGCCTAGAATAATAAGCAAAAGGTAGCACCCTATCTTTTGAAAAAATAATTTAACTGTGGTTGAACTATTTGAGCCAGAACCCCACACCTTATGGCAACAAAATGAAAAGGAAAGCATTTTGTCGATAGATAAGTTAAGATGTGGGGCTCATTGTGCTATTATTACAATAGCCAACACTTCCTATTTCTAGATGCTGTTCCCATTTAACGTCTTGGACAGCACTTATTAGACAAGTGAAATCTTCACACTGAGGCAAAGATTAATATTTGGTCCATCCATTTCTGAAAATAAAACACAAGAAAAATGCAATTTGTGTCTGTCTTTAGAAAGTCCTGACAACTTTCAGTGCAAAAGATGGAAATGACTGAGCAGGCTTCATACTGATGGAGGAACAAACAGGGTGAGAGGAAGAGGCAGAGAGATGGAGACTAGGAAAAATCCAGAGGAGAACCACCTCGCAAGGTGGGAGTGAGGACCTAAAAAACTGGAAATTCAGGGAGAATGAATGAATTTTTCAATGAATGAATGAATAACGAAGAGTGATCAGACAGGATGGAAGGAGATAGATCCAGCTGGATATCAAAATGGAACAAAGAGCCCAAGGGGACTGGGAACTCAAAACCAAAGACTAGGGAAAGAAATTGAAGAAGGCCAGAGAAGCTAGGAAGTTGGAAAGCAAGGCATGGTAGCACAGCACACAGAACCTCCAAACTACCAAATCTCAGTGAATAAACCCAGAAACAGCCTAAAGACAGAGTTAGCAAAATACAGAAAGGAGGTGTGGTGTGTCAGCCTAGGCCAGCAGCCATGCACCCATCCATCAGCTCACCTATTCACGTCCTCAACAGAGCAAGGGCAGGAAAAGGATGGAAAAGCTCACTGGCCAAGATGAGGACAGGGAGACTGTTCCATCATGGGCAAAACCGACTTGACTTCTGTAAAGTCAATTCAATTCACTGCCAGTTAAAACAGATTTGAAAAGTAAAAACGAAGACAAAACAGCACCTTTCCCCAATGTTTTCCCAAAGCTTAAAATTAATCTTTCACTCTCAAATCCTGGGGTGGGACACAGGGTATGTCATGAAAATGAGGGAGGGGGGAAAAGAAGCCCCCAAGTGAACATGAGGAAATTACACACATCAGAGTTCTACTAGGCAGGTTGAAGAGAACAGCAGTTAAAGGCTGGAGTCATTTGAGTTTGCACCTTTTGCAGGTAATGATTACAAGGTATTAATTACATTATTGCAAATTATTTTCCCAATAACCTCTCAGCAGAGTCAAGAAACTCCACCTGGGGGATATATCATGATGTCAAGGAGGTTACTGTGGACAGTGAGCTAAAGAACTATTCCAAGACAGTGAGAAGCACCACAGAAGAACCTATGAGAAAACTGTTAGTTCTTATCTTCTAAGCGCTACTTGGATACTGTGCTGTACAACTGAGGGATTTTTGAAAAAGATAAAGATAAAAGACTTAAGATAAAGTAGATTAATGATAAGTAGCTTAAGATAAAACAAAGTAGCTGCTCATCTGGGACGTGAAAAAGAGAAAAAAATACAAATCTGAAGGAAATCTCAGGAGCTTCAAAGGTCTATATTTTGACCAAGGCATGTTTTAGCTTACTCTCAACTGTTTTTGAAGCTTCTTTCCAAAACTTTTTGGACAAATCCTCTTCATTATCTGTGCTGGCACTACTTCTCCTCATAGTAGAAAGTCTTCTCAATGTCTAACAAATCAACTATGAAGCTATTTAAGTCATCCATAATAATTCATGCTGTCAGACTGCTCTAAGCAACCTTGGTTGTTGGCGGTTTTTTTTCTTTCACACAGTCCTCATGTACTTTGTTTCCTGGGCCCACTATTGTGAAATACATAAACGCCTTCATAATGAATTGACCTCCATCTTTAAAGTTGTGGCAAATTTTGTCCCCATCGTACCAATTAAAAATCTCTCCTATAAATAATTGCCATCACTGTCTTTTACCTTACACATGGCTTCCTCCCTCTCAGCATTGGCACACATACTTGAGATTTCCACAGTGTTCAGGCTGATTGGCTAAAAGGGCAACCTTTTTAAGTCAACTCTTGTAAGACATCTCCCTCATCATTGCACAAGACTCACCCTCTGCACACAACCTGCATTCAGTCAGTCCACAAATCACTGCAGAGTTTACTGAAATTATACAGTGTTTTAGATAATGTCTAAGAAATGCAAAAAATGGCCTCAACAGTTTATATGTTCTGAAAATATCTTTTCAGATAAATCCTAGCTTAACATTCAACTTTTTTTGTGGCTACATCACACAATCTCTCATAACCTTTCCCACAGACAAGATATTTGCCTGTGGATGAAATTCTTGCCAGGGGTCTAAATTAACACCATTGCTCTTTGTATGACTGTATAAAATGACATAATTTCTGTAATCCAAAAGGTCATCTAATTTGTGAATAACATGGTGCTTCCCATATTCATTTCATCGGAAGATTTCTTCAGCATATGTTAACTTTCTTATATCACCACCACTAATATCCTGAAAGTCAAGCAAATGCCTGCCTTTCAAAGAACATCTCACCATTCTCAATTTCCATTTAAATTGTCACCTTCTAGACAGTTCCTAACTGATTTCATATCTCCTTCATTAACCCACATTTTGTTTTGCTACACTAGCAAATTCCAGTATAGTACAGCAAAATTATGAAATCACTCACTTTCCATATTGGCTTTTTGCATTCATATAAACCATTTATACTTAATTGAAGAAAATCAAAACAAAACAAAAACAAACAAACAAAGATTCTCAGAAGCTCTACACACTGGAAACTTGAGAAGAACTGTTCTAGGATGAGATTACTGGAGTTGTTTTTTCCAACATGTAAAGTTCTTATCATTTGTTCAGAGCTGCCTATAAACAAACACATTCATTACAACTTCTCAATGACAGCAGTGCTGCTTAAAGAATTATGATGAAAATATACAGGATTATGACTTGTTTTGTAATTATTTTCCACCTCAGTTATGGGAATTAAGCTTACTCAAATACAAGGGGGAGTATTCAGGCTATTTAAATTGAAATTGACTCAGAAAATAACAAATAATTCAATGGGGTGGAATGTATCCCATATCTCCTAATTAGGTAATTTTTGTTGCATTCATCAGCATTTTAATAAATCTCACAACTATCTCATCTGAAAATCTCTTTACTTGGTCATCGTAACCATCTGGTGAGGTCCTGTGGTTGCTTTAGCTGAATGTAGGTTTTTAACTATTCAGTTTTACAAAATTACATTGTAAGCTTCTGAAACCATGTCTGGACTTTTTTTTGACATTTGTAGTGGGGCAAGGCTTTTTGATGTGGCTGAGAAAAATAAGCAGAATTCTTGCATTTCCCTTACAGAAAGAGAACAAGCACTCCAGGAACAACTTAATAGCCAGACGTGGTTTTACTCTCTCCCTTGAAATGAATATTTCATCAGCTCAAGAAATTGGCTTCCTGACCATCAGTACCAGTGGAATGAAGACAGCATTCAAAGTCAGACTCTTGTTTGGCAGGTTTCTTGTGCCACATAGCTGAAGCAGAGGGGAGACAAACCTCACACTGTTCAGATCATGATCAGTTGGCTAATGTAACCCTCTACCTGCAGCTGATGAAAGCGCTGAAGACACTTTAATCAAAAAGAAGCAGATGGGGTGAAGGCAGCTGGGAGTCAGAACACTGCCCATGTATGAGGCTGGGCATAAGCAGCCAGACCTCAGAAGAGGTCCTGCTCCCTTTCCCAGCCCTGTGGAGAAGGTAATACTCCTCTTCAGCTGTTAAAAAAAGTTGTACCTGCAGCGTCACCTGGACTTTAAGCTCAAAATAAAGCTTCTGTACAAGAGGAGAATAACTCTCCTCACAGTTCACTGTTGACATTTTTATTATTTGTACTCTGCCCCATCATACTGCTAATAAAATAACCTGCCTCCCATTAGGGCTCTTGCTGTGGTGCTTCTTCCACAGCTTACTTTCACATATTGCTTCTTATCTCCCACTATGCTTCCCTACATTTTCTTCACTGCTTTAATCCCAGTTGCCATTCCCTCCTAAACTTTGCTCCGCCCCCCATCCCCTTTCGAAAGGCTATCATCATCGAACAGTAAACAGTGCTGCAGTTACCCTTGACAACTGCCAGTGTTTTCAGTAGGCTTCTCAATGAACAGTTCAAATGGAAGTAATGAAGCTGATGGATGAGTCAACAAAAAAAAAAACAAAACAAAAAAAACCCCACAAAAAAACCACAATAAAAAAATCCCCACCTCACACTGATCTTCAATAGCTCCTTCAAAGCACTGGTTTTGCTATCGTGCCTGCAACTCCAAAATGCCAAGTTCCTCCATTCCCATCCATTTACTTAATTACTCCTTACAGATACAACAGCACTGATCCAGTGGTAATCTTTTCCTCATTCATCAGTAATGAAAACAGCAATCAGAACACAGAAAGGCTCTACCCAGTTCCCTTGTGGTTTTGTGAGAATCGAGCCCTACGCCACAGAGCTGAGCAGAGCACTCAAATTGCACAGCAAGCTCCCGTTTGCATCAAGAGTGATGCAAACCTTTCTGTCCATAACTGTGGCTACTGTACAATATTCAGTGTGTATTTGTTAGCCCAACAGGATGGTAATGAAGCACAGGAGATATGAAGCATACCATTTTAGTTAAGGAGAAAGAAAACTGCATACAGACCTAGAGTAAGCAATAAATCAAGATATCGATTCACTGTACATGTGCATACTCTGTTTCCAGAGTGGGGAGAATACAGATTATTAGTTAATGTAAATGTGGGCAACAGTTTAGCCGGATCATGCTCTGCTTCCCAACAGGGTTTTAGGCAAGTGCAGAACTCCAATTCATCTGATTAAGTCAGGGTAGGAGAGATTCTGCATCCCCTATTCACAGATTGAAGGACTTCAAGCAAACAAAACACAAGGCTCTATAAGTGAATACCATAGAGTCATACCTCAGATTTGTTGGCTCATAGGTCCATATTATTGCTAACAAACTACAGTGACTTCACAGGGCTGTTGCAGATCCATTAGGCAATGTCTGTTCATTCAAGATATCATTAAAAGTTAGATTCTAATGGTGGCATGTCATGCAAAACTACAAGCTTTATCTTCAGGTAGTTATTTCTTCTAGCTAGAATCATAGAATTGTTTAGATTGGAAAAGGCCTCTGAGATTATTAAGTCCGACTGTGCCATGATCCCCACTAATCTATGTGCCTAAAAGCCACATCTACGCATCTTTTGAACAGCTCCAGGGTCCATGACTCAACCACATCCTTGGGCAGCCTGGTTCCAATGCTTGACAACCGTTTCTTCCATGAAGAAATTTTATGTAATATCCAATCTAAAACTATCTTGTCCTGTAACTTGTTACCTGGGAGAAGACACTGACCTCAATTATCCTCCACACACTCCAGGAATCTCCTAGAATGTTTCCTGTCCGCTGTATCATATTTCCAGCTGACCGCCGGTCAGTTCAAAGTGTCCCATGAGAACAAGGGTTAGAGATCTTGAGACTTCTCCCAGATGTTGGTGGAATATTTTGCCTTCTTCTTTATCCTGGTTGGGTGTCCTATAACAGACTCCCACCATGAAATCTGCCTCATTGACCTTCCTCCTGGTCCCTACACTCAATCCTGTTCTCACCATTACCAAGCTTTAGGCAGTCAAAACACTCCCTAACATACAGGGCTACTCCACTACCTCTATCTCCTTGCCTATCCCCTGTAAAGAGTTAATAGCATCCAGTCCAGCACCCTGGCTTCTGCTAGAGCTGTCACTTGGAGTCAGCAGGATTTCTGGGGAAGGGGAAGAAAGTTACTCCCCTTCAGGAAATAGACAGAAGACCAAGTAAGAGAAGAGACTAATGAAAAGATGTACTATAATGGATGCATGCACTCACTTTCAGTGGACTATCACACAAAAATACTCACAATAAACCCAAGTTTTTTATAGTCTCGGGTGTACATAGATTTCCGTTTTTCCATACTGCCACTGCTGTTGTTAGGTTCAGATTCGGCATCAAATGCAATTCTTCGGAGTTCAAATATGATATCCCGCTGAGCCTATGTTAAAACAAGGTTAAAAAAGATTGGTTAAAATAACTGATCTCTCACTTAATTAAACAATACCACAAAAGGTGTTTAGAAACATGGTATTCCTCCCCACTGCCCAAAGTTTTTGTGTCTAAATTCCCTACTTCATACCTGGACAGACAGTCAGCAAGAATGACCTCGTGCTTCTCACTTTCAAAAGTCCTCACATTTATGAGAGTCACACATGGGTGCTTAAGTGTTGAGTTCCAGAAGAGGGACCCAGGTTAGCAAGGCCTCTGCCTACACAACCTTAACCACAGAAGCCAAGAAATGGCACACATTTCAAATGAAGCTGCTGATTAAGCTGGTACTTAAGCACCTTGCTGGATGAACATAAAATGAATCAGCACTCTGCATTCATTTTGGTAACTATCCATTTTTGCTACTGCAGAAATAGGTAAGAGAGGAATTACTGCAGCTGCAAATGTCTCAAGACAGTGATAACCACCCTACCAGCAATATTAACAGCACTGTGTTAGTCACTCTCTATAGAGATACGCACTAATTGACTGCATGTACATTCCCAAGAGTCAAACTTTTCCATCTCAAACTTAGTTGTAAGCATAAAGTAACATCATGCTGTAGGATTTTATGCTTCCTATCTCACTCTCCCACCTTCTCTCCTCCAAATTATCAGCAAGCCTTAAGATCATTTCAGCTTAAAAATTAAATCAGGTTCCTCCTTGTACAGGGGCTAAATGACGGCCACAAAAATTAAAGAAACAAGACACATCATCCCTATAGCTCATTGACCCTACATTTAAATTTCTGGAATATCTTAGGGGAGTGTCACTTTTTGCACAATGCATAATATCAAAGTTGATGTCAGAACACAGCAAGCAATAAACAAATGAAGCACTTTGTAGGTTCCCATTAACCAAACTAGGGTTTACTGTTACACAATTTAACTTCAACTCTAGCATGCCAGATAGTTTCCATGCAAACATTCAATTTAGCTCTACAGAAGTACTAGGAAGGACCATACATCTCTATTGCTACTGAGAAGGGCACAAAGGAAACAAACGCTGGGCAGCTGCTTAGAGTATCTGCTCAGGAGGCCAGGAAATTCTGTTCATGGAACTACATGCTAAGGAGAATTGCCTGGCCATTTTGTTGTACTTTTGCACAAGGAATGAAATAGCTAGTGCATCTTCTTACAACAACAAAAAAAAAACCCGTAACCCAACTTCACAGAGAGAGAAAATGAATGACTTATATAAATGTTCCTAGCAAGAGGCTTTTTCTTCCATGAAGAGCTTCCAGTGAGGAGCTGTCCTCCTCCTGCTAAGACCAGATCATGGCAGATGCTTACTTGATCTTGTGGATCCATTTTTGTCATCATTCTGTCTTCCAGAAGATTAAAGGTAAGTACTTGCAGAACATATAGCTGATGTGCCATTTCATTATTGATGGCTCTCTGTGCCCTGATAACATGCTGCAAAGAAAGAGAGACAGATTTTTGTGAATCGGAAAATTACAGCGGATACAATCAGGCGTTTCCATTTCCGAGTATGTGTTTGCTATGCAATAGTGTATCTATACTCCAGAAATGGAAAAAAAAAAACAAACCCCTAAACAGCCAAAAAAACCCTCATACACAAACACAAATCCATCCCACCCCAGAAAATCAAACCGCTAGGACTAGTATTACTGATTCAGATACTGTATTAAGTAACTGAAGGAGACACAACTTCACACTAGATAGGGTCTGTGCATATACTCAGAAGTACCATTAAAAAAACCAGTCTTGAGTAGTCACTCCAAAGAAAAAATAATTCCACCCCAAGAGCTTTAGAGCCCTGTATTTTATTTATTTTTTTCCAGGAGATTATATTAAGAAAATATTTAAGAGAGTAGCTGTCTGAGTAGAAAAGTATTCAGGCTGCCAACACAGCCAGAGAATACAGTGATTTAACAGGGCTCAACAGAGAGTCAGCAGCACACCACAATCCTGCCTCCTAGACAACTCCAATCTGTATGAGGAAGACTGCATAGAAATACATTAGAATATGATGCCCTACACATGCAGAATTATCCCATTCAGAAAGCAAACACAAAACTGATGGACAATATAAAAATCCTTGGTGTGCCAAAAACACCCAGTAGTTTTATATGGGAAACAGACCCAGGACTCTGAACACAGCAAAGCACATAAAGAAAGAGTCATCAAGCAGGAGATGGATACGTCAACTGATGTTGTACAGTTCCAGAGAATAAAATAATCTGTCTGCCAAAAGGCATTGGAGCATTTTATCACAATAAATAAACACCTAAGAATATTATCCTTATGATTGTTCCAAACTTCCTATGAACTCAACCAGCGTAAAAACATGCCTTCTGAAATAAATTCTGGGGGTTTTGTATGCATCAGTGAAATTACAATAGCAATTGAGAAAGTGCTGTTTGGTTTGTTTTACACTCATTAGAGAGAAAAATTTCCCCTCATTCCATTGAAAATGGAATCCACTCAAATGTCAAAGGCAAAATCCCTGATTTTCCATGACAGCAGATGCAGGTCTTCAATATTACATCCATTAACTATTTCAGTGGCTCTAATTCATGCTTCTTGTGGGTAAGTTATGATGAATTGTGTCAATCAAGACAGAATAGTCAAAAGAACCAAAAAACACAGGGGGTATTTAGTACTTTATTTTCATGTAGAAACGACAGTTTCTGTGACTGGGAAAATAATCCTTCCAAAAAGCAGTTTTGAACCCATTCAACCACCATTCAAGCCTTGTCTTTCAAGGCTTCAAAACATATCAAAATACAAAGGCAATTAATATATGTTAACTATGAACGCCAAAAACGGAGTCACCTTTTCTCTCTTTTACTCAACAGTAACTTAGACAACCATATACTTACAGTTAAGATGATGGAACGAAGCTGCTTTTGTGCCAAAATGTTTGCCATTTCCTGATTTAGTTAAAAAAAAAAAAATTAAAAAACCAGCCAGAAGCAGAAATTTTAGTGTCATAGCTATAAAAACGCACTCACTGAAAAGGTCTTACATTTCTGCATTGTTACTTATAAGTGGAAGTAAGCAGCATATCAGCAGTATGACAGTATGCATTATTTGAGGGATCACAAAGTCAGAATACTCCACCATGAGAAGAGAGACCAAGACAGTTAAAAGTACATCACAAGCTGAGGGCTTCGGTGATCCAAAACCCACGGTGGAAGACTTCAGAAGAGACCACTGTGGGTTCAGGAGATTATTACATGCTTGTTCAAGCACAACCTTCCCCCACAAACAATACAGAAAGAAGCATGGACTGGAAGCCAGCCAGGACTTTGAAACAAGATGTCAAATAAAATGCTTATTTACTTTTATATTTCGGCTGTTTCAAAGTCAAGTGGTCCAATTTTCATTCAATAAATCAGACTGCAACTCAGTGCTATTTTATTACAACAAATGGTAATTCTCCCCTGTATTTTAATAGCAATGTTGACATTGGTCCACTCTTACGCTTTAAATTAACTTGTCTTTCTAGATCTGTCTGAAATTATTGCCGAGGTGAATATTCTTTAATGCTTAAATATCTGTTCCTAACTGTCCATGCTGCAAACTGTCCTACAATGCACAGAAGGGAATATTTTACACTTACCAAGCATAAGAGTCTAATCTTAACCATACCTACAAGAGCATGCCCTATTTTTAAGTTCCATGAGCTTTTCCATTGGTACAAAAATGTGTATATGTCTGCACGTGTATGAGAGATATGCTTGCACATGCAGGGTATTCCTGCTGAACTTTGAAGTTAGCTGAAGACTAATGTAAAATATATACTAGTCACTTTTACATATATAAAAAATCCCCTAGAAAACAGACAAACTGAGACTTTAACATTAAATATATAAAGACTGGATGACTAAAACACATCTGTAGAAACAGGGTAAATAAAGTAAGTGTTAGGCAAGAACTTGCTCAGAAAAAGAAAATAATTCTTATTGTGTAATGAGGCGCAGAGATGTTGAACTCTTTTCTTTGTACCAGGTAAAGGCTGCTGCAACAGAACCTGGGAGTGACAAAGAAGGAATAAGGGACCAAAGATAAGAGAAACTCAGCTTCAGGTTTTAAGCCTTTCCCAGCTGCACAGGTTTCAGTTGCACGTAACAGCAAAGGAGCAAAGGAATGGATGATATAGATGGTTCCATCTCTTCCAGAAATGTGCAACTAAGCTGCAGGGGGAGTGCCAGGCACATGATATACCTCAATGTTGCTTGGAACAGACTGGCTGGATTTTTGTCAAACTATGTACCCACTGCCAAAAAAAAAAAACAGGTACAGAATATAAGATCGTATTTCTGCATTCAATGCAAAGAAAATAATAAAAAGGAAAATCTTCTATTTACTTTTTGGAACATTATCAAATTGTTACTTCTTTCGTAAGAAAAGATATCATTTAAAAAACTGTTACTGAGATACTGGGTCTTTTTGTCACCGGACTAAAACTGATTGAAGCAACAAGCATTCAAAAAACCTATTACTGCATCAAAATCAACTTTGCCTCCAGAAAGGCTATATAGTCACTAGCAGCTAATAAGCTGCCTCTTCTAATATAAGTATTGTATGAGCTGATGAGAACAAGAATTATCTGACCATCTCATTTCCCACAGGAACGTCTCTGCAAAAAATGCAGACAAGTGCAAAAGAAGTGTTTCAAACATTCGCAGTATCATTTCAATGCTCAAACTCTCAGCTCTTTCCCAATAGACTTATTTTCTATTTTATTAGTAACCTAGGTTTCTCTAGATGATTTGGTCCTTGACAGGGGCAGAAGAAGAAGCAAAGCAACCAGGGAGCCCTCATTAAAAAGAAAAATCTCGGACTTCTGGGGTTTTGCATTACAGAAACAGAGAGAGAGAAAAAAAACTTGAGAGAAAAGAATTCAGACAGCAGTGCCAATTTAAATCCCTTCCTTAATTGCAGAGCAGCCATCCACATCATGCCTGTAAGTTGGCAGCAGAGAGGGTGCCAAAGTTCCCAGAGTCATATGAGTTTTGATGCAGCTTCTCACTTCTAACAATATTAGTAGTGAGTGCTGAACATTAACTTTTGAGTGCCCATCACCAGATAATTGCATGAGACTGCATCACTTCAGTTCTTTGTCTTAGAAAGACAGAGTTCAGTAAGTGCCATCTGTTAATGCTATTTGGAAGGCAATGGACACCTACCTTTTCTATTGTGTGGTTTACTAATTAACCACAAGACAGATATAAAGAGAAACTGAACAGATTCCGACTGCATATTCTCTATTAAAGGCTGAGGAAAAATTTTTGCAAGTGTCAGAGCTATTATCCTTCAAAGCCAAAGCAGATCATTATCTCCTGATGATTATAAACTCCATGACTAGCAGTTTTGTGTCATGGCAGCAGGTATTACAGGTGAAGTCTGCCTGGCTTACTGCCAGCCTCACTAGGTGGTTACACTGTTGGCAAGACATGGTTTTGCTTGCTGGCAATACACTGTGTCATTGTCATTCAAGGAACACATGCCCACTGATTAATACTAAAGTCTTATCTACATCTGACATCGTTTCTCCCCTTCAAATATGACAAGGCATACTTTCCACTGAAACACAGCAGCAACTACTCACAAACGTAAAAAGCAAAATCTTTGGGTTTCTTACAAGGATCTATTATAAGTTTATGCCAAAACGAAAGAAAAAGTTTTTATTGTAATTTTGGGTTATTAGGTGCCTTGTTGCCTTAGTTATAGAAGACTGTATTGGAGGAAGAAGGAAAAAAGGTGGAGGGGAAGGGGAGGAAGAGCCTTTTTTCATAATTAAACCATGGGTATATTTTTCCTTGTTTGCAATGTTAAAAATACTTTTAAGAACAAGAAACAAAACCCAAAAAAAAGAACCAATCCCCTCTCAAAAACCCTCATCAGAGCTTTGATGTTTACTTAAAAAATCTCTAGCATTAAAAATGTAAATAAATCTAAGGAAAATCCTTGTCAGAACTGATCAGCAACTCTCAGTGAACTTGTTCTGGACAGTAACAGCATGTCACTACAAGAATTATCATCACTGTTCCTGATGACAGAAATGTTAAATAAATAAATTACTAAATTTGTTTTGACACAGGCTAGTAACTTCATAAACATGGATAAAACTTCGCTATTTCATAACACTTCACATTCCATCCCATTTAACATCAAGTAAAATCTTGAAATATTTCCTGATATCTGGCACTAAAGTTAACTTAAAATAGCACACTATAAAAACCATGAAATTCTTACACAGCGAGATATTTTTGTTTTCAAAAGAAACACGCTTTTTAATAAAAAATCCAGGGGGAAAACATTCTATCAAAAAATAGCCTGGGTTTACAAGCTGTGCTGGCAAAGAGTTCAGCACAATAAATATTACAGTCAGCCACAGTCAACATGGTTCATATGAGGTCACAGGGATCTACAAAAGCATGGAAGAATGCTTAATCCCTCCCAATACTGGTGTACAAGATGGAGGTAGTTCCATTAAAATGAATTAGCAGCACAAAACAACAGAACTAGTTTCAGTTTGAATTAACTGCAGAAAAAGCGTGCCTGAGACAACTGCAGGTATGAAAATGAAACACTTTTTCTCCTACAGATGCATAGCTATACAACCCCCATCAACTTACCTGCCTCTTGTCATCTGGTGCTTTAAGGAAGAGTGCATTTATTACTGCAATGGTGTACGTCTGGATTTCTTGGTCCGTCCTGTTTGGAACAATGTTGTAAATGTGAGAGAAGCATGTACATGAGCTGTAGAAACTGATCTTCCAGCTGCATTTCTGCAGGTAGAAGTGGAGGAGCTGTTTGCACATCATGTTAACCACGTAAGTTAGGCAACCAAGATGGGTCATAACCAGGATGTCTTTATTACTGAGAGAGATGATGTCCCAAAGGGAGACTCAGGATTCATAAAAGGTGGAATGAAGTGCCCCTTGAACTGCCATCAACCCTCTACCGATCATAGCAAGAGTCTGATAACCGGTTTCCATCAGGTGCACAACAGCTGTAGAGATAGGAAGAGGAATCTTTCCTAAAGGCATCTGGAAATGAACCTGCTGGTATTAAAGCTTTTCAGGTGCATTGAAAATGTCACAGGTGTGAGACATGCATAACTATGCACAGTACATTTACTCTGTGCAACAAGAGGCAGCTTCCATCCATTTAATCACTTAACATTACTATTTAGGAAAAAGTCCTTCCCTTTTCAAATATACATTCCGCAAAAGTTGAGCAGTTTTTGTCTTACACCCTTCTCAGAGTCTGGCAAGGAAAACAACCCCATGTGTACGCTAATGGCATTAAACATTTGGTGCTTAAGGTGCACAGAGCGCACGTTCTCTTCATTCCTCACTTACAACTACATAGATAGCTTATAGAAAAACACACAAACGAAGCAAAATCAAAAGAAACCAAATGACCAGGCAACTCCAGAAAGATTGTTACCAATTATGCAGTCACTTGTAGCAGAGGCAGCAATCATAAAGGAGGTTGCTGGTCTTTATACCACTGTTTTTTCTCCAAATGTCGTGCTATTTTTGGGGGGAAAAAATATCCACCATATCAAAGAGTAGTCAAAAGACACTCACCCCTGCAGATGTGGAATTAGCTGCCCAATTGTGATCTCCTGTGCTACTTTCTGATACAGGTCATGACTATTAAGCACCATTGATTCCAGGATTGCCAGCGACCGTTGCAAGATAGAGATGTCCGAGGCAAATTTGTTCACGTAGCTTGCTATCTACAAATACAATCATTCAGAGAATCTGCATCTTGTCATGAAAACAGGGAAAGGTAAGAAAGAAAACTGTTGATGTGGTTCAGAAAGGCATTAGGATAAAAAGTAGTCTGGTGCACATGTCAGTTACCAGTGAATACCTGAAAATGATCAACCAGGCACAACACGTACCATCAAAGAACACAGTGGCACAGGTTCTACAGCCGGCAGAAGTCACCAAAGGTTATTGTCAATATTCACATGACTAAAATGTATGCTTCATCATTATGTTATTAACATGATAAATCAGCATTAAAAAATTAAACCATATTTTTTGTGTAGAAAACTTTGGAAAAAACATGGAAACTAGTTCTCATTTTCTCCAGAAAAAAAACTGTGCAGCCAAGTCTCTCTAAAAAAATATCTAGGTTTCAGGCAAATGTTTCAAAAGAGAAACTTATAATTCAGGTTTCTGGCAAAACAGTTTAGAAAAACATGCCTTTTTCTTCTGCTTGCTATTACCAATAATGCTGAAAGCTCTTTCCAGGTTACCAATTAAAACTCTGTTGATGATCAGGGCAACTAGGTCTATAACTCTGTCTAGAGTCCAGCTTTTCATTAATAACCTTCCCTTTTGCTGCAAGCCACCAGAAGCAAATGGCACATTAATTAAAACCAAGTCTGACCTCTGCTCTTTTGCAGTGTGGCAATGACAAGCTGCACACTCATCTGCAGAGTCAACACAGCTGCACAGTAAGATGAGGCAACACGCGTTCTCCCGCATGCTGCCCAGCCCACATACCCAGCTTCCTGGGAGGAAACCTGCCTTCTGCTGGTGCAGGAAGCGAGAACTGCACAGGTTTTCCTCAAAGACATCAACACCAGCACAGTCAAAATGAAAGACACCCAAGAAAGCACAGACAGAAGTGTAGTGTGACCACAGTTACTTGCTCTCTACAGCCAAGTAACAGACTACAGTGGCCCCGTCCCAAGTTTGATATGCTCCTTCCAGAAAATTTTACACATCTCTTCAGTACCTCTGCTACAAGCCACTACTGTAGTAATACTGGTTCCAGTTCTGGATGCTTGCTGAGACCCAAAAACTGTTTGCCTTTAGAAGGAAGAAAGGCCTGCCTTGTGCCTGGAAAAGCTGTCCAGGTGCCTGTAAAAGTCACACTAAAATGCTGAAAAATGGACTACAGTATTGTTTGCACTTCTGACTTTTTAAGTAGTAATGAAGGAGCAAAATACCCAACTTTGGTTGGAGACAAGGAAAAACAGACAGATTTTTCTTTTTTGTATCTATTACAGCACTGCTGTTTGCTCTGCTACTTGGTTTGCATTACCACAGCAGGAACATCCTACACCAAATGAAACTCAATTCAGAGAATATACATTTACTTTATTTTCTGTAAAGAACCAAGCCATGAATGCATAGAAAACAGGAGGAGAGAAGCAACTCGATGAGCCTTTTTCTATTCTGGACTCTCAGTATCTTCTCCCAGCAAGTCCTGAGCCAAGTAATATTTACAATAGTATGCAAAGCACAATGTGCTGTTTAGAGCAACAATCTGCATGTCAGAAGCACTGTGCTACCCACCCCACCTCTCTTAATGGCAATCCAGATGTGTTTTGATGCATAGCAGCCAGAGTGCCAGATCTCCACAGGGCCCATGACGGGGATAGTATATGCACAGAGCAACTCTGCACTTCTCACAAATTAAACCAAGTGCCCCCTGGATGCCTCAGTTTTCAGGTATCCATGGATTGCTTGTGCAAATTGCTGTGTCCAGACTGTGTCCCAAATTGCCAGATTTCTGCCACCTCTGTAGGAGCACTGACATTTATGAATTATTCTTGGTGCAGCAGCACCTTCAAGTGGCAGTTAATGCTTCACTGGGATATAACATTTTCGTATCAGGGACATGCAGAAATGTAACAGTATGGATAACTGGAACCTCCATCGAGGAAAGGCTGCCTTAGACTCATTTATTCTCCTGACCTTGGACCATAACATCTTTTAATCATAAACACAAGGTATAAAGCTGTCTTGTGTGTTTAAAAACACATATCACACTGAACATAGATGCAAAACATCTGCTGGTAACTTGCATGTCAGGCTGTGTGAATTCATAACCACCTTGCTGAAGCATGAAGTCTGGCCAGAAATAATAAGCTTGTCTACCTTGAAAAATGAGTCATGAAAGTCCTAGGGAGAACAAAGCTGCATTAAAAAGAAATTCTATTCCCACACTTGAAGTTCTGGATGCGGAAAAAAATTAGGTCCTTCTTGAGAATCAACAGGAGTTCAAATCTGTGTTATTTGCTGCTTTCTGTTTATTAAGCACCACACACAAAGAGGGTTTTCAACATTCAAAAATAATCTTGCATTCATTTATCACAATTCTGATGATTAATAGAATGCAAGCTCAGTGAAACAGTACATTTTTTCCAGAAAGAAGTAACTTGATTGTTTTGCACTTCCACTTGAAAATCTGCAACGTGGGTGTGTCTCACTAAGGATAAAATTATTTTTTCAGCAAAATACCTGTAAACTGAAAATCTGCATAGTCCTCTTGGGACATATATACTCACATACAAAAGAAGAGTCTGGATGTTTAACTTCCTCTCAGTTTCAAGGGAAATTAGGAATCAGACCACAAATTTATACATTCATGCTCTTTTGAACTAGGAGCTAAATATGTAAACTGAGGGTAGATGAAAAACTTACAGCAAACTAATCTACATCATCTGAATTCTCCTTCTGGTTCAGCATCACTTAAGGCACAAGAGAGAGTTCAGAAGTTAAAAAAAGTTGTTAATAATAACAATAACTATTATTATTATTGTTATTGTTACTGTTTAAAAGCTGCATCAGAAAGAAGGGAAAAAACAGTGACAAAAACAGATCTAATTTTCATTATGTATGTTCATTAGTTATTTGCCTGCACTATCCTGTTGTCAGAAATGTACAGAAAAATCTGTCCCAGTTGTGGTCTCTGTTAAGATTTAATGCATAGTAAAATTTTAAAGGGTGCATATAATCTTAAAGTAAGGAACTAGAGCTGCACTTGACTACAGAAAAACAACTGACAGTTGTGACACACAGAAATACTTTTCTGGCTGCCACCCTGTTTTCCTGCACAATGTATTTTAGAAGATAAACAATTCGTCAGCATTAAGGCTCTGCATCATACACATATGAAACAGTAATTATATAAGTGATTTTTAAAGATTTTTTTTTAGTATCTCAAACAATACTACAAACTTTACTACTTCTCACGTAAGAACTAAAGATGGAAGTACCAAATTTGTGTAGTGCATTTTTGTCATGGTTTAGGAATGGTATTTCCCAGTTTAGTGCTCCCACTGAAACACCCCAAACAATGCATCACTCTCTCACTTCCCCCTGCTTCCTGTGGCAGGCCTAAGGAGAACTGGAGACACTAAAGGTAAACATCATGGGTTGAGATGAGAAAAATCTACTGGAAGCAGCAATGAAGCAAGAAAAAGAACTATCAATAACAGAGGGCATGAGACAGGTGAACCATTCACATGTGAATACTTACAAAGTGGTAACTGGGAATACCTGAGCCACTGCCGCATTACTCCCCACCTAGAAGGGACCCCTTCCCCGTCCCCAGAGAATGATGTGAGGTGGTATAAAATAACCTCTGGGTCCTAGCCATGCCCACTCCCAGATATTGCAAAAATTAACCCTGTTCTGGCCAGAACCAGGACAATTTTGATAACCAATCATTGCAACTTTTTCTAAGAACCTGGAATCCAAACCTTTTAGGCAGCTATAGTATCTGGAAATGAACTATATATCATTATAAGCAATAAAAAGGTCTTGAGAGAACTTTGCATATCATAAGGAAGTTTTTCCAAATGATGCTATTTTCTATTTTCCCTTAAAATAAGAAACAAAGTTCTCCTTGCAAGTGTCAATCTTACTTGCTACAGTTGGAATAGCAGTCTTTAGGTACACAAAGGATGGGAGAGTCTGTATCCAACATCAAGCAGTTATTCAGTAGAAGTAGTCAGGTGTTCCCCCTGAGCTCTCCTATAGCTTCTACATTTTTTACTTAAAAAACTACTCAAGAAAAAAATCATACTAATTCAACCCCATTCAAGTTTAGCTTTCATTTAACATGAAAGACAGCTTCAAAAGGCAGAAGCACTTGATTGCAAGTTCCCTCTCAGCAGAAACTTATCAGGTCCCTTATTCATCCTGTCAGTCACTTGGGCAAGCCCATCAAGGACCTCAAGCGGCCTGTCAAAAGCCAAAAGTCAGAGAAACAAGGGAGGACGAATTTGTAGATTGCTGCCATAGAGATGAGACATGGTCCAAAGGTACTCTTGGACAGAAGAGATGAACCATTAACAACAGGAACACACTAATTTCTTCTATTGTTACAATACAATCCACAGGGCAAAAGGTGTTGATAAATATGGACAGATATTTGTTTTGAGCCAATAACAAAGTAGATGCTCCAAACTAACTTCAGCAAGTTTCTTCATATGCTCCATAGTAGTCTCCCCTAGAAAATGAGGTGTTCTGGACTTGACTTTGTGTCTACTGCAGCCAGTTAAAAGCAGTTGTAGAATTTTCTTTGTCATTAGAAGATAACAGCAATCATCATCACAACATATCTAGACTGTGAGACTGGAAAAAAAAAAAGTAAAAACCAGACCAAAACTCAGATCAGTTACACTATTCTTTTCTTATTATTAAAATTGCATCCAGCATTTTTAATGACCAAAACTGAGATTTAGTATCTAAAGTATGTAATGCTTTTTTTGTAGTTGATCCTTCTTTCACTTTTGGTAACAAAACTAAAGTTCTACGTTCCTTCGATGGTAGCAATTTTCTTACTAAATTTGAAGTCCTTGCTCTGACACACTCTGCTAAAATGAAGGTTTCTTTGCCACAGGTTATATTAATTTCATTACAGCTTCTGATATTATTCTAGTGAAGTAACTGATATCTTTTGAACCTGTAAAAATGCACTTTAAATTATGACAAATTCAATCAGGTTTGAAAACACTTGGTAAAGAAGAATTATATGGTTTTGCAGTTTTTCTTCCCCAGTAAACGGAAAGTGTTAAATCATTAATGAACACTTTTTCTGAAGTCATCTAAATCTCTGTACCTAAGGAGTACTGCCATGTTTCTGCTGATTTTGTGCATCTCTGACATGTAAGTAAAGAAGGATATGTTGAAAATCAGGGACAGATCTGTTTCAAAACCACATACATAACTGCAAGATTCAGAGAGGCAAAGTTCAGCTTGATTAACTCAGTAGAAATCATCCTAATTTCAAATTGTAAACCAACTCATTTCTGTTCTTCCAATACCCCAGAGGAAACATTTCAATTCTGGTTTTTTTTCCTAGAAATATGGCATTACTCATATTTTAGTTTACATTACATCAAAATACCAATTTTTTGCTTTAACTGTATTTTATCTGCACAGGGAGGTCACAATGTAATTGAATAAGCAATTTCTCATGTAAAAAGTATAATACTGTGTTGATCCCAATTCACTGCAACTGACTTCCACAGTTGAACCAGATTCTGCAGCTACAAGCATTTATAGTTTGAAACAGCCCTTTAATCCCATTTTCATGTACTTTTTTTGACCAATGACCTAAATAATGTACCGGGGGGGAAAAAAAAGGAAGAGAAAAAAAAAAAAAACACAAACCCAAATCACAACTCACCTTCAATATTTAAACTGATATAGGAGAGATAGCATTGATTACAAATTTACCTTTTTAATGAATGCCACAGAGAATGTATCCCACGATACAATCCCATGATCCATCAGCTCAACAAATGCAGTCAGTGTAAAGGACAACATATCTCCAAAGCTGCAAGAGACAGGAGTCATGACAACATTTACCAGTAATGCAGCAGGGCAATGACCAAGGGAATAAAGCAGCAGGAAGCTTTCAGAAAGGCAGGCAAATGAAGCCAATTATGGACTAAGAGGTAGCAGAAGAGCAAGAGAGGCCGTGCTATAGGTAGTCTGCAAAACAATTTAGCATGGATAACAAGAATAGTCAACTGGAGGAAAGCAGTTGTAAGAGAAGTTATCCCTAGGAGAACACTGCATGCAATGCTCAAAAAAAATCAGTCAGTCCAGATTAAACTTCTCCCATAAATTCAGAAATACAGATCTAACAGAGGAGAGGAAATAAGTGAGCTTTTTCCTTAGCACTTATGAAATCCTCCTAATTGGAGGCCATGTAGAGGTGTCACACTTTGGTACCGCTGCATGAAGCAAGTTGGTTGGAAGTTAGAGCATGGTTTATTCCTTCTCTTACGATTAAGAAAATATATTTTAGAAAATCACCAGAAGAGATTATATATCTTAAGCAGCAACTTTCTGACGGTTAATGTCTTGATTTCTTTCTTTAAACCTGAAGATGCATCTCTTTTACTTCATCTATGAGCAACCAAATTGCGAAGCGTGAAGCTCCAATTATTTAGGTTTTGCAGGCCACTACCCTGCATTTCACACCTGAGTATTTGAAATTCAACACATCTTTGTATGAACTCAAGTAAATTAAAACCTAGTTTAAATTCATCAGGGATAATGTGACTAGATGCACAGGAGTTTTTCATGTTAAACCACAACTTTTAAAGATTAGCTTCCTCTCTATACATAGGGCACCAAAGAGTCAGCAGCCACAATGATCTCAGTGAAGCCCTTCCATGAGGTAACTACTCACTACAAACAGAAGGGCAGACATCCTGAAAGGGAGCAGTGAATTACCCTTCAGGTCATGTCAAACTGCCTGCAAGGTACTCTGCCAGTAAGCCATTAAAAAGCAAAATCATACAATCAAACAGCATGAATAGTCCCAGTGATTTTAATACAGCAGCTTACACCTAATAAAAAGATAGAATAAAAAAAAACTCCTCTGTCAGACTAGAACTGCTAAGCTTAGTATGTTGAAAACCTGAGACCAATATTACAGCCAATAGTTAATCAATGTAATTAACTGATGTTCCTTAATCTATGGTTTATCCTGCATGAAACCAACACAAAAGAAGTTAACATCCACTCAGATGGAAGACATTTAGAGCGGTACAGAGGAATAAGGCAGACAAATCAGCTTCAATGCAGCAACTCCAGCAGCAGGATTTGGTTTAATCTGCCATTTAGGGATATCTGATGATGAGATGCGGCCTTTAGTGGCCTCTTCTTTTAAGAAAGGACATTTTGCCAGAGCTCCTGAGATTCCCTCCACCAAAAACACTCTTGCCATTCCTGACATTTTGTGAGTAAAACCCAAAAAACACCAAAACACCTTTCCTTTCAGTAAATACAGGTATGCACAGTGGCTTTGATTACTTATGACAAAATGAAAAACTTCCACCAAAGAGCAAACAAGAAAAATAACGTCTCTAAAAACCCACTGTAATTTCGCAGGGAATACTTTCTTCATCAAACAAATGGTCTAGAAGTTGTGTTTTGTTTTGGGGGGCAAAGGATATTCTTCTGCCTTTTTATTTTGTTGTAGCTGGTTTGTTTATTTAGAGTTTCTTTAATATTGAAAATCATTTAAGAACTACATTAGACTTAAAATGTCATCATTAGCATTCCAAATAACCAAGGATTTCATATTAAGATGACAATAAGACTCTGAAGGAAATTTAATCAGCTCTGGTCCTGTCATGTTCCCCAATTCACTCCTTTTGTATAATATAGTTATTTATGAATCCACAAATAAAACAGCAAGCCTAGGAAAGGTTTTCTTCTAAAAGCTTGCACCTAGTGCATTTTCATGACAGAATACTTCCACAAATACAAGGAACACTAATATCATAAGTATTACTATTATTAGTATTTATCAAAACTAAATAAGTTTCAAATTTTTTTAATTAGAAGAGTAGGCCATATAGGTTGAAAAGTAGATTAAAAATCTCTCCCAGCATTAAATTAAGAATATCATCTGTCAGAGGTAAATTTTTTCATCTGTGTTTTAAAATTCAGTCAATTGACCTGTATTTAGTACATGAATGATCTTCTATAAATAAATTGTACATGAAAACTAATTCCCAACAACAAGAGGTATACTTTAGAGGGCCTACTTAAACTACACTAAACTTCTGCATGGATATTCATCTTCAGAACAGCAATGGCTAGAATGTAAAGGAATTAAACTAGCCTGGATTCACTAGTCCATTAAGTCTTCTCATCAAAACTGTTGATCAATCCTACCTGGTTAATACAGATTAATCCACGCTCCTCCACAGCTTTGGGGAATAAACTGGGCTAATGGAACTGACAATTCTGGTTTGAATGTATAAACCTAGTTTTAGCAGATCTGTCAGTGATACAACCATTTGGGATCCAGAAGGTGAAAGCACTTTTCAACTTAAAATGATCAGACACCTCCTCAGATGTCACTCCAGTGACTCTGCCTCAAATAATTAATGACTGAATAGGTGCAACACTGGGACTAATCGAGCAGCAAGAAATACTTCAGCTCTATTATTGTGCAGCACCACACATACACATTATGTCCTTCTAAAATACTTGGCTATACACATGCACCTGCCTAGACACATATACACCAAGTGTCATTGCAAAAGTCAAAAGCCAGGCTTAAGGGATAAGCATTAGGAGTAGTACAGCTAAAGATGAAAGCAATCTGCAGGGTAACTAGGGCAAGATAAGGATTAAAGCATCTGCAGGGGGAGAGGAAGGGTGTTGACTCATTGTTAAGCAGTTAAACACAAGCAGATAGGTAGAAACAGAAATTCAAGTAATTCATTTCAAAACACACACACAGACACACACACTTATTAGGAGCAGCAGACAGAACAAAGGCTAAAAATTTCAAGGGAATCAAAGCTAGTTTATAATGTTAGCAATCTTTAAAAAAACATAGTAAGAGCTGTTTAACTCAAAGTCTCTGTAAGGGTTTTGATCATTTAAAAATTCAAAAAAATAATGGGGACACTTTCTTCATAAATTTTTTTTAAAATAATCCATAGTACAAGGCACAACAATTCTGTAACTATCTAACCCTTGCTGCTCTGGCTAAATTACTTAATAGTTTGACAATAATTCCTAATGAAGGTGCTTTTTAATGCAGCAAGAGGGGGAAAATGGTCAGAAAGATGCACCGTGTAATTGAAATTTCATATCTCATTAACACTGACATCTTAATAAACTTTGCTCTCACGCAAGCTACTTCTGCAAGCCTTCCTGAATGCTGTTCTGGCTCTGGCTCTTGAATGACTTACACTGGGACAACTGATAGAATTTTCACTATTTGCTGACTCCCCTCTTCTAAAGCCCATTGTGAGAGCTGGTCATGAAGCATCTCCTCACCCACAGTAGGTCTTGGCAAAAGCCTGCTAGGCAGCAGAAAGCTGAGGTTTGCAATGCCATCAGCTGTCCCAGCATGAGCCATTCCAGGGGATGGCCATGCTCTAAGTCTGTGGGTCCTCAACCTCTCTCACAAACCTGACTGAAGACTAAGGCAACAGCTGCTTTCTACATCTCTAGGCTTTAGAAAAATACCAGGTCAAACCTGTTAAATTAAATTCCTAAGAATTCTCTGTATTCTTACCTTAGGAAACTGGGGGGGGGGAACCAACCAAAGACAAAACAACAGCAACAACAAACCCCCAAACCATTCCACACATTTTGATACTAGTTTTTTCTTTCCTGAAAATAAAAATGACAGGAATGTGCATGTGACCCTGATTACCACACCTGTCTCTCACATGCCTTCCTAGTATCATTTCTACATGCTAAACCATCTTTTTATCCTGTGTGCTTATTTTGAAAGATGCCTACAGCAACTTGGACTACTTTTCAAAATAAATTAATGGCAGTTTAGTACTCAAATCCCATAGATGTTTTTAAAAAAGAAATTTTAAAAATCTCAATCCATGTTTCACACACATAACAAAATGAATATTTTATCACTGTTATGGAGGGAAAAATACTTGGCTACTCAAATTATTAAGTAAATCAAGATAATTAGGCAGGCTCAACTGTCATAAGGTAACAAACAAAGGAATACAAGCTTTTACCAAGCCTGATGGAGTGTCTCATGTTTTATATGAAAAATACCTTTGTGTAGTAGAATCTGGAAATTAATTGTTGTTTGTCTGTTGCAACCAGCGTACAGCCACCAGCCCACTGGGATTAGAAGCCAAAGAACATACACCTTTACACAAACCACTTTCATGGGCAACAAAAAACCAAAGCTGAGCTCTAATTTTGCATGGGAAAGCAGCAAAGAAATCATTTAATTGGCCAGGAGGTAACAGGAGAGTTACAGCCTACTACTAAATGCAGGAGTGGTTAACTAAGTCCCTTATCTAGGCTCACAGCCTAATACTGGGCAGCTGAAAGGCCTGACATCACTGAGGTCAACATCAAAGAGAAAGAACAGCTTTTTAAATTGGAGCTGTCAAGGATAAATGGCCATGAATAAATTTTAACAGGGGAACAGAATATATCTAATCATCGGAGGACAAGAGCTCTGGAAAGGCCATGGGAGCCAGAATCTAACTAAGTTAAGTCTAAAACGAAGACTGATGATGTAACAGGATGCTTTGCCAGCAGAGTGTGAACTTTATATTGCCATGGCTCCTCTTCACTGCTTCTACACTGCCTTGTTTCTTCAAGCAACCCTTCCAAGGGTAAAACTAAGCCACCGTCAAATCAAAGCAGGAGCAATTCACACCTGCTTGGTACTTAGTACTGATGAAAATGATGGAACAATCTGTGTAGTAGCTGCCCCTATTTTTCTAGATGATTACAGGAAACACACTTAACTGCTCTGCAGCAACTGACACAGATTTTTTTTGTTTTTCATTGTGTTAGCTAAGTGCTACTGAAATATTTCTTTGTGGTACAGTTTCACTGCATCATTAAAAGGGGTCAGCCTTATGATTTCAAATCTCTTGCATTCCAAGAACATGAAATAGCTTTGAAACCCTAGTATATCAGGGTTTCACTATGTTTGAAAATTAATTTTCATTAAAGGAAAACAAGCTGTGAACTTTAAACATAACTGTAAATATTCTTGAATAAATCCAAGTGTAGATACTCTTATTATGGAGTGTGACTAAATCCACTTAAAGGTACATTAAGCAAGGGAAACTAGCCCAGAGGTACTATTACACACTGAAGATGCAATTAGAATTACCTTTTCTCTTATTCCTTATTTTTTAAATTCCTGGTTTTGTTCATTTCATGGCAATTTCATCAAATGGACTACTTTTCTTAAAAGCCCAGGAACAACCATGCAGGAAAAACATCACCCTCCAATCAGTTTGGTTTGACTACAATTTAGCAGTGCAATGCAGAATTCAATTAATAGAGCCATTTCATGATTGGTTTGGGGTTTTTTGCTGTTGTTGTTGGTTTTTTTTAAATTTATAATGTCATTCTGTACATACAAAGTAATTTGTTCTTGTAAATTAGCATTTGGTTTTTTTAAGTATCCTTAGTCAAGAAGACAGGAAGTGGATGCTGAGAAGTGTTATAGTTTAGTCCATGATATCAAGCTCTGTGGGGTTTATTATCGTTTTCATTTCACTAGGTTTTTTCCCATTAATACATGAGTGAAAAATAGTCAGGATGTTGGATAACTACACTCATAGAGCACTAGTGTAAACACTTTACCTTCAAAACATATGAGCAAGCCAGCTTCCAGAACTACTGATTTCACGTCCTCAACAATGCCTCTGTTATCTTTTTCAGTACAAGTCCCATTTGTGTTACTTCATTGTATTATCTCACGTACCACTGCTGGCAATCAAAATATTAAACTGAGTATCCCCATGTAAACCGAAGTTTCTCCTGGCAGGATTTAACTTCCAAAGTTAGAAAAAACTTTAGTCACAGACACGTTCTTTACTGCCGCATTTACAGATGTGATGCATCTACATTGAGCAATAAGGATCCTCTTAATAAGTATCTTAATAAGGATCAAGTGGGTAAAACCTTGTTCTCGTGAGTAAACAAAGCTAAACTGTGTAAAAATAATTAATTCAGGTCATCAGTCACATCAGGTCCTAAAACCCGGGTGCAATGCAACTGTAAGTCAGTATTCAGTACTGTCCTGAAGACAAACTTAATCCATAGAAGCCTACAGTGTAATAGAACTTGGAAACAGGGGGGTGCTGAGAGTCGACAACTATTCTTCCACAAAGAACTATTTTCACAGCAGTGAGAAAATGCCATCTAAAAGGACAGGAGTCTCAGCTGGGGTAACCACAGAATCACTGAATTTTTAAGGTTAGAAGGGATTTCTGAATATCATCTGGTCCAACCTGCCAAGGCAGGGTCACCTGGAGCAGGTTACTCAGGAACACATCCAGGTGGGGTTGGAATGTCTCGAGAGAGGGGGACTCCATGGCAGCTGCTCCCTGGGCAGACTGATCCAGTGCTCTGCTGCCCTCAATGGAACAAAGTTCTTCCTCATGTTGAGGTGGAACTTGTGTTTTAGCATATAGCCCCTGCTTGTCATCCTGCTGTTGGGAACCATGGAAAAGAGTCTGGCACTGTCCTCTTGGCACCTGCTTTAAAGATATTTATCTGCATTAATGAGATCCCCTCTCAGTCTTCTCCACACTAAACAGGCCCAGCTCCTGCAGTCTCTCCTCGTAAGAGAGATGCTCCAGACCCCTAATTATCTTTGTCGCCTTCCAGTGGACCTATCCCAGGAGATCCATGCCTTTCTGGTACTGAGGAGGCCAGAACGGGACACAGCACCCCCCAGGTGTGACTTCTCTAAAGCAGAGTAATGGGGGAGGATCACCTCCCTCAGCCTGCTGGCCTCAGTCTTCTCAGGATACCATTGGCCCTCCTGGCCCCAAGGGCACTGCCAGCTCATGGTGAAGTGTCATCCTCCAGGACCCCCAGATCATCTCTGCAGAGCTGCTCTCTGCTAGATCAGTCCCCAACATGTACTGGTGCTGGGGTTATTCCTCCCCAGGTGCAGGACCATACACTTCACCTATTTAAACCTCAGGTGTGTCTCTCTGCCCAATTGTCCAGCCTTTCATGGTCCTGCTGAATGGCAGCACAGCCTTCAAGTCATGCTGCCAAGCTGATGCTGCCAAGAATACCATAAGCCTCAAGTCACTTTAACAATTTTCCTCCTAATCTCAACTTTTCTATTATGAAACAACTTATTTTGTATTAGGTTAAAAAAGTGAACTTAGCAGAAGGATTTAAATTCCCTGCCAAATTTATTCTTACTGTATAATTTATTTATTAGGCAATGATTTTGAAATAAATGTTTTGGAACTTGGTTTACAGTAGATTTGTGGAAGTATGATTTAGCACAGGTTTGGATGGGGAGCTGCATTTCCTACATGATAAATCACATCAAGCTCTCAGCATGACAGACATATGCTTAATGGATTATTCTTGTGCTTCCTTGGGTTTTAGCTATACATGATCTATCAAATTTACAAGCAAATCAAGATATTAGAATATCTCTTGGGATTCAAATTTATCAAAGCCTGTGCTTAACTCTGAGCAAACAGAAGTATTCTGTTCAAAATTATCAGGGAAATAGGCAGAAAAATTCTGATATGAGGCCAATTACTATTTTACAGTTTTCCTTTATGCAGCTATCTGTAACAACTAGTATTACCTGGCACCATCAAATAATAGGAATTCAAACTGGGACAATGACCTTACTTTTCATCTCACTAACAGTGACCACTAAAATTGCCAACTATCAACCACACAAGTCAATGAAATCCAAGAGAGGAATTGGAAAAGGTGGGGAAATTAATTTTTTTGCTGAAATTAAAAAAGAAAACAAAAAAAGCGCCTTACTTCAGAAATAGTAAAAGCCTCTGCTGAAGTTATAGAAATGAAGCACTCATTCCACAGGCAAAGCAAAAAAAGGCTTATTCAGAAAATTTTAACAGGCATCAAAGAGCAGAAAGCAGAGAAGACTGAAGACTTGCTGATGAATATGCACAGTCATATTTATACATAAAGATTAGCACAAGGGCCTGAACTCAGTCATGCAAAAGAAGAGGTAGTATACAAGGTGATGATCTAATCAAGTTCTTACCAGGGCTTCATTATCTTCTGCAATTTCTGATATCGTCTGCAAAATTAAAACTTGCATGTGAGGAAAAACACTTTAGAACATCTGTACTCTATTTACTGCATACAACCCCCCATTACTTGAGACATAAAATTCACAGACACGCACACAATAGGAGGTAGTAAATTGCTAACAATTTGATGTGAACAGAAACAGTTCAGTAACTGGTATGAACACTCCAAATAAATTTCAAATATTTGTTCAGAGAACTTATGTTAACTTCTGTTACGAAAAAAACATATCTAGGCATTCTAATTTAGTAAAGCATTTGTGTAGAAAATCTTTGATACAAAACAATAAAAGTATACACATTAAGCACCTTCTCTCCTGTTTCAACTAAATGTAGCTCCTTGCCTGGAGAACTCTTATTTACTTGTAGTTTCCATCACCAATACTGATGTCAGAGTCATCAGCATTGTTGAAAGTTGTGTAGCTAGGATGGTAAATGGTAAAAATAACAACAAAGATAGATACCCTCTTTCTAAAACACCACTTAAACATAAAAAATAAGACAACTAGAAATAAATAAATAAATAAATAAATAAAAATAATAATAAAAATAAAATCTATCTCTTTCTTAACCCCTTCCTGTGCCTCCTAAATCTATTTCATGGTTTTAGTTCAGAGGTTTGGCTGCAGTTCCACACTGGGCAGACTAGTGTTCAAAAGGACAACAAAGAGGTCCCTCTTTCCTTTCTGCACCTTCTCCCCAGGTCTTCCCCTTTGCACTTTCCCTCAGAGCAAACTGTACAGCAATGTCATTCAGCTCAGAAGAGCTCTAGGACTACAAGCTCTCCAATCACTGATTCAGTTCTCTAATTCTCTCCCAGAATGTGGCTACAGTTTGGGGAACTTTTTTGCCTTTTGGTAAAGCAGTAATTCCGCCCACCTTTTCAAGAGGAATCAGTCCCAAGGAGGGCAGCTTTTGGGCCAGTTTGTGTAACCATCAGTGGAGAAAACACAGAGAACATCACAGGAACAGTGGTTTGAAGTCCTTCTCTGCCAGCTGTGAGCTGCAATACTCCTTCCTGAAGACAGTGCTGGCACAGTTTACCATGTATCCAAGCACAGACTGGGCTACAGCCTAACTTAAATCAGAGAAGTGACAAGATTTTCTCCTTGGATTTCATGGCCTTGGTTATTTTATGCTCCAACATCTATCTGTGTAGCCAGTGATAATGAATAAACAAAAAACATCCTGATGATCAGACAGCCTTAAAAAGTGGGGGAAAATACCCTCAACATACTTTTATGAGCAGTAAAATTCAAAACATTTTCCACAGTAGGTGATCCAAGCTTCAGCAGAATGTCACTCCTGTGCTTCTGCAAACTAAGTGTTTCCATGCTGTGGCAGACTCTGCTAAACCACTAAGAACAATCACCCCAACAAATGGGTTTGTCATCTTCCAAATGTGCATGGATCCTTGCAACTTTCTGCAGCATGTCAGCCAAACTTCATAGCACTCTTCTCAGGCCAGTTTTTAAAATAGCTCCTTTCTTCCAGGTGCTGACTTTGGCTAAGCAGCAAACAAATTCGAAGTTAGGGCTGTTTTTTTCTGATAGAGAAACAAGTGTGGTGTTTGCAAACTGGTAGCACTTCAAAGGACAGACAGTTTTGCCAGAGATTTTTCACAACAGGCTCTAATCAGAGCATTTTCTCCATGACACAGACAGGGATTAAAGAACAAACATCTGAGTCCTAAAACAAAACACTTAGACAGCATCTCTCTTAACATTTACAGAACTCTTATCCATCCTGAGTTAATCAGCAATCAGTTAACTTGAGGTCAAAAAATGTGTAAAGTAAAATACGAATTTAAAATAATGTGCAGAAATAATTGAATTATATAAGACTTTTCTGGTGAAGCAATAGAAAGACAAAATTTTGACATGAGAGGAAAGACAGCCATTGTATTAAATGACAAAATTTCCACTGATTTTTGTTGCTTTGGTGTGACTAGAGCAGCAATCAATCTAGGATATCAAATGTTGCAGTGACACGTGATTATAGATTGAGTTTTACCACTGAAGATGTGGATGGAGGGTGTTCTCTAAAGCAACACGTTATTTTCATCCATCATCAAACCAAAACATAATAGAGAGGGGACTGGCATGAGCAGGAGTTCCTCTCATATTTACCACAGACCACGAAAATTTCTTCACGGAGGAGCCACACTGATTCTTCCAGCAAGTCAGCCTGAAAAGGAACTAAGTATAGTCTGCCACCTCCATCAGCTTTGCTCTTTCTGTACATACATAACTGTTAGGTTTTTTCCAGAGGGCTGACGCTGTGGTAGCAACCAAAAAGCTCTGTAGAGCCCTTCTTGGTGAGTAACCAAGGTAGGGTCAAAAATGTTGAAAGCCTTACTAATCTAGACACTGTAATTAGTTTGATACTTTTTTTTTTTTTTTTTTTAGAAAGTGTCCCTCAATTGCACTTGCACAGATTTATAAGGGCAAGTTAGATAGCAATTGTGAAAGGTTGAGATTTTATAGTGATGAAAGACAAAACTAGTGACTTTTACACAGGCAGGAATCTCAAAATAGATGCCAACATAATGCAAAATAACATGAGTGACATGTTACCAGGTTAGACCTTTTTCTACTATAATATGTTCCCTGTCTGGCCTCAAAGGAACTTTATGATACACTTCCAAATGAATCCCAAGGAGCAGCAGTGAGTTCTCTTTGGACTTTTTCAAGCACATAGACTTACTACTTGCTCAAATACTGCAGGTTACACCTTGTGCAGCTTCCAATAGAGACCAGCTTAGCAGGGACCTGACTAGATCAACTCCTATCTGTTCATGTGCCAAAACTGCTGTACAAAGACTAAAGATACCCCAAATCTAAACTCCAGCTGGAGTAACCCACAGTGTACAGGAAGGGCTTGTCTGAACTGGGGAATAGACTAAAATATCCCATTGTGGAAGCCAGTGTGGAGCCACTGTAGCTAATGATACCAAGACCTAAAGCAGTCACACCAGCGCAACCATTGTTTCTGAGCCTGCACCATTTGAACATAAGCAGAATTGTGTAAGAGTACCACTGAGGATAAAAGCTTTTCATGCAGTATGATGCCAGAGAGGGTCACTGTTACCAAAGGTGGAAGATGTCCACAAAAACTTCCTCCTCTACACAAACACTGATGGGATGATGGATGAATGACCTGCTAACCACATTAAAGCGCTCTTTGGCTATTGCTTTTCAGGCAAATGAAAGGATAATGCACATTCCAGATAACAGAGTTTAGAAAAATGATAAGAAAAATCCAAGAGTACAAATTCCTGGCTTCTGTCTCTAACAGGTGTGGCTATCACGAGCATATGAAATCTGAGAGACACTTTGACCTGGAATAATCTACAAAATTACTATTACTGTTAAGTTACACAGCAGCCCTCATACTCCTCACAGCCACCACAACATCCCACAGCCACATTCAGTCCAACAGACAAAAACATCCTGGAAAGTTGCATAAGTGGAGATTTTAAACTCCCTTGGTATTTTTCTTGGTTTTTCAAACACTACAGTTTTGTCTGGAATTCAAATATAACAGATTTGTTTAGCCCACCTTTGTACTCTGGAGAAAATTTGGTAATATAAATCCACTGCTGGAGTTATTATAACATTTTACAAAAGAAGTTGTCAAACAAAACCCAGAAAAACTGTCTCCTCTCCACATCCCTGTTCCTGTCAACAGGGTGTTGATATCACCATTTAGAAGGGGTCATTTAAATGCTAATATTCTCAAACACAGGCAAAATAAAAAAAATCAAGCCTTGAGAAAGTTCCAGGATGGGCAGACCAGCAACTTCCCTCTCTTTCCTCCAAAATGTGATCTTCGACAGTCCCACCTTCAGATGACCTTGAGATTGGCTCAGTTGGTTAAAGCATGCTGTTAATAACACTGAAGCTGTGGGTTCAAGCCCTGTAGGGGCCATTCACTCAAGAGTTGGACTCAATGATCCTTCTGGATCCCTTCCAAGTGAGACGATTCTGTGATTTTATCTAGAGCCTACAGTGTGTGCTTTGCATATGTAACAGATATAAGAAAAAATTGTACTTGTGTGTGCTGAGAGGGAGGGTGTAATCTAAGCCTGAAGACTGATGGGTAAACAAACCCAAAATAGAACAAGAAGGAGAGAAGTAAACCAACAAAAAAAAGCCACTCCAGAAAAAATCCTACTCCACCTTCTTTCTTTATGGAAACTGCACTGAAAGATGGAGCTGCAGCCCTTTCTCATTCTCCTACCATTACCATCTCCACAGTGTTATAGAAGTATTACCTGATTTTATATACTCTTCTGGATTTCTGCCTCATAGACAATAGTCACGCTCTCCCAACATTACAGAAGCACTAAGAAATGAAGATTGCGTAAAACTCCTGTTGGACAAGAATTGATTTTGGCAGCAATGTCAGATTAAGTAATCTGTGCTTCTAGGTGAAGCTTCACAGGAATGGTTGAGACTATTTAAAACTCTGTGCTGTCAAAAATACAAATTAATTTCATCCCTCCATTGGCTGGCTGAGTTTCTGACAGTTTAGCAAATTGAATTGCATCACTGAGGAGTCAAATAAGCATTAGAGCTGAACAAAAGAGGCAGCAGGTACTAAACAGCCAGCAGCCAGGAACGGTGGAAAAAGATTACTTTATATAGTGGCAAAAACCTACTAGCTTAGTATTGTTCCTATCTTCCGAAAATTCATTTTCCACTTATCTAGCGAGCTGTACTTGCACAACTGTTTTCTGGGACAACGCTGTGAGCTCAATCAAGGAACTAAACTAGGTTAAGGAATATTGTATTAAAAATAGCCTCTACTGTCACTTTCCATAACCCACACCAGTTTTCCAGTCCAGCTTGGTAGAAACAGTACTGGTATAACTCTCCAGATGAAGCAGGACAGGAACAAGTTAGCAAGGGCAGCCTAAACGTTTTGACAGCGCTGCTGAAATACTCATCAGACTAGGATGGAAAAAACCACCAGCAGGTATTTGAGCAACTGTCCCAAAAATTGTGCTAAAGTCGGAATAACTCCAAACCAATCTGTCTTCAGTTTTCCACTGGGCTGGTATACAGTATTATCTCTCTAAGACAAGCCAAGAGCTAGAATTCCACTGAGCAATGCAATTTGTCCTTAAAGCATGCACAGTTGATCTCTCAGAGACTTCCAGCAGCCAGACATAGCAGCCAATTCTGCATATGCTCAATAGAAGGCTCCTCTTAGTCAAGACAAAAAACCCATACAGAATCACAGAATCACTAGGTTGGAAGAGACCTCCAAGATCATCAAGTCCAACCCAGCCCTTACACTTCAACTAAGCCATGGTACCAAGTGCCACATCCAGTCTTTTTTTGAACATATCCAAGGATGGTGACTCCACCACCTCTCCGGGCAGACCATTCCAATACTTTATCCCTCTTTCAATGAAAAACTTTTTCGTAATATCCAACCTATATTTCCCTTGGCACAGCTGAAGACTGCGTCCTATCATTCTGTCAGTTGCGCCTGGAGAAAGAGACCAACCCCCACCTGACTACAGCCACCTTTCAGGGAGTTGTAGAGAGTGATTAGGTCACCTCTGAGTCTCCTTTTCTCCAGGTTAAACAACCCCAGCTCCCTCAGTCATGCCTCACAAGACTTGTGTTCCAAGCCCCTCTTCAGCCTCATTGCCCTGCTCTGGACGCGCTCAAGCCTCTCAACGTCCTTCCTAAACTGAGGGGCCCAGAGCTGGACACAGCACTCAAGGTGTGGCCTCACCAGTGCCGAGTACAAGGGAAGAATGACCTCCCTGCTCCTGCTGGCCACACCATTCCTGATCCAGGCCAGGATGCCCTTGGCCTGCTTGGCCACCAGGGCACACTGCTGGCCATGTTCAGTCGGCTGTCACCACTACCCCCAGGTCCCTTTCTGCCTGGGCACTGTCCAACCACATCATGCCCAGCCTATAATGTTGCAGGGGGTTATTGTGGCCAAAATGCAGCACTCTGCACTTGGACTTATTAAACTTCACCTTACTAGACTCTGCCCATTCATCCAACCATTCCAGGTCTCTCTACAGAGCCCCCCTACCTTCCAACAGATTGACACACGCTCCCAGCTTAGTGTCATCTGCAGATTTACTAATGACAGACTCAATCCCCTCATCCACGTTGTCAACGAAAAAATTGAACAGAGCTGGCCCCAGCACAGACCCCTGAGGACTACCACTGACTGGCTGCCAGCTGGATGCAGCACTGTTCACCACCACTCTCTGGGCCATCCAGCCGGTTCTTAACCCAGCAAAGAGTGCTCCTGTCCAAGCCGTGGGCTGCCAGCTTTTCCTGGAGTGTGCTGTGGGAGACAGTGTCAAAGGCCTTGCTGAAGTCCAAACAGACAACATCCACAGCCTTTCCCGCATCCACCAGGCAGGTTACTTTGTCATAAAAGGAGATCAGTTTGGTCAAACACAACCAACCCCCTAAACCCATGCTGGCCATCCTGTAAGTGCTTTGTGATGACACTCAATATAAACAACTCCATTACAAATACACATTTATTTAAAAGCTTACATGAACTTGATCTAGCTGCATTTATTATTTCCAATATGAAGACGGCAAAATTTAACAACTATCACAATTGAAAGCAAGAGGCTTTTTTCTCTAATCTGTATACCAAGCAATTAAAACTCTCTTATAATTAAAACCAGGCTATCTGCTACCTTGTCTTAGCAGCATCAACTAGCACGTTCCTGTGCCATGGCTGTATGACAATAAAGCTGCTCAGCACTGCCTCATCAATGAAGCAGATGTCTGGAGAGCAATCTCCTCAACAGCAGCAGAAACAATTCTGTTCTGGTTACTGTCAAGACAGCCAGGCTTAACATAGTCTCTTCTCTTCTTCTTTTCTTTGGCAGAAACTGTGAAACTGAAATATTTCAACATTTCAGCCAAATGGCAGGTCATATAGACCAACACAATGCCAATTAAAAAATTGGTGAAAATTCTGCATAGGCCTTCCTTCTTTCTCTCCTAGTCATGAGATCACCCTTATTATTACTATTACTAGTAATAACAAAAATAAATATAGATTCCTTTTACCAGCTCTTTGGTCTTTCAATATTTACAGTGTGTGAATTACATTTTCCTTTTCTTGCTTTATAAGGCATTATGAGGAATTTTTTTCCTTCTAAGGAAGGCTGAGAGTCTGTTCCAGTCACACAACTATTCTGATACATCAAGAAAAACACCCCACGACTTTAACAGTCTTCTGCTACATCAGAAAGACTACGTACAGAAATGATTTTTGGAAATACAAGTTCTAGGCCTGACTGTGGAATACAGCTCTGAATGAGAGAACTATATTATCACAGTTGGGGCAGCAAGAAGACATGATTCCCTCTTCCACCTTGGTTCCTGAAGATACTTTTTATCAGTCATTAGGATATCTAGGACTCAGCAGCATTGCTCACTTTCTGCACCATTGTAGGGCATTGCTCTCTGAGTCGGGAGCGGAAGCAGCACACCATTACACTTCCCCTTCAGACAGTCTGTACACCCCAGCAGATGGACTGCACACTCAGCTCACCTTAACTAGGCAGGGACTGGCTTCTGAAAAGTTTAGCACCAGGAGTGCTGTGAAAATCACTTTCTGAAAAGTCTCAGAAAAGAAAAATAGCTACCTGCACACATCCACCCCACTCTTTGATGATACAAATGCACAGTCTGAGAAATGACTGGACATCATGGATAATTATAGAATGGAATCAGCATTTTCTTGCTCTTCATGACTTGTCTTGCAGTCTTTTCTACAATTTATAGGTCACCCAAACCAAAAAACCAAACATAAAACTATCTTTTTTTTTTCCTTTTTCAGTTAATAATACTCATAGCAATGCTGTAGAAGCAAGAATGAGCCTGAAGGAAAAACAAGATAAACCATCTCAATCAACAAGATTGAGATACACGTGGATAGTTTCTGAGATGTTGCATTTCTGCTGATATAAATATATTCATATTGACAAGATGCACTCTCAGCTTTACTAGGGCCCATGCCACCTATCACTAACCCCTATAGCTCTGTGCTTACACACGCCATGCCCTTGGTTCTCTATTCTCCAACACATTCTAATTTTCTTCAATATTCAGAAATATAACATATGGAAAACTAACTAGGAAACACCATTATTTCTTGTCAACTTTTTATATTACCTCTTCTTTTCATCACCTGCGAAATGAAACTGAAGTAACTAGAAATCCAGAGATTTACATTCTCTTACTCTGGTCACTGTACTTTAATAGTCATCAGCTTCACTGAAATAATGACTAAGTAGTACAATAAACAAAGCCAACTATAAATAAAACATAGGCCTCTTCCTCAGTGAAAGTTATATAAAAAGATGAAGTCTTGTTTTCCAGAGGCTAACCAGTAAAACTTAATTACACACTCAAATTATAACTTAAGAGCTGCCTCTAACATGAAATCCATGTGCAAAGAAAACCTCAGAGCAACTTCACACTGAGCACGATGGCACTTCTAATGAGCGCTGCCTGGCCCTTCAGGGAAAATAGAGAATAAGCGTGAATTAACAAAATTCATTGATTTCTAGCACAGTTGCAGCACACTGTGAACAGGGGCGCCACTCAGCCTGGGCTTACAGATGTAGGGGCTGTTCCCAGCTGCATCAGCCCACGGGCAGCTGACACGCCACACAGAGGGGATCCCTGCAGAACACCAGCAGCCACCCCACAGGGTATGTCCCACTCCTGCTCTCCCAGAGTCTCAGCACTAGTCCTCAGGGGGCAATACAAAAGCAGACACAGCCACCACCCTCACACTGTTTAACAGCATGACTGCTCTCAAGTTGTGGCTCAGTGACACACTTAGCCCAATGTAATGGCCTGTTGCCATAAAAAAGGGGCCTTTTCTGCATCCACACATGACCAGTTCCTCTCTTCTTTCTTCAAGTCCCTAACTGAGTAGAAAACTAATTTTAGAGGGTTAGTTTTCCAACAGAATCATGTATTTTGCAATGAGTTAACAGGCAGGATTGGCTTTGCGAAGCACCCAGACACTGGAATCAACTCCTGGAACCAGTTCCTGGAGAAAAAAGCAGGACTGGGCTGAAGAACAGGGGTTAACACACAAGAAATGGGATAAAAAGGCAGGGAGCTGGACCATCCCTCAGCCCACCAAGACATTAGGTTTGTCTCAGCTGTGTGGGTGACACACAGCCCCATTCAAACAAGGCTGGCTCTACAGGAGTAGCACCAAGGTGGCTAAGATAACTCCATAGTAAAGATATATCTTAAATGCATCTTTATAAAATATATCGTCTTCTAAAGCTGGGCTGTGAAAGAAGTTTCTGCCCCACTCAGAAATTTCTGGCTCCTCATTCTTCCTCTAATACCTGTCCCCTGCCCTTTATAATGCTAGTGTAATTGTTTGTGTAGATTCACCTATGGACACTGAGAAAACAGTGTAGGTTCACCTATGGACACAGAGAAAAGCTTTATGTTCTGAAGCATTTTGGTGACCTTGTCAGCCACACAGCCCATAGGGCCACCTTGCTGAGGGTGCTGAGCCCAGGTTGGAAACAATGGCAAGGACATCTTCAATTTGATTTATCTGTTCCGCGAGCATCTTGTGTGGGACCTCTTATTAACAGTAGTGCAGAGAGTCCAAGCAAGAACAGACCATAAGAGGACAACTGACTGATTCCAGCTGCCTTTCTTTGACAGCCTAGGGCACTGAATGAAAAAAAAGAAAGTTTATCTTCTTTCTTTTGAGGAAGTAGTTTTTCGTTCGCTTAGTGTGCTGACACAGCAGCAAGTGACAGACCCTGATGTGAGGGAACAGATTCAGTACCTTGAAGTGAGATGAGAAAAGAAAGCAGAAGCACCATGGCAGGCCTAGGCTGCTGTGCCTGTGTATGTTTGCTCCTCCCACTAAATCCCAAATTCTGTTAAATATGCACTCATCAGCCAGTGATGCACAGTATAAAAGCAGAAGGGAATGTACACAACATAGCACAGATGTCTTTGCTTTACAGCTCCCTTTGCAAAGCCAGACTTGGAAAAATCTGACCTGCTGACACCCTCAGGAGCTGCAGAATGTCTAGGCTGCCAAACATGAAAGACTGCAGTGAGTCCTAAAAGCTCATCAACACATGAAGCTGCTGGAAACTCTTGCAGTCTGAGTCTTTGTCCAATGCCCAGACTCAAGAGTATTTCTCCCCACAGAGAGAAACATTGATACATACATTAGACAGGTAGATCGATCAATGCATGTTTAACGGCACATTACATCTGCTAAAAAGAAAGAATTTAAATCCCTCAAAATACAGACGCTTACAAAAATAAAATAAAATAATAATAAAAGAAAAAGGCAGTAAACTCTGCTCACATGTCCAGTTTACAAGCCTGCTGTGTGGTTTGAAAACTTATACCTTTGGTCAGGATTTATTACAGGGTATAATTTGCTAGGCAGTCCTTTCAATAGCGGTGTTGCCTTTAGTAGTTTCCCTCCCAAATAGTTATTTTTAATCCAGACCAGTCTGCTACATCTTGGCTCATCCCACAGCTACAAAACAGCAGTACAGACACATCTGAAGGGTGAAGAGGGCCCTTGCTTTAGTCTTAGCGCAGCTAAGAGAAAAACTATAAAAATTGTCAATGTTCCCTGTCTGTTCTAACAGAAAACAAAATGTTTTAGTTTAAATACCTTCTGCAGTGGAGTAAGTTAAACCATTGAACCTAAATAATATCACAACAAAATAAACCACATGGGCAGTGACTGTTAATTTTCCTGTGTTCTGATCTTCACAGGCATATGCGAGCCTGTCCATATAGAATACTTTTTATTAGTACAGCAACTGATGTAAACGTGTGTTTATATCAACTTAAACTTGTCCTTGCATTTGAACGTAATTTGGTCCATAAACAACGAATACCACATGAATAAAACACAAGCTGACAAATTTGGTGACTAGAAGCACTTTTTTTTCAAGTGCCATAACATGTGATGTGTGCCACAGATCACACCACTGCCAAAAATAAAAACTATAACCCCAAAATGCTGAAGATTAAGCCACAAGCTTTTGGAAATCCAGTATATAGCTGTAGTTAGACAATAAGGATTCAGAGTCCCATAAGCCATTAGCCACACAATGGGCAGGGATCAGGGAGAGATTGTTTTTACACTGCCCAGCCTGTGGACTGCTGGATTCCATAAAGGAGTTAACTTTTCTGTGGAAAATACACAGTATATATTTTACAGGACCCTCAGAGAACATTTGTGTTCCATTTCAAAGACCACTTTCTACTTTTGCTCTATCTCCTAAGACTATCTATTTCCTTGAATCCAAGGGAACACAAGCACATTTGTGAGGGGATCAGAACTGATTTCAGTTGTCTTTCTCTCAGGAGCTGGTGTGGGTATTATTGACTTCTTCCTGTGTAGTAGAGCTTGACACTGAGTGCAAATCTCTTACTCAAAATGAAATGCTTATTGTTAGAGCATAATTTAATAGTGCAACAATCCAGTTGATATTTTTCCACTGCACTCTCCACATTAGGCCAATGGACACTTTCTCAGGACTTTGGTCCTGAATTTCACCAATGATGAAATTTGGTAAGGTGTTCTGGTAAAGAATGAGTGTATTTTTACAGATCAGCTTTCAATTTCATGTCAAAAACCCCAGCTGATGTTAGAAAAATCCCATTCAGAATCAAAACAATAAAAATTGGAAATAAAGTAAAACTTTTTTTTACATTTGGGTTTTACCACACATGTTCTCAGTAACATGAAATTTAAAACACAGTTTTTAGGGGGTATCACTTAAATATCAGCCTTTAAATATACTTTCAATGGTTTACTGGAATTCCAGTGAATAGAGAAGAAACTAGGACCCCAGTCTCCCCAAACTTTATGGCACAGGTGGTACTTGTGACTTCCCACTTTGCTCATCCTCAGTCCCGACCACCCCACTGTTAGGAGAAATTAAAAAAATAATATCTCATTGATAATTAATATACCATCCTAGCAGCCTAGAGCTCGAGATATTTAATTTCTCAACTCAGAAAGAAAGCATGGAATCACTCTGCACAGAAAGAATGCCAGAGTTTAAGCAGAATACTTACTCTGTGCCACTTTCAACCATTTGTGTTAGGAGGGAAATGCCATCCAGGTTTATAAATTCTTGGGCAAACGTAACATCCCGTGAGTAGTTGGCTAAGTCTTTCAGTGCTTCTAATTTTGCATCCATACTAGAAGACTGGATCCTCTCATGGAGCTGCTGTGCATTTTGAGCCTATGAGAGAAACAAAACACACAAAACATAAGCAACAAAACAGCTTTCATTCCAATGAAAATCATGAGTAAAATGTCAGAGTAATCAGGAAAAATTACCATGTTTAATATGAATGATATTTAACTTCCATGCTTGGAAAACATTAAATATCTCGAATATAAATTACTTTTGTAAAAGCATATTACTCGTGTATTACTCCATTATTACCTATAATTATTTGGACTCTTGCAGAATCATTAGCTGAGCAATGGACAGATGTCCCATTGTCTCAGGCAAAATGTAAGCATTACAAAAGACAGCCTTTGGCTTGAAGAGCTTATGTGTCACACCAATAAAGGAGAAATGAAAATAAAACAAACTGCATCAGACAATCTCAGTAAAATAATAGTGGGACTTCTTTTCCTGTCAACGCTTACTCAGGTTACACACTTCTTATCACCTTTAACAACAAAGATTGTCCTAAATATGTTACATCAAGAGAGACCACCTTCAGACCTTCTGCTCCTTCCTCCCCTTCTTTTGTTCACAGTCAGTTCAAACACTCACATACTCTCTTAACAAGGAGCATAGAATAATTACTTCCCGCATAATACTATGATATTATCTGTCATACATCTTTTTGCATATTCAATATCCTTATGTTATGCTATTCTGGCCATTAATATTTCAAATAGAGGATGAGTTAATGAAATTCAAAATGGACACTGATGATAAAAAGCTAAAGAAATACTTATATAATGCATATTCAATAGCTTCTCTCTTTATCCATACTAATACTTTAAAATACATCTCACGTTTTCAATTTGATGCTTTGACTTACCTGAACAGAATACCCAATAGCTTCAATTGATAGCTAGCTAGGCAATACATTTCTTAGAAAAATAATTCTCCTCCCTACACATAGAGATATTTTCAAAATTCTGTTTGCTAAAATTCATTGCTTACCTGCACCCAAGGAAAGGTGAATGAGAGGCTATGTGTCATTAGGGAAACAAATTAAATGTAAATTCTGTTGAGAATTATTTTCTCTGAGATGATGCTTATTTTTTCTTAGCTGGAGAAGAAATAGAGAAGAAAGGGCTCTGCTGACAGACAAGTCCTTTCTGTTCAAGTAATGAATGTACTCTTCACAGAGACGGTCATCTCTGAAGATCAAGATTCTGAGAAAGCAGTCATTTTTAGTGCAAGTGCACATTTAAACAAGGAGCCCAGAAAAACATCCAGCAGTGTTGTTACAGATACAGCTGCCTAGCTACATAATTTTGATTGCTTAAAAACATGAATAAATTAAACGTCCCAATCTCCTCCAGTATCAGCAAGGTTTGTGGCTTTATGTTTTACAATGGTGGTGGTAAATCCATGGTCTCCAGTCAGCATTTGACCAGAACAAATGCAGTAAGGGGCGTGTATGTCAGAGACCTTCTAGTTAGTGTGGCTGTGGTTAACATAGTATTGCAAAGAAATGGAATATATTTAGCTTTTTTATGCTTTAGGTATAGGGTGATGCAGTCATAACAATTCCATTACCTATAAAAAGGCAGAATCCTGTCATCCAAAAGATCTTTCTGCCACTGAAGGTTACCTACTATATCAATGGATTAAAGTTGTAATGGGGAAACAATGGTTTATCCAGTCTCTCTGTAATGGAAATGGATGTCCAAATGGAAACTAAAAGACTGTTCTCTCAAGCTTAAGCAGGTGATAAGGTAAATCATTTGCTGAAGCCCATGGAAGACGTAAAAATACATACCACTTACTTTCAACTTCCAGGATAACTACTGAATACTTCCCCCAGCCCTTCCCTTTAATCAGAGGGGGTGAAAAAAGCTTTGCTAAAGTACTCTTCTATAATCAGCTACAAAAATTCACCACTATTATTACCAGGACCAGAGGTTCAACAGCCACCTCCTACCCTTACCAAAGTACATCCTTCATGGAGCCATTCCTAACACTAGACTCCCCACTACAGCAACCCAGGAAGACTCAGAGATGCAAAATATCCTCAAAACATCACTGTTTAGCTGCACACATGCAATGTCTGAAATCCTGCCCACCTCAGGAAAGAAAAACTCTGGGAAAACTTCAATACTGCCATGGCAGGTGCAGCCACCAAACTTTGGAAATGATTGCTCAGATTCAACCTTGAACCTACTAAACCTGTGCACATGGCCTTCTCCAACCTGCCGTAGTTCTTGAAAGCTACCACCCCCACTATCTGCCTACTGAAGGAAGTTCTACTGAACTGGAAGTTCTTCCAGCTTTCCAAGGGAACTCAGTCCTCTAAAAGCTCCTGGATTCAGTGAAAATGGAACAAATAGGAAAAGTGAACAAAACTACTGATTCAGAGTGACCAAGCAGCTCTCCTGAGTAGGAAAACCTTGGGCAGCAGAACTGTGGCCAAACAGATGGAGACTGTAATTGCCTGTGTATCACAATAGCAATCAAGAAAAATATGTGAGCAGAGCCAGGGGAACATCCTCCTCCAAACCTCTTCACAATACACTGCACCATGTAAACAATGCTTTGTCTTCATGCATATTGACAACAGATTATTTATGGTCAGGTTCATCCTTGCTCTTGAGAAGAGAGTCCTGCCCCCAGCAGAAACACCTGGGGCTGGTGAAGTTCTGCTGTTGGCCAGTCAGACTTCCACTCCACATGTATCCACACTGAGCATGGAAAGAGCTAACCCTCCCTCTCACCAAACCTGAGAACACTAGGCCACGGATGTACAACAGCAGCTCACCTACTCTGCACAACCCCAGCATGAGCAGGACCAACCGATCAACTGAGATACGACAATCCTCTTTCCTCTAAAGTCAGTGAGAGCTTTGAAATTCACCAGACTAAAACCAAAATATTATCTTAGATCAGAGACAGCTTGGAACCCTCTGCAGAGCACAAAAATCCACACTACAAAAGTGGTTCAGCCATGTTTTAAGCACATAAGAGTGCTTAGTAACATCACAGGCTTTATCTGACTATGCCAATGTTCCATCAGCAAAGCTGATATACAGTTGCAGTTTTCTTACATTAAATAAGTTTTGCAAGACACTGCATCCAGTAAACCTTGCTCCTACTCTCAGGTGAGAAAAGAACAGACAAATGGCAGAGGAGATCTTGAGTAAAGGGTCAAACATATATTTGTCTCAGCAAGAGAGCTGGCACGTGTCTCACTGGCAACATGGACAAAAGTCATACTGTCTGTTGTCATCCCAAATGCCTGATGCGTGAAAATACTGCCTTGGCTAGCACCATGCAGCTCTCACAAGCCTTCTAATTCTTGTTGCCATACCACTTGTACATGCTTGTGCAATGTACAGCTCACTTATGACTGCATTAAAGAATTAAACCCAGATGAAATATGATCCAAGTGCATACCAGGGAGCTATTTTAATGATTTTCAAGCCATCAGTGGATGGACAGAAAGCACAGCTCAACAGAGCAATAGCAGAGCTGGCTGTCATGTCTGCATTCTTACTGAAATATCATTCAGGTAGGAATAAATATATTTATATAAACCTTTGCTACTGAGAATCATTAGAGGCAATTAACATAAATGTGGATGCTCAAGTAAATGAAAGGCAGAATTAACTGCTCTCCTCTTCAGAAAGGAAGGAAGGAAGATGGGAAGCTTGTAAAATGTGTGCTGTTGAAGTCCCAGCATTTCAAAAGACTATCAAGTGGCATAAGCCCCATGTCTAGTATAAAATGACTTGCTCCAAGGACATGCAGAAAGGTTGCCCTTAGGGAGTAGCAGCACTTAAAAGGAGCAGCTTGATTAGATTGTCAGCTTAAAAAGAAAACTAATGACCTAAATCCAGAATGTGACTTTCTTAGAGACTCATATAGCCATTTGGAGGTTAAGAATCCCAAGATCATCCTAACAAGGGATTCTACTGATCAAATTATCATTTCTTTGCCACTGAAAACTTTGCACAAACTTTGAAAGCAACTTATTAACAAGACATACACAGGGCTTCTGTACAGAATACAAAATACAGCAAGTAAGGACAAGAGGGAGTACATAGACCCAAATGCAACCACTATCAAACACGAATGTTACAGAAGAAAGTTGCACTATTGATTTAAATTGCTGAGTTTCCATTATGTAATCAGTTGTTTTCTTTATCCTTTACGAAAAGCAAAAAAAATAAGAGTATTGTGATCTACCCAGTAGATTTAGTCCCACTAGTCAGTATTTTGCTAGAAAAAGAGCATACAGACCATCAGTAACTACCAAATACAGCCTTGTCCTTACCAAACAGGTGCATTTCTATGGTTTAATTTAAATCATTCAGTGTTGAAACACCATTGTGGCTTAAAGTGCTGCCTTTTCCTGGACTGTTATTGCCATTTTACCTACAACTGCATATATGTCAGAGAGCAGTGGGGGTGGGGATACATTACATAATCATCATTGTACCCATACACATTCAGCAGACCCACCAAGGCTGATCTCATGCCAGGTAAGCAATGAGAATCTATTTCAGTCAATACATACATTAATGGTTAACATTTTTTGCATGAACACCAAAGCAAAATTTCTATATCTAAAGCCCTGTAGAGATGTGATACACGGAGAGGCCTTGTGGAATCATTACAGGCAATTAAGGAGGCAGAAACAAGGAAAAGGTTATCTCTAGAGTCTTGCACTAAACCAATGACAAAAGCATTGTCAGATGCATAGCCAGATGTATTACATAAATATGCCTTAAAATAAGTTTATGCAATCATTAGCCACTTCTCAATGCTTCTTCATCAGCATTTTTTTCTTCTATCCGCGTTTGAAACAATCTCTTGCACTTACTAGTCAAAATGTGCCTTTTGAAACCTGAAAACATCAGATTAAACCTTTCTCTATAAAAAGACTCCACTCCTCAAATCTGCTATGAGCAGATAAATATAAAAGCAGCTAACTGACCCCCATGGTCAGTGCTTCTGATATAAGGTTCGTTTAGCTACTAATTCACCATTACACAATAAACATCATCACAATCACAGGCTAGAACTGCAACATGTTATTTACAGAACTTTAAATACATGTTCAAAAACTAGATCCTCAAAATTTTACTTAGAGGACTCAGATGTATAAGCAGAAATAGGTTGAAAAACACTTTCTACTTCCTTGCCTGTTTAGATCACATATAAATAAAAAGAACATGTTCCTGATATCTGTAGAAGCATTCAGAGAAAATACGATGATGACTATTACTGAACACCTTTATTTACATGATTGTTCATTGCACACATACTAATACCTAATACATCTGCCTACAAAGAAGTTACAGGTTTGAGAAGTTAACTGATCTCTGACCTGGGGATAAAAAAAAAAAAAAGACCAAAGCAAATGATCAGGACCCACAGATACCACATCAGAAAAACCCCCTTTACCAAGGCTTAAGGTATATACCTCATAAGCACGGCATTTTTTTGTAAGTGCCCTAGAAGCTGCATTTAATAAACAGTAAGTGCTCAAACAATCAGTTCTGTTTGAAAACCATTAAATTAAAAGAACTACACCAGTTCCTTCAATTTCATTTTCCCACTATTTTAGCGTATTTTTAACATGATTAGTCATTTGAAAAAGGATTTTCAGGATCTGATTGAAGGAATCCTGCAGTTACACACACTAAACGGTTGGACTTTGCTTGCTGCATTGCAGGACACAAAAGTCTTTTCAGATCAGCCTCACACTTGTGAGCAATTACAGCTCATTTATACATCTACCCACCATGCACTGGAATATGGTTATCACAAAAGAGACAGTAGCAATACAGCATTTCAATTGTCACATACATTCAAGTACAAAAAAATATTGCATAAAAAGTTTTCATGCACCCCTTCAGAAACACAAATGGACAAAGGGGCAAAACAGGTCACGGAAAACTGCAAAAACACACAATAGCCCAAAGAATTGGTAAGAAAGATGATAGGAGAGGTTAAAATAAATAAGAAAGATGATATAAGAACAAAGATAATATGGGAGAAATTCAATCTGCACTCAAGTTACCTAGGAAACAGAGTGTCTGTGTGGTGAGTGGTTTATAGAGGGAAAAAATAGCATTGTTTAGAAAAAAACAGTCTTCCAGAGAATCTCACACACTTAGCAAACAGACCTATGGAAACAAAGAAGCAGTTCAAATTCCCACCAGGCCTAACAACTGCCGTTTGCAAACTTTTAACTCAGAGAAATTTAAAATAGGCACATTGTAAATCTCTCAAGGCAAGCATTTATAATGGATTTAGCAGCACACCATAACTGCAGTTCTGCCCTTGCAGTACTAACAATGGTTTTCAGATAAAGGTCCTTGTATAGGCATACAAAATAATCTAAATTCAAGATTAAAAAAGAGAAAGTATTTAACATTTATATTCACAGAGTTAGATTTCAAATCCTCATGTTAAAAAAGTCAGCTCAAAAATGCTGGTTTACTATTTCTAGATAAAACTAACTTTCTTTCCTCTCTCTTTTTAATCTTTAATAGTACCTACTCTGGGTACATGAACAATAAGTAATTTGAGGCTAATGAGAACAAAACTCAAAAAAGATTGCATGTCATCCTTCTCAACAAATTTTCTAGTACCTAGGCCATGCAATCCTAAAGGGTACAGCTAGAGTACTGGTTGTCACGGTTATAAGCTGCATAAAAATTAAGGACTAGAAAAGCATTTTAAGTTCATGCAGCCCTCAGAACTGGTCAACACAACTCTCTAAACTCTTAGAGGAAAAAAGTTTCCTCAAAATGCTTGTAAAGTTCAGGACAAATTTTTTTCTTCCTCCCACAACAGTCAGGAAGTAGACAGCTCAGGCCTCTGAAACTACAGGGACATATCCCAGAAACTGCATAATCCATATGTGGCTTCTCTTCATTTCTCTCAATCTTTCTCTCCTTTCCTAAATCCTCTACCTTTTCATAAAGATTTTTTTTTTTTGAAGTATGATTTTGTTTTTTTGGGGGAAGAGGAAATACAGTTTCAGCTTTATCCTGTTGTAGGATAGGGGGTGGGGGAAATTAAGAATCTTGATGTTTTCACATGATGAGAAAAACATTTCGCACCCAGCACTAACAGCTAGGAAAGCATCTTTCCCATTTTGTAGGAGTATATCATGCAGCCTGTTCTTCACATTCTCTCTTCCAACTACTGTTGCTCTCACACAGAATTTCAGAGGAAAATATGGAAAAAGATTGCCTGTTAGCTTTTCAGGGAAAACGACAACCATTGTGTGGGTCACCGGGTCAAGAACCTCAGCTTGGAGGGCTTTAATCTATCTATTTTAGGTACTGCTTTGATGACCACTTTGACAGTACCTTAAAAAGCAATGAGAGTAATGTAAGGTGAGGACATGCAGGACTTCAATTTTCACTCTTTTAAAGAACACAAATATTTGCTAATCTGACAAAAACCAATCCATTCCTCCTTCCAAGACATCTCTCTGATTCTGGGGAAAGTTAACACAAAATTTTTAAACATCAGGAAGCAGGAAAATAAGCACTGGTTCAGCCATAAATATCACTACTGGAGAACGGAGAGTAGACCAGCCTTCTATCTTAAAACAGGATGGCTGAGTCACTCATAACTGTGGGCCAGTGTCAGAGCGGTCCATAATTTGTTAGGGAACAGGTAACATCTCAGTATCCTAAAGACTCCTGTCTTGGTTAACTGATCCTAAGGCAAATCCCCAGAGAAATAGAACAAGCAGATGATAGTCCTATGCCAAGCCCCACCTTCTTGACCACTGTTAGTAGCAGAAAGTGTTGTACACCCAAGATCTGTTTTTTATGTTTGTAGGTCCTATTTCCAATACAAGTGACCATCAAGTCAGCCAGCCATCTCCACAAATCAGTCACCGCACAGCCTCCCTTCAGTGAGGTTGCACAGTTCAACTGGTTGTGGATTTTGAGATGGGAGAATTCCATGAGTCATCTTATATGGTTATTCCATGTTGTGGTTACACCAAAACATGATGCAGTACATTTGGACTATCTTGGTTCTTGATGAACCACAGACCCTGTTTTGATTTCAAGTGATCCCAAGTCTGGGAAGCACTGGAGCAGATACTTGTTATTAAGAAGTCCGAAAGGTTAGAAGGACCCGGTGCTGGGGCTGTCTGTTTCTGAAGAATTTCCATCAAATAGGGTTTACTCCACCAGAAGTGTAAACATGCACAAGGCTGTTTTGGTGATATATGACAAGAGACTCTGAAATCACACAGATCCTGACAAAGTCATGCCTTAAACTGCTGTTTATTATTTTTTTAATGTTTATAAAGCTTTAAATATAATGAACATTGAAAAATATGATGAAGAAACCTCTTGTCTTTGCCCAGTTGGCTGCTGAGAAGTGCTTTCTGTTGAGAAGCTACTGGGTGGCAGAGTTTGTCCATAAGAATGCTTTGAATTTGCAGAGGCTAGAACACCATCATGACGAGGTAAACCATTTTAATGGCACCCTAACTACATTTGTCAGCAAGGAAGTGGGCTTGCTGCTGCCTTAGACATACATCTTCCAGGACTAATAATGGCTTTCAGCATGTGGCAGCAGTACTGCTCAACTCAGCAGGAAAACAAGCCATTACAGAGCAACCAGCAACTCTGCCATGCTTTTTAGAAGCTGGCACAGAGATGGTGTTGGGGCAAAAAAAAGCCAACAACAAAGAAACCCCAGTAAAATCTTAGCATTACAGTTGCTACTTACTCCACACAAACTCAGAGATTGGGAAAGCTCTGACCTGAGCCACCCAGCAGGGCTCTCCATGATTCAAATCCCTGCCCTTCCTCCTGGCTTCCTTGTTTTGAGTTCTGAGGCACAAAAAGAGCAACTTCAGTGAGGCTGCAATGTCAGCAGGGAAGCAGGGATATCTTGGATGTGGAAACTGTTCCCAGTGGAAGTGAGACAAAAAACCCACCCAGTTGTGCCACCAGTATCACCAAATGTCACTCAGAGTTATTGCTCCTGCCTCCGTAACTCATAACCTTTGCTCCTGGAGGACTGTGGGATACACTATGGCTAAAGCTTGTAAGTACACACACTAGCTCACAATGATTTACTAATCAAAATTTCACTTTGAAGGAAGAGAAGAAAAGAACACTGACTCACCGGAGATGTTGTTAATCGAAGGATGGCTCCATTTTTTATTTCATTACGATTCTGAAAGAGAAAAATCCAAAGGTTTTACTCAAGTCTCACTCACACAAAAAGATGAAATTGAGCAGAATATCATGCTAAATCTGCAACAGTGCTTCCCCCTGTCTACATGCAAAGCTTCCCCCTTTCAGATGTAAGCTAGCATCCATTTTCCTCATTGAGGCATATAACATTAGCCTCAACAAATAGGTTGAATTCACATGATACTTAACCAACCAGAACTCTTTCAATAATGACTTCATGTTTTTCAAAGTTTAGCTTCCACTGGCAACTTCTAAATATTTTTTGGAAATATACTGTCCATGGTGTCTGGCTCTGGTATTGTACATATTTAAGGAGTTCGTAAGTTTGCTGAAACCTGTCATTAAGCATCTGCAGGATTTAGATTTCATCCCACTGGCTCTTTATTTTCTATAACAAGAACATGCTGACTTAAACCACTGGAGCCTACCCACTGAGCTCTGCCACCACGATTTTGCATCACTGTTAGCAGAGTGAAGTTCAAATGTGCCATAAGTCCTTCTCCTTGCCCAGCTGTCAGAAAGAGAGGGCATTAAACGTTTTCTTTTGGTTGAGCTCACATAGCCATGGTGCGAGCTATGGTGTACACTTACAGCATCCTTACAACTTTGTGGACAAAGCCCATGTGCACCCTCTCCCCCTGTGGTATGTGTAGGGGAGCTTCTCCTCTTTCAACAACTACCTCCTATTCACCACAGGGTAGGAGAATAAGGCAACTACAGCAATGAACACACAGACAGGTACTGACTGTGTGCAGCACGATGCACAGTCACAATGCCAGTCATGGTTCAGTAGCTTGTTCATGAGCTGACACCCTAGTCTGTCGGAGGAATTGGAGGAATCCCTAACAGTTTGAGAGAGAAGAGCTAATTTTGTACTTAAGACCACGCTGCAGCCTTTCTGCAGACTGGTGTTTAGCCATGAAAAAATATGAAGGTGTATTTCTCCTCAGGCAGTTTTTCCCAAATTCATTTCATCCTTCTTGTTCACATTCTGATACATCTCAAATCCAAAATGCTAAAAAACAGATAAATCTTGCCTGAAACCAGGTCAAGTAGTCCCAAAATAAAACTCCAGTACATTGTCTCATTCTTGGTATCCAAGTCATCTGTGGGATTGGTTCTAGCTACCTCAAAGATCATTCTCCACCCACCCACAAAGACTTCTTCATCTAACTGAAATAAATGAAGTGCCAGACAACACAGGGGGTACGAGAGAGAAGCTTTCTCACAGCATCTTTGCCTACATATGCAGTGACTCTCCTCAGCCCTCAGCAGTCTCCTCCTGCCAGAACAGCCTCAGGGTGGCCAGTCAGGCTAGACTCAAAAAAGGGGCAAAGAAGGGTGAGCAGCTAAATACAGGGTGACTTCCCACAGCACTGACAAAACGCCAGATTTTCTCCGCTTGTAGTGAAACAGCACTAGACCCAGCTACATTTCATCATGTCTAAGGAATCTGTGTGAAGTGGCCATAGTGCATTTGTGTGGTTTAATCTCAATCGGTGCTGAAACAAACTCACTTCACAAACAGTTGTGGTTGCTAAAACTGTTACCACCTCCTGGATTTGTGGAGCTGAATAAAAGTAATTGCTTTGGGACAGGCAATTAGCATAGGGTAAATCTACCTCCATCAGCAGCTTAGACTAAGCTAAGCTACTGGACCTCAGCTGCATTAGGCCAGAGCATTTGCATGTACACATACACAAGGTTCTATCAGCTTTACTTGGAAGGCAGCAAATCCCAGCATGCATCTCAGGAAATCAACAAGATTTAAACAACTTGAACTGTACTAATCACATTCAGAAGTTAAAGTTCGCTGACATCTTCATAAAAACATTGGCACTTAGAAGTAGACTGTTCTTAAAGATAAATAAGAGTACACATAGAGGGTTATTTTTTTAAGCAAAAATTACAGGCTTAAAGTTTCTCATGTTTCCTGCTGCAATTAACATGAACTACCAAATCAGATATACAAATGAGTTTGTGGTTTGCAGTTTGTTTGTGACAAGTTAAGTCACTTAATCTGGGCCACAATAAGCATCACTGCAAACACACTTAGTCCACTGCACACAAGAGGTACTCAGCACAGCATGAGCATGGTGATCTCCAGAGACTTGAGGAGGAAAGAGGAAACACAGAGAAACACAAAGAGTAATTAAAAGCATCACTGAACATTTTCTTTGGAGTCTTTCTGTTTAATCATGAAGATGAGTCTACAACACCAAAGTTTTCAGACTCAGAAGTGTAATGCTTGTCAGAACCCACAACACACAAGCCCATGGACTTTTCATCATGTCTGGCTCAGAGCAAGGTATGTACATCTGCCCTATACTGTAAATTCAATCATTGTATCACAACAGAGAGAGCTCATCTTCAACTCCTAGTTTAGAAAAAGGCTTAAGGAAAACTGCTCACACCTTATCTCTGAAAGTATTCAAAGTATAAAGTCTCTAGCACAACAAGATAGCCAACATTTGAAAAAAGTTAGCAGTCACCCAATAAAATGAAAAATAAGATTTTGTTTATCCATTCTAAGTATTGCCTTAATCACATACCAGGAAACAGCATGTAAGAGGACAATTAAGCCAAGAGGCTTTCCTACATTAACTGCATGATGCAGTAGTCAGCACGCCAGTTAATTTTAATTGCAACATTTACACACAGTTAATCCTCTTAGTATTAAGGATAGCATCCTGTGGATTTCTTTTCCAGGATAACAGAACATCATTACAGCAGCCCAGCTTTGGCAGTCACTCTTACAAGCATCACTGCTATTCAGGACAGAACCCACTCCCACCTTTGGTAGACA
>WBMY01013600.1:132696-184944 GCA_013397315.1 Donacobius atricapilla | reverse complement strand
AAAAAAAAAAAAATGACACATTGAGACGGTTGTCCAAGGTGGCAAGCAGTTAAATGAAAAACTGAAACTGGTCTGTCAAAAACACAAGCAAAATGAACAAACAAAAATAAAACAAAAGAGCCCATAAAAAACCAAAACAACAACAAAGCACTATCTTATGAGCAACTGTTCTTGCTGTCTTGTTAAATTCAGTCTTTCCAAATGCTTAACTGTGCCTAAGTTTCCTTTATTTCTGGGGTGCAGGTATGAATTACAGCAAGAGAAAACTTAGTTCATGTCTCAGTCTTATTAGCAAATCCTAAAGAACTGTAAAATGCAAAACAGAACCAAGACATGTCTCCACTTAAGAGCAAGCCAAACTAAACTGATAACAAGGTGAGCAAGAGGCATCTATATCTATGCAGTTAAACTCAGGTCTTTTTAGCTCAGAATGCACCGAGATTAGGGAATTTGCATGTAGACTTCAGCAGATTTTAAGCCATGTCCTTCTGCCATTGCTTAGAAATTGCACCTCTGCAATACTACACATACAATCTTCCAAATAATCTTTTTTTTTTGTAATTTCAGCAATTTTACCAGCAATGCTAGGAATGATTATTCTACTTGGCCCCATTCAGATGAGCATGTCCTATATATTTATACTAGACATTCCATTTTTATTACAGCTGTAGTTTTTTCATTACTCTGTGCTGAAATCATTGCATCACTTGATGAATCACCTATTGCCACGCTACATGGGGACAAAAAAAAAGTAAGCCAACGGAGCTTACAGAACTGGGTAAGGACAAGACAGCAGAGAGGAACAAGTAGCAAATACTACACTGAAACTTATTTCTACCTGCTCAGCCAAACAGGAAAGTGACATGCACTGAAGGTCTCCTTAGACTTCAAAGAGCCTTTCATGTTTTAAACATTTCAGTTTCCTGTACATCACTTGTTAGCAGAATACTAAACACACAAGAACATCAAAGTTGAAGGGCTCAGTGCTCAAGTCTCAAACTCAACTGACATGAAGAACTTTGCAGATTCAAACTTTTATTTGATTTTCCTAACAGAAGAAATCAGTTAAAAAGTCATTAAATCAGGTCTTCCAGTACCTACTCTCTCAGTGGCATTGCATTATGGAAAGTATATTTTCATTTATTTCAATTTAAAATAAATGATTGTGGCAAGTATTTTTATAGGCTATGCAAGAATTACATTGAACGATTTACCCACCTTCTCGGTGATGTAGAAATTAGAACTATCAGCATGCTGCAGTGCAAATTGGTCATGATTTGCAAGAGACCACCTTAGAAATATGAAAATAAATTAATCACAAAATGAAATCTTAATAATTCTAAAAGTACCCTTTACATAATTTCAGTATGACCAAACAAGCGTCTGTCATTCCTATGTATTTCTCGTATTTCTCGTAGCTTTCCATAGCTTTCATCGATGAGTTCCAAAGTTTAAGTTAAAAGCATCCTTACAAAGGGAAAACCTCAGTCAAAAACATCCTCTTTTTGAAGTATGCAAGATCACTAAGTCACTAAATCTGACCAAAAACCTGTACAGTACCAGAAATTTATGCTAGCTTATACAATACACAGTGGATACAGCATTAAGTTGATATATTACATTAGGCATAAAATATCTCCTTTTATCTCAGCAGCAATTTGATGAATATAGCTAGTTTCTCCTGTATGGTAGCACTTGCTTAAAACAGCTTTTTAAATTAATCCATTAAGCTTAAATCAAGGTATTTCTCTTAGCCAATTATTAGTCTATACTGCAGAATTTGCAATTAACATTTCAGTTTCATATGAACAGTCACATCAATTGGTCTAGCTTACAGCACCCACTGGACTCAGTGCTCAAAATTCAGAGCCAGAGGCAGTGCTTTAGTCCCTTAACCCACAAACAGCAGGGACCACAAGCCAAAGTGAGTCGGCAAAATGCATATCTGTGCAGAATGGAGTGAGCAGTCAAAATAAGAGTCACCCACATGATGGAGCTGCTTTGTTAGGAGCCTCATCTTGCAAGGAATTGATCCAAAATGCACTGCAAATTCAAAATTTTTAGCTAACACAAAAAGATTTAAGAAAATAAGAACTAGTCATAGAGGATTTCTAGATCTTCCTTTGGAAAAAAATTATCTCCTAGTTGGTTTAATACTTCAAAAAGCACTATATACAGTATGTACTATATGGCAGAACTTACCCATCACAGACTTCTTTTATTATTGAGGACAGTGGCTTTTTCTGGTAAATGAAAAAAAGAAAGAAAAAGCAAAATCACCAAATTAGAGTATCTCTGAGCTCTTAGAATATGATTCCAAAGCCAGTAAATGCAAAGAAAAAAATTAGTGGCATTTCGTTATTTATTTAACATCAGGTGGATCCCAAAATTTTCTGCTGTTTTGGTCTCATAAAGGTATAAAGATAGCAACTGTAGACATACGCATTATGACATTATGCATTATTTTTTGCCAACCTTAGCCCATATGACATAAAGCCAATTTCTGAACTGAGAAATCAAAAGAATCTTTTGTGTACACTGTATCTCATTACCCAACAGAAACAGAAGATTTAGATATCAATACGAGCATTTTCCAGGAAAGACATCTGAAACCAGAGGACATTCAATAATTTTAAATCTTCTTTTGTTCCTTTCAGAGATGGTCATATCATCGTATGTAATGTAATCAGTAATCCTCTCTCTTAAGTACAGGTCCTCTTCTGATAAAACACCACCTGGAAGGTGTTAAAATCCTAAATGTATCAGTTCTGCTTTATTCTCTACATCTGTGAGCACAGGAGCATTCGGACTGACTCAAAACAGCTCTCATGCTTTGGGTCCCAAAATAGAAAAGAAGAAAACAGTCTAGCCTGTTGATGTTGCAATGCTTTGAACATGGTTATAAACACAGGGTGCACACACAAGTGTTTTTAGAAGACTTCTTGCTAAGAGAAAATGCACTTTTATGTACCAAACCATAGATGAAATTGCATGGCAGAAAGAAACACACCAAATTTCACCAGCTGAGTGACTACTGAGCATTCTCCCTCACTACTGGGTTGAACACACAATGTCACACGTATCTGTTGCTTTACAAAACCTTCCCCCAAATCACCCAAACATCATAGGATCCCCCTCTCTAGTTACTTCCAAAAAAACTAGTTCACTGAATTACTGAAAAGCAAACAAAATAAACAAATACAGAAAAAATCACCATAAACCCACCCACAATTAACTCTATTGTCAAAATAAGCTTTTTACCTTTAATTTTTGTAGAAAATTGTAATTGGAAAAATTAGCTCAGTATCAGGGCATGCTACGTGAAAGAAGAAATATTTTTCCCTTGAATTTGCTTTCTGTGCTTCATCACTGCATAGACAGAATGGCAGAGACTCCTTGGCCAGGTCAGGATCAGGGAAGGATATATTATTTCAACAGTCCAGTCAACTAAGCCAGTTTATAAACAGGTACAAACATAACACAGGACCATTTTAATCAGACATGAATGAAAGCACCTGCTGAAAGGATTCTGTTCCTGCTTACCATATTGTCTCAGTTCTTGGTTTCCATCCTTCCTCTTTCACTGCCATTTCTATTTTCACATGACCACCCAAGATGATCCACACCAGGGAAGTTAATCAAACTAAAAGCTGGCCCAGGAGAAGGGGGCAGGGGGGAAGTAGTTTCACCAGGACCGATTTCCTCATCTGCCTGGCTATGTACCTAAATGATTAGCAAACACCAGCACAGGGGAGAAAAGGCAGAAGAGGGAAACTGCTCCATTCTGCAGCAGGAACATGTCCCTTCTCCACAGCAGCTTCTCTGTTGCTTGGGCTCAGTTGTTTGTGTAGCTGCAGCCAGGCTGAGAAGCAGATCAGGCAGATCATGCCAGATGGAAAAAGTGGGGTTTTCCCCCAGTTTTTTGGACTGATCAGTTCCTCAGTCTGGATTACTGTGTCACTTAGGTACAACTGTTTTTACCTGCTGTCCTCCTCTCTGAGGGTTTTTTCAGCTTCTGCAATCCTGTGAGAGCAACCCTGGCTTCCAACTGCTTTCTTTCCTCTACCTTTTAAGAAAAAAACAACTACAACAAATTTTGGGGGGAGGAACAGAGGGAGGAGCACAGCTTTCTCTGGAGCTGGATAACTTTAGTTTGCCTTTCAATACACATGTGCCACCCTGTAGGCAAACTGCTGCCAAGCAGAGAGCACAGCTCTGCATGCTGCATCCCCTTCAACCCTCAGGATGCTACTGTAGGTCCTGTTCTGCTATTTCCATATTTTGACAAAATTTTATCTGGGTTATTAATTCTTTTTACAAAGTAAACAGAAACCAGCTAGCAGATTCAATATAATGGAGGACAAAAAAAACTTATTCTTCCCATTATTTCCCATAGGACCTAGAGTTTCCCATTAGAAACTATGACAAAAAGACAATTTAACAACATAAACTAGCAATAATATAAACATAGTGAAGGCTGGATTAAATTACTTTTCAAATCATTATTTTGGTACTTCCAAGTTCTCTACACCATCAACTTTTATGTCCTCTGTCAGTTCCATTCACCTCCTACCCCCTCTGCCTACTCTACACCACCTTTGCATTATTATATGACAAAATCTGAAACTAAAAGCTTGGACAAAACAAACATAAAAGCCCTGCGACTAATCAATTAGAACCTGTAAAGAACAGCTAAAAGAAAAAGCAAATAATAAAAATTATGTATATGACCTCATGGTACAGCTTGGTCCTCCTGTCACACTACTGCTACAGCATTGATGCAAGTAAGCACAACTCATGATGAAAGAAGCAACAAGAGGAAAAAAAGTTGAACTCTTCTGGGACACAGAGTTTGCACCCAGAAATTTGATAACACTTTACAAATTGATAAATGTAAAATATATACCACCACAGCAATACTAATAACTACTAGCAATAAATACTAATAACTACCAGCAATAATAAGCTGCTGCTCCTAAGAATCCCTTGGGCTGTACTCCCTCTATGTAGAAGTCTCCAGAAAAAATCCTTTCCCCTTCCCTAGCTGGGAGATAAATTGCCAGCAGCACATTGCTCACAAGAGGGGTGTCACTGCATACAGGTGAGGGCTGCCACGACTCGCTCTGCGCACTCTTCTGGGCAGAGGCTGGCTGGCAAGAGCGCGCTGCAGGGACACTCTGGCAGGCAGAGCACAGAGCTGGCAGCAGCAGCTGCAGCCCTGCCACCCTGCCTGCACAGCAGAACCCTGCCCTGCTCTGGGAGTGACAGGCAGGTGAGTACCCAGTTCCAACTGCATTTCCCAGCTGGCTCACAGCCACCCCCAGAATCCTGCGGCAGCCTGCGAGACACAAAAATATGTTTGGGTACCAGTGTCAGGACATGACTGTCTACTGCATGTGTAGGACCACAGAACCACTAGAAAACAAAGAAAAATGAGCTATTCGATTTCTTTTTTTTTTTAATTTTTTAACCATGGAAAATGAGGTAAAAGTCTATTTCCATTCTCTGCAGAGTAAATCCACTTGGCAGGCCATTCAAAGTCTTTTTGCCCCTGGCTCTAAATATCTGCCAAATGTCAAAGAGCATATATTTGAAGGTTTTGTTACCTTAATCTTAATAAAATTATGTTTATGGAAATTCACTTACATTTGCTGCATTTACAGTTCCAAAAAGTCAAATTTACCTTATTAGTCAATGTACTTCAAAGAATTTCTTACAATCAGCCCAAAACTATTTTGAAGTTTATCCTTCATAGAAATGAGTATTTTGTGCTAGTGCTTTTTTTTTGTCTCTCTGTCTTCTCCTAGACTTGTAGAAATGAAGTGAGCTTTTTACACATGTTGAGATGCTCATTTAAAGCTCTAAGATCAGGCTGTTGCTTTAATGTACAAAACAAAAGAGATCAAAGTAAACTTCATGTTCCCTACAGGAGATAACACCTTCAGCTAATTTATCACAGTATCTGCACTGAACACATTGGTTAGAATAGAAGTATTTTCCTAGGATAGGTATTAAATTGATAGCTGAAGTTAAGTGACACTGAGGCATTACAGCGTCATGACTTACTGATCTGCGCACAAGGGGAGAATCCTGACAATGACACACAGCATAGGCAGCACTACAGCTAATGTGAATTAACACACCTAGTAAAGCTCTATCTGCATTGATGGGTTAGCACAGGGGTCCAAGATTCAGGTGTGGCCCTAATGACATCCACCATGAGAGTCACCAATTCTGAGCTCACCTGCACGTATCCCAGTCTGATCTCTAGGTTTTGTGTGCTGGGATGCACACAGATCCCTAACGCAGTCTTCTTGAGTACCTGCCCTTGCTACTTGTGCAATATTTGGTAGCACTTCCAAAGTAACTTGCAGAACACAGATTGAGATTTCCCACTCCAATTTCCTCACCACTTTCATCTTTTCATGCCTACCACTATGGAGAACTCAAAGGGAAGTCACCAGGAAGAACTAAGCACAGGCATGCAAGACTGTAAGCTGGGTTGGTCCAGACCACTGTTTTGTTCCAGAAAAATCATAGGACAAGCAAAAGCAAGCAAAAAACATCCAATGTATCAATGCTGACCAAGCTCTAGGTCCTGTTCAAACCACCAGTAAGGAGTACTCCAATTTGGGTTTAAAGCACTTCCAAACCAAACAGCAAGCGTGTGTGTGTGTGTGAACTGTAAAGAGGACAGAAGCCTAAATCCAGGTGGAAACCTGTGTTACGTGTGCAGTTCTGATATACTTTGTGCAATACCAGGAAATTGTAGACAGGTGTCTTTCAGGCCAAGTCTGAATATCTTTCCTTTCCACACGACTAACAGAGATTCATTGCTTTTTCATTTTGCTAGGTTGATTTGTTGGGTTCTGCTTGTTGGGGATTTTTTTTTGGACAATGATGGGGATACCTCTCTCCCTGTATGACACCTTTTAACCACAGAAGTAACAAGAAAACCCTTAACTTTGCTGTCTTTAAGCCTACCACAGAAAAAAAATAGCAGATGCAGCACATCTGTTAGTGTGAAACAGCATTCAGGAAGAAAGTTCTGTTGCTGACCTGTGCATCTGTCAAAAAACAGAACTTCAAGTCAGTAAATACAACATTCTGTCTTATAATTAATGCTATCATGATACTTATAAATCTTTCAGTGCTACAATAATTTTTATAGCTATCAAAAAACAGAAACCACCTCTTTTCACAATCACTGGAGGCTCCATCTGTCACTGCCATGCACCAGGGTCCACAGTGGTCTGGTGGCAAACACCAGATGCCAGGACGCCTGGATCCAGGACTCACTACTTCAACATTGTTTTTCTGTGGTGTAAAAACAAGGTCTTCTGAGGGGGGGAGATGCTGGAGTCCTTTGGACTGCAGCCTTCTCAACCTGGTTCAGTGCTCTGAACCACTCTGGGAATTAACACTCCTCATTGACTACAGTGGAATACTGGTGAGACCAGACTTGTTAACTTATTATTGGGCATCTGTAGAAAAACAAAGAGAGGATTTCTCTAACCCAAGGGAGCACCGCAAAGAGTGAATGCCTCAAGAACAGGGACACCACAGTGCTACAGTAAAAGAGACCATAAAACCCAGCCAAGGCCAGGCTGACACCATACAGTTGTGCTGGTGCAGCAACACAACTCAGGGATGGAAACATTCACACCTCAGAGCCGACAGGCAAAACCCTCAACAAGTGCAGATGCTGATAGGAGACAGCTTCTTTCAGCTCAGTTCACAGCTCTTAAGGTGGCAGTTTTAACGTGTCAGGAGCAACACCATGGTATAAATTTAGCAATAGGAGCTCCACAGAGCGCACAAGACTTAGGGAAATCTGGGTATTTGTGTCCTCTCCCTCTTCACTCTCAGGTGCGGCTTCCTCAGTTTCTCCCTTCCCACCCCCCAAGAGACTCCTAAGTCTGCATTTCACCTGATCTAAGCATTGACCCACAGAACATATGTTTAGGATGTTACAGTAGGAAGAACAAGGAAGCTGCAAAATATAATGCTGTTAACAAAAAAATCTCAATCAAAAAAAGAAAACCATAAACAGGATTTTACAGATACTTCTTACTCCATATCTAGTGTCCTAAAAAGTCATAACACTCCCTATTTTCTCAAGTAGGAACACTAAAAACTCCCAGTCAAGAGTATTGAAAGGTTAAAAAACACCTATGGACCCTTGTGGATTTCAGCATGTTTGCATGCAGCATTCTTACCACATATATTTAAAATACAGCCAAAATACACTTAAATACAAAGCAGGGCTTTAAGATGTGGGTCTTCAGACAATCTATTAGGACAGCATGCCTTTGAAGACTGAGTGAAGAAATACCAAACCCTCAACTTATGACTGACACATTGCTGGCCTACAAGGGCAGAAGTTTCTCCAAGAAGGCAAAAAAATTTATACTGTGGGATTTTTGTATTACTCTCTTTCCTATTACAATCTGTACATCTATAACTAGAATATAATTGACTCATAAAGTGTGCCTGGATACTCCAGCTGGCCAGAATGTGAATTAATTCATCAGTCCGTAACTTCAGGGATCTCATTGTTACACATTTGCCTTAAATAAGAGCAGAATTAACTTAAGAGATGGGACTCCTGCTGATAGTAAAAAAAAAAAAATATGGATGCAACAACCTTAAAGTCATGTTTAGCCTTCATCTTGAAAATACCATCAGCTGCAGGCAGCAAAATTCAGACTCCAACAGGTTCTGGCAAGAATTATAGAGCTAGTAAAATCAGACATGAAAAAAGTCAAACCAAACCCCAAACTGACTAAAGAAAAAACCCACAAACCCACAAAAATCAAGGGAGAATGTAAAAAGTGCTTTATCTCTTTCTAAAAATAATATTTTCTGAACATCCTTTATGCTGGAGATCACGAACATTGGGATAGTAGTTCTATAGACCTCAAGTGTATCCTGGCTCTACTTCTATTTCAACCAGCCAACCAACCAACAAATCCCTGTCTACTGCATTGAACTTATGGCTCTTAACCTAGAACATAGCACCAAGTAGAAAGCATAAATAGCATCCATTAGACTGCGATTCACAAAACATCTCTATTTATTCTCCCCCTCCCTTTCTTTTATAAAACCTTCTGCACAGCTACAACTATTACCTCCTCCATCTACCAGGCCTTGCTGCTGCCTCTGTATTAAACAGGAGCAGTAAGACAGAGTTTTTTATGTATTTTTCAGTGATGAGGTCCCAGCCACACACACCACAGGACATAAGTTTACAGCTTTGAAAGCTGCATAAGTTTGCAGCCAGCCAGTGAGAATGTGGCTTTGGACAAGCCAGACTAATAAAATGCAACATGTGACAATAACATTGCCTGTTTTATCCATGCTGGCTGGCTGCCATCACATCAAAGAACTGAGGCTCTAATGATGACTACTCCAATGCTGCAGGAATCATATTTTTCAAACTCCATTGTATTTAACAATTGGTTCATTATGTTAATGAAGCATTGTCTATTTATACAAGTGTGTCAGTGCACTGAATTATATCCAGTGCACTAAAACATCTGCATTATTGTTTCCAAGGTTATTCTTGTTGCTGAACAGCTTTACAAAATAAATAAAAGTAAAAAATTGAGACCTTTTGTTAGTCCAACAAAGAAAATGGAAGAAAATCACATAAAAATAATGGCTAGGATTTCTCCACCAGCTCTATTAATAGTATTTTCACTATGTTTATATGCCAGGGAGCACCTGCTTTATGATCAGTTTCATATTCAATTTTGTGAAGCTGAAATATGACAGGTACAACAAAGAGCAATAAAACTCCGAAAGCATCCGTCTGGCACCTAAACACCGATTTTAAGCAAGCCCTACCTTTAACAAACAGGCTTAAGACAATGAAGTGTCTCTCAATTCTTTTTGAAAAGGTAGCCACCTTTTGTTTCACCCATCTTTGGGCAAGTCTTCCATCAGCAGCAAATGACATCCTCCTTCAGAATGGCTCAGATACAGCTGCAGTGGCTGGCCTCCTTCTTCCATCTGACAGAAAGGAGCTGCTGCTAACAAATCCAGGCAGGGAATGTTTTTCTAAGTCAGTTGTTAGATTTTTTTTTTTCCCCATGAGCTGCTTCATAGTTCTCTACCTTCAAGAAACTGAGATCTTGTCAGCTGTTAAAGGCGCTGACATTTCCCTTTACTATAAACTCAGGATGTGCAAAAACATAGGAAATGTTAGCAATATTCATACCAAAAATCATCACTAGTTCCAGCTGCTGCAGTACCATTATACTTTCTGGGTAAGAGTTCATATAAATTCACAGGTTTGTGGGAAGGAGGCAAGAGCCTCTCCCTTTATTCCCTTAAGAACCAAACCCCTTGATTTTGAGGGAGTCATTCTGGAGCCAGAATGAAGCACAGAGAGCAACACTTCACAGTAGGGTGAGACAGTGAGACATCAATATCCCTTTCTTGATCACTGCTTGAACAATGGTGGTGCTCACTAATATTGCATACATTTAGACTCGTGATGCCAGGATTGTCTTGGTATACTGCTATTACCAGTGACAGTACTTGCAGAAACTGTATCTATTCTTAGTCTACACACATGGCAGAAATGATGTGCCACTTTCTTTTCCCTAATTAAGCATTTCACAATCCCTTTTGAACTTCATTTTTCTCCAGAGTTTGAGATACACTGCACTAAATCAATTAACAATCCCCAAATGGTCCAGATTTAGGTCTGAAACCAGATTTAGGTTTGAAAGCTCCTTTTAAAAAAACCAAAACCTTACTGGTGACTTTTTAATATGCAGGAAGTACAATGATTCTATGAAGAAGACAAAAAAACAATTAAAATGACACTAGCAGAAGAGAAGAGACAACCTGAAAGAGTCTCTTAAAAGAAACTTGCTGAGTAAATCTAAACTTTAGAGAGAACATTATTGTAAAGCAGCCCATGGCTCTACCCATGGCTGCACTTCTATTAACATGAAATTGTCATATGACAATGCTGCTGTAAATTTTGCTCACTGTACAAGATTTGTGCTTTGAAAAGAAAATACAGCTTTCCTCCTCCTCCACCCTCCATTTCTTTTTGCTAATGTAGATTCACATCTGCTAATTTAATCCACGTTTAATGATCTCATAGGTAAAAGTAAACCTGGAGGAAGAGGCTGTACAGCCAAGTTTGATTATAAACTGTTCCTTTCCGTAGGAAAGTCTTGTTTACCTCTAAGGCTGAGGAAGTTCATCCCCAAGCTTAGAGAAATCTGGTTTTAGTACAACTTGTATTCAGAAACACGAATATATTTCAATGGATTAAGACAAAATAGATGTTGTCCCCAAATATCCATCTCGTGTCTCTCATGGAAGCTGCTCCTCCTGCAGCAGGAACAGTGTAACTGTAAATCCACAAAGTATCCAGGTAACCTAAAACTAGCACTGGCTTACCTAAAATAATTTGTGCTGTAAAAAAACCCCAACAGCTAAGAATTATACATAATGGCCACAAATTAAAGCATGCAGGCTTTCACTGAAGAGAATAAATAACACCCTCTTATGAAATAGCTATTTCTGGGACAAACAAAGAGAAGACAGGATAGACTAGCCAGCATCCTGGTTCACCTGTACAGATCCTATGCAGTCCTATATTATTAACATCTTCTAGAATAATCAGCCAGAAGAGCGAAGAAAAAGATAACAGACAGTCAGCATCTACCATTCATTTCTTCCCCAGACTGCATTGCTAAAACGTCCACAAAAAGATCCCAATGCAAATTCAGACACCAACTCATTTCCATTCCTCTCCTTACATGACAGAAAGACTAAAGCATGAAAGATCAATGCTATACACAGTTCTTAAAGCCACAATCAAGTCTTCATATTAAAAATTAATTTTGGACGCAGTTTTAATATTGCTAGTACAGATTTATGGAGGAGGGAAGAGTCTGGATGCTATTTTTCTAATTTATAACTGAGGAAAATGATGGAATTGGGAGGGAAATCCAAATAAACCCCAGGTATTGTGGAAGAGAGTAACTGAATTCAATCTCTCAAGAAGAACATGATTTAATACCAGTTCTAATGCATACAGGCATCAGCCAGTAGCCAGGTTTACTGCAACTGAATTAGTTCCCACCTGGTATGAGAGAGAGGGCAGTAAATAAGAGACAGTTTTGCCCTCCTTATGTAAAGCAACTTGCCAAGAAAAAAGCACTTGTAAAACCGTGACATCAAATAGTACATGCCAATGAAGGAGCAGAAAGTTTTCTTTACATTCCTTGGAAGCAGGCACAGAGGCTAACTCCAAAAGGCACTTAATTATATATTAATTTTTCTGGCATGGAATCTCTCTAACTGACTGAGACTAATTTTGCATGATTAAATTTAAAACCACCATTGGTGAAGCCAGGTTATAACAAACCCATAGAAATAAAATGGGAAGCCTCAACTTGAAAAGGCTGTGTGCCTCCTGAAGTCCAAGTTGTCAGAAGTCATGCATCTGAAGGGGAGTGTGAAGTTTAATAACATTTGGTGGAAAAAATACTCACGAGCTCTTTTAAGGCCCAACACCTGCCAGTACACCACTGTCAATGGTTCTGGTTTCACAGTGACGTTTTTTCACTTTGAAAATATTTTACTCTCTTCATTGCTAAGCAAAACATGCATATACACAGCAAGTAAATTAGAATAATGTGCAACTGAATATAAATAAGTGCTTCCAAGTATATGCTATAAGCAACCTTAAAAAACCTCCCAGAGTTTCCTCTGGTTTCTTATATGGTATTTGTACTTTAGTTTTTGGAATGGCCTCAGTACCCTGAATGATAAAGAACTGGCATCATGCTACAGTGATGGGATTTTGTTGTTTTTTTGAAGTAATATTATAGTGCTGTTCATTTAAATACTGTTTTTCTCAACAGTAAGAAAGAGAGAGAAGAAACCAATATGGCAAAGTTTTTAGGATTTTCTGAATATATTTCAAATGGTGACTGAATGAGCAGATCCCACCTGGGACACAGGCACTGGCTGCAGTGTCTGGTCAGTGGGCAAGTCATTTCTCTTTTCTGCCATCCTTCTCCCTCCTCCCCTTTACCATCTCCGACAGCTAGCCATCTGAGGGATGAATCATCTCCTCCACTACAGCTCTTCTACTGAATAGCTACTTTAAAGGAAACAGATTGAGGAAAAGTTAGCACTACGTGAATCAAAGGCAGAGCTGTGTGTTCCGAAGTATGCATCACCCTATATATTTTCAAGGTTCATTCCCACATTGCTCCCAACCTTGAACAGGGTAAATGTGCATGTTCGTGTGCATGGATAGAAGGAAGCGATGTTTCTTTCCCATCTTTCCATGCCTGAAAGAGGAAGGATGAGACTCTTAGACTTCATTCCCACATTTCCATTTCCCTCTGCATCAGGAGCAGGCTGCTGTTAAGTCTTCTCCCTTTTGACCTTACTTTCCCTCTTCTTCCTCCTCTTACCCATAAAGTGGCTTGAGGAAGCTTGCAGATAACTTAGCACGCTGTGTTTGAGGAATTTTACCCAATATAATTCAGCACTGATCTTTCTTGCCTCCTTCAAATCTTACATAATAAAATTAAAAACAAGGCACTAGGAAAGTAAGCTAATATTACAGATAAGGTATGAGGGTTTTTGAGAGTTACTTTAAGCTTTTTGTAAATTAAACCAAATAATTTTCATATTCTTTTACTGCTGTTTGAAAGCTGACTTCGTAATGTTTTTTCAGTTTTGTCTCCAGTGTACTTGGTTCATCATGACTAACATGCATCTTTCCCTGAACACTGTGCAGTGTCTACCATTTATTACATAAGAAAAAAAAGTAAAACATTCTTCACTCCAGAAGGCAAAAGATTTCTATGTTTATTGAAAAATTTCAGTGAATGAAATGGAAAAGTTTGGCAGGTCAAAAAAATCAACCTGCAAAGTTTGGTTTCACTTGGGAACTCCCTTTTCCTCTAAGGGGGAATTTCAGAATACTTAAAAACCATACTGCTGTGATTACAGCCACCCTCAAGTACCATGTTTCTACAAATTTCACACAGGAATTTCCCAGGCATGTGCCACAAAAGGGTTAACTACAAGTGAAACTCATTGCACTGCATGAAGAAATTACTAACCCATTTCAGTAATACACTTTCAGTATGAATTCAAACGCTCTCCTCTCCAACAGACTTTTATAATGTACTGAGTCCCCAGACATACCAAGGTCTTAAGGATATTATAAAATGCTTTTCTTCACTATTTACAGAAATAATAATAATTCTAATCAGGTAACATACCGCAGGATTTCAAGATGTTAAGGGTAAGCTGTTAAAATATTAAAGAGGTTGCTTTTAATATTAATACATGGGCCACAAAAACAATCTCAGAGAAGTCCAGAATATAAAGCACAGCCCTTGTGTAACTTGTTTTTGTTTGTTTTCCCCACGACAATTTCCTAAAAAGAGTTAACGAATTCCTAATTTTGAATCTGTTAACTTCTGTACACTGCCTCCAATTCATCCATGGGGCCACTGCTTTAGAACTAACCAGATAAACAGAACAACCCTTGAGATTCCAGAACAGAACAACAAAGACCCTCCTGCCACAGTGCATCACTACTTAAGTTCCAAAATCTGCACTTGCTGCAGCCATTCAGTATGATTCAGATATGACTCCAAATGCAAAGCACTGACTAGAAATTTGAAGACTTTCCACCCAGAGGTAGCAACACTACCTCAATTTTACAGCTGAACAAACTAAGGCACAAAAGTGTTAAGTGGGTCACACAAGCAGTAAATGCCTTATTCAAGCAGCTGTTCAGAAAGAAAAAGCAAATGAAGAAACCTGGTAAACACATCAAAAACCTTAAACAGTAAGAGAGGAAGAGGGTTACACCCTTTATAAAAAACACCTTCTACCCCACATACACTCATAGGAAAATGTACATGCACTGAAGTAAACATAAATGCAGAGAAAAACATGCAGAGAAGAACTTATTCATGAACAAGGCCAGCTGAGCACAGGTACACAAGCACTTACTTGATCTATTTCCATTAACTTGGGGAAGGCACCTGGCCATTCAATAGCCACCTTCACTATATCAGCAGGAGGTGGCATTGCGACGTTGCTGTTCTTCAGAGCCAGAACAACTGGACACTAAATACTGCAGAGAGTCTCTCTCATTCACACCTGCAGGGAGAGGGAAAAAAAAAAAAAAGAAAAAATATTACAGCAGTTCAGGCAGAACTCCAGCACTGATGCTTCAGTCTCCTGCATTTTCCCTGGCTGGGCAGGTGGATGAAAATGTGTGTGTGTATGTATGTGCAGGAGCAGGAGAATGGCACATATTACAGGAGCAAACACAGGACACAACACCACGACACGCTGCACAGCTCGACAGCCTGTTAGAAAGATGGCTGAAGCACTGAAATGTACGGTGAATAATAGGCATGCATTAGATTTAAATAGAAAAACTATTTTTAAATATTATTAAATATGCTGGTGGGCGAAAAGCGACAAACTAGAGAGAGCTACTGTTACAGTGTCACTCCTGGAGTCCCAGGGAACGTGACCGAATCGGTTAACGCTGGCACTTCAAGAGAAGAGATTGCCCAGGAAGTTATGGCCAGGAAACACTGTTTCTTTTAACTATAGCAATGATCTTCTGGGTGTTCACAAATAGATCACTGCACTATAGCAACCAGTATGTCAGGAAGAAGGCAGAACACACAGCAGTTTCCACATATACATACACACACATCCTCACCTCACGGATCCAGAGATACTCACATATAAATACTTCTGTATGTACATCTCAGACACGTGAATACACAAGGACGTACTACACATTCACAGTGACATAATCAGCTACATAGTATGTCATAATTCTGCAAGAATACAAATATCAACAGGATCTTGTGTCAAGTAGTGAGGGCTGTGTATTTCAGGGAAAGAGGAAAGGGAAAGAACCAAATCCTCTGGGTTTGCAGAACTGAAGTTCTGTCTCTTCTGACTCATCAAAGTTTATAACCTTCCAACAACAGTAACCAGTGTTTATCAAGAGTATGTAGTGCCTCTCTGGGCTTGTAAACAAAGCTTCTGCTCCCTTCTCTCAGCTCCGCGGTGGCAGGACACCCTCTCCAGTAGCAAAGCACTGCAGTTCTCAAGACACAGCAGCCTGTGCACCCTTCTGCAGATGGGGAGGTTCCTGCTTGCTTTGCCAAGCCCCCCACAACAACCATGGCATTTCCTACATGCTCTGCTGAGACCCAGCAAAGCACCATCACATATCACAAAACAAGAGAAGCTGTAGAAATCCCCAGCGGTGCAGCCCCACTTCTTCTTTGCAGAAAAAGAGAAGGAAGTGGTGAAAGCATGGAGACATGTTTGCACATACGTCCTTTCAACGACCTAAGGCAAGAGAGGAGCTGGATGAGTATACCAGACATCCAAAGACACAAAGAGGTACAGGTTAAAAAAGGTTTTGACCACCTTCAATTGCTGCTTCAACTAACTTGGTCTAATGACCTTTTTTCAACAGAAAAAAGGTAGAAGCCAGAGCTCAGACCGGTCTGAACAAAACTGTGAAATCATCCCTTTATTGGGAAATGTTGTACCTTAGTCTCAGGCTACTTTTATAAGTGGGAGTTCATCCAGCCTTCCGGATGTCTCTGTCTTTCCTTTTTTCTTGTGTGCCTCTGGTCTGCTCTGAAAAGCCTCAGTCCTCTGACTCTGCAAGCCCTGCTACATTCTACATAGGGCTCTCAACACATAATATAAAAGCAATTTATGAACTTTAACACTCCAGCAATTTATTTCCAACAATGGCAGTTCTGACGCCGACAGGCTCGCACATCACCACAAAGCAAAGCGCAAGGCAGTAAATAAGACAATGGACGGTCTATAAATAAGACTGGATTGCAGGAAGTGCCTTGGAAGACTAAACAATGTGATTAAGAAACACTGTGATATTTTCTACATTTGGTTGATGTTACAGGAACAGGGAATAAACACAATTAAAGCATGCAGCTGGCATGCTGGTCATTGAGAAAATCAGACATTTACTTTCGGCTGTCCTCTACCCTGTAGAGCCTTAGCAGATGCAAATTTCCCACTATTTCTCCCCAAAACATCAAACTCCCACCATTTGCATCTCCAACCTGAGGTCCCCTTACTGTGCAGTGCACTGGCTCAGTCAACCAGCAAAAAAAGAAAAACAAAGTATTTTTGGTCATCTGTTTTTTACCATGTTTGAGTCAAGCACCTACTCCAAGGTGATACAACATGGGAGAAGGGAGGAGAAGCTAGGCTTCTTGGCAGAAGCGAGCTGTTAATCCACCTTGACAGTCAATTGAAACTGAGACCTTGGCACTGTCTGCTCCCACACTCACAGTGACAGTGTTTCCCACCTCCTCAGCAGAGCAGCCCTTGGTACTCTCAGCCTCCCGATGTTTTGGTACTAAACTGTCTGCAGCACGTAAGTGGGGCTGACTCACCCAGGGCCTGACCGACAGGCTACTCCCTGCATTTCCTGGCTTGGTACCCCATCCCTGGCAGGAAGGATGCTGGAAGCCTCAGCCAGAGCCTGAGTTTGCTGGCCACAGCACAAAAAGAGCATCAGCAGCAGCTCCTGCCAGACAAACTTGACTGAGGATAGCTTCAGCTGAGTAAGCCTTTATTTTCAACAATTTTCCCCCATTATGTTTCTTCTACACTTTTAATGAAAAAAATCAGCTGTAGATGACATATCTAAAGAGATAGAAAGTAGACCTATAAAAACCACAGAATCCACCTACTGCAAGAGCAAATACAGTTTCTTTTGACTGAGAAGAAGTAACTTGTGGCCCAATACCTTCCCTCCAAAGCTCACAATAAATGTTGGAGAAAAAACACTGATTCATGACCACTGGCTGTAAGTACAAAAGTAAAACAACACTACACAGCAATGAATTTGCAGAAAACTTCCATTTTCCCATGCATATAAGGGCATTAACCCTCATTTCGCTGTAGCAAGTCATGGGCTATCTTGACTCACACAGGAAGGTTTAAGAAAGAAGAGGCAAGGAAAGCTGATGGTAAGTTAATTAGATTCAGCTATGAAAACAAGCATTTACATTCCAAAGCAAGGTGCAAGAGAAGTCTGCCACAGCATTCAGCAGACAATTTCATTGTGACTAGTTTTAATGTAGGCTAGCACAGATCTCCTACATAATTATAATTATTACTATACGTATGCTTCTACAGTCATAAAACACAAAGCAAAGTGACAGATCTTTAACTAATACAAGTGAATGTAGTCCCACTTCTCCCACCAGAAGACCAACTCAAAGTTAACAATGTGGTCTGAATGCTGAAAAGCATATAAAATCATCACTTTGTTTCTGTTTCTCAGTGGACATCCTAGTCAAATGTGCTGACTTCTTTTTTCCTAATTTATATTCTTCTGAATCCAGTGCAACATACGAAAGATAATTTAGTTTCGTTCTACCTAAGTGGCAATGTCAGAGACAAATATTCTTTTTGGGGTTTTTTTTAAAGGCCAAAATAGATGTTTAGTTGTCATCCCAAAAGTAGGACTGTAAAGAAAATTCTGCAACCTACAGTGCTGACAATTCAAAATTACCTACTATTTATTCCCGTGGTACGCAGTGTGTTAGACACTGCCCAGCAAAATAAGGAAGGCACAAATTCTGGTTTGAAATGGTTCCAATTTAGTAAGCAATTTTCATTATGTAAATGAAGAACTAGAACTGTTTTCAGCTGCTTTTTGTTATGCCAGCAGCAGTCAAACTGTGAAAAGGATAGGAATATCGCTGAAGGGTCTACTTATGGAGTTTTCTCAAGTACAATTCCTTTTTCTCTCCCAGTGGGATCTGAGAAGCACTGACATGTAAGAGCAACTTTCCAACTCATTTTTACAACATTTATTTTCAAGGCAGATTCTGAAGGCAAGAAGGACACATGTGCAGGCACGAGTGTATGAAGGGGAGGAAGGGGTCAGAGGAAAAGGAAGGCAAATACCCATTGTTTTCCCTAATGCATGCAAGGAGATGGAACCTGGAGAAAGTTTAAGCAACTTACATGCTCAACAGCACACTATTTTATAATTTGAAGGGGAAAGAACCACAACCAAAGCATCTCTACCACTTGAACATACTTTCTTCCATCAATACGATTTTGCAGAACTATGACAGATCATCCCATTAAAGTGTCAATTTTGCAATTTATTGTTATTACAGTACATTTATGCATTTCAACCATACTATGAAGGAGTTCCTGTCATCTACTAAGTCAGAGTAATAAACAGCCAAGTTGGAAATCAAAGTATGTTAAATTTAATGTAAAAGTGCATCAGCACAGATATGCAAGCTCTCAATTTACCTGCCTGGCTCTGAAGGATCCATTCAGCACAAATGTCAGTAAAATATATTGAATTTTCCCCTTCTACCAATGCACTGCATGTGGAAAACAGGATTTTATTTGTGTATGAAATTAGTTCTCAGTGGAACTCTTATTTTTTTTTCAAACTTGTTTTGCAATTTCATTGGCACTTTCCATACAAAGATCTCAAAGTACTTTAAATAACTTAAAGTTATCAGAGCACATCTCTCAAGAAATAAATTCTTTTCTTACTCCACAGACAGAATAAAAATGCAAGGCTAATAGGAGCTATGTGACTTGCAGCTCTACTCGTAAATGTAAACAGCAGCCTAGAACATCTTATTTCTTCTTTTACAGGAGAGAGGTAATATTCCAAGAGCAGGCCAGCTCATTTCACCAACAGCTCGAGTAAGAAAATTAATGATTGGAAAATGACTGAAGGAATGCCACGTGCACTTGATGATTTAGTAAAACAAAGCATGTGTTTCTCCGGCCTGGACAAAAGGCAGCACATACAGTACCTGGAGCTGGCACAGATCCTGCCACCCCCTGACACAGGCAGGGTTTTCCATGGCATTTCCAAGGAGCTGGGAAAGCAGGGCAGTGAGGGCAACAGTGCCAAGCAGGATGAAATGGGTGCTGGCAGGGAGCTGAGCCCTGGCCAGATCCACAGCAGGAGGAGAGGCACAGCACCCTCTGCTCGGCAGGTTATATAAGGAGCCACTTCTTGTCAAACCTCATCAGCTTCCTCTGCTTCACTCCTGCCGCCCCAGCAAACAGAAACTAAGTGGCAAGTTCAGCCTGGAAGGTCCCTCGGGGACCAAGTCTGATTAACGATTTTAGAAAGATAATCCAACGCTGGATTAATATCCCCCAAGAGAGTTATTTTTGGAGTTAAACTGCATGACTGAACAGCTGAGTCTAAGGAGCTGTAAACATGCTGTACCATCTCAGCAAGTAATGAAAACAGGGCAGAGAAACCGGGGGGCTGGATGTACACTCTGTGTACATAAAAAAGCTTTCATGCTGCCTTTTTGCTTCTCAGGCATTCAGTGCTATTTACCCCTGAACCAGACAGGAGTCAAAGGACCAGCAGACACACGTCAATAAAATCTGTGGATTTTCTGACACAAAGGGAAGATAAAGCTGTACAGAAGCTGTGAGCTGTACTCTAGTAAAGGATGCAAAAAGGCAGAGATCTCAAAAAGCAGGCAAGCTGGGTTGGGGTGCTACTCCTCTGCAGCAGCCACCAACATTGCAGGAACACCTGATCCCCTCAACTGACTTCCCTGGTTCAGAGCAGTCCAACAGCTTCCCAAGAGGAACAAAGAGGTTTCTTTGATGCTGAACCCTAAGTCTGCTGATCTACAAAGCACCATTAGACCAGGAATGCAGTATTTAATATTATGGTAAAATGAGCTTTGGACTCTTCAGGTTTACATACATCACCCTTCCTCTCCAAAATACTTGGAAACCTCGTATTGGACGAGATTTTAGGATTATGGGTGTCAAATGTACAGAACAGGACAGTTTTTGCCACTGGTAAAGATGCCCAGGAAAGACAGCTAATATTTGTGTGGTTATCACCTATCTCATTCTCGGCATATCTGTAAGCTTTCTTCATAATTTCATTCCAAGTATTTTCTCTATCCACAGTCATCTTGTTCCTCTTCCTGGGAAGCAGTTTATACGGTTGAGGTTTCACTATGTTTGACATGCCCGAGCACTTTCAAATAGAGCACTCTTCAAAACTAGAGAGCAAAAAGGCTTTAAAGGGTGCTTCAAAAGAAAAGGTGGAAGAAAACCCAATAGACTGGATGTACTCACAATATAAGCAAGAAGGCTGTCTGGTCTTGCTTTTAAAGCACATATTGAAGCTTATCAGAAAAATTGAGGTACTTCTTTAACATGAACTAACCCCACTTCTTGGAAGATCATTCTCGTTTTACTAAAGAACTTCTACTTACATGTCTGTAATTTGTAAGAGGACAAACAAATTAGTTTTGATTACTCCAATTCCTATTTCAAACTTTGTGGCAATTTAATTAACTCTCATATAACATCCAGTCAGATAAAGATATTTGTTCACTGAAAACATTAATAATGGAGCTCTGCAAACTAGAAACCAGGAAAGTATCAAGTATTCAAAAGACAATTCCAATAAATAAATAAATAAATAATTTTAAAGAAAAAATCATAAAAGGGCTAGACAAAACCAAAATGCACCACCACAACCCCCACATCAATAGCAATCCAGCAGTCAAAGATCTAAGGCTTCGCAAAAAAAGCATGATTTTTCAACCATGCTGAGTATCTGTCTAGCATACGAAATTTAAAGATCATGGCAGGTATCTAACACAGAAACAAAACAAAATGCTACTCTAAATACAAACTATTACTTCGTCTACTTACACTTTCCACAGTTTGTCAGGGCTTGCCCACTTCATTTGGGGTTGTTTCTAGTCATTTGGCTTGACTCCCTATGTTTCTGTACTGAAGCAAGTAGTGAGAAAAATCCCTTAAAATCCAATTAAATATAGTTCTCTTTTCCCACCTTTCAGGGTACTCTCACATAACCTGTGAGGTAGAAAGGAAGTAATGGGTAAAACATAAAACCTCGATTTCATCCAGTGGTCCTACTGTTCTTCAAGAGTTTTAAGTTAAAAATCCAAGTTCTCAGCATAAAAAAGTTGGAGGGCAGAAAAAAGGAAAAAGGACGCTGACACTGTGAAACAACAAAAAAAAGCAATGCAAAACATTACAGCTCAGAAGGATAGAGGGAATTTTTTTTGGTTTGGAGGAGTAGAAGCAGGTAAAGGGGTGGTGCTTTTTAATGTTTAAACTAAGCACATTCCAAAGGAGTCCCATGAAACTGAGAACTGAATAAGTTTATTACAGGCTGGTTGAAAATGAGCTGAAAGGTAACAGAGAAAGTTCATCAAAAATGCTGTGAATTTTGAATAAAACTCAATTAAGGGTAAAAAAAATTAAAAATATCATAGTCCTCTTTTCTACTACTAGCATGATCTGGTACCTTGTACCTTCCGGGCATTTGGATAAATCAGGGGGCTAGAAAGGACACAAAAAAGAGCACCTTGAGTCAAAATGATAATACAGCAGAAGCTGAATCAAAACAAGGGTGACTGGCTATATCCCAAAGGAGATAACAGATACAAGAAGATAAGCTCAAAGTTGGGGAAAACCCCAAACTTCCTGCTGGAAGGAAGATGAAGCAGCACTGTAAAAACCAAAGGGAATTTGTAATCCTAACAATGTTTATTATATATCCAGAGGAACTAATGGAACAGCTAGGACGTTAGCAGTCAAATGAAGGAAGAGAGGGCAACAGAAATGTGTGAATGTTAAAGGAAACAACCAAGTTAAATGACGGCACAGACAGAATGTTGAAGGTTGAAACAAACAACATTATTTTCTAATGTAATCATTCTGCACAGAAAAATCCTATGGAAAAGAGTAATATTGATATCCCACAGTACATATGCAGAGGCTAATTCTCATAAGTAAGAAAAACAGCAAAAGAAAGGGTAGGTACCACTTGGGAGTCTCAGGAGGGCACAAAAAATTTGAAGACATCATACTTTTGTCTGGCACTGACACTGCTCCTCAAAGATGTGCAATTTTGAGTGCCACAATATAAGAAGAATCATGAAGCTATAGAAGCCATCCAAAGGAGGGCTGTGAAGAAGGTGAAGAATCTAGAGAGGAATTCATATAAGGAGCAGCTGAGGTCACTTGGCTTGGTCAGCCTGGAGGAGACCTCACTGCAGTCAGCAGCTTCCTCATGAAGGAAAGTGGAAGGGCCAGGCACTGATCTCTCCCCTCTGGAGACCAGTGAGAGAGGACCCAAGAGGATGGCATGAAGCCGAGACAGAGGCAGGTTAGGTCAGATATTAGGAAAAGGTTTTTCACCCAGAGGGTGGTTGGGCACTGGAACACAATACCAAGGGAAGCAGTCACAGCACAAAACCTGCCTGAGTTCAAGAAGCGTTTGAGCAGCACTCTTGGACACATGGTGTGACCCTTGGGGTAACCTGTGCAGGGCTAGGAGCTGGACTCGGTGATCCCTGTGGGTCCTTTCCAACTCAGAACCTTCTATGATACCGTAAAAGATAATAAAATACAAGAGAAGGAAAGAAACTACCCGTCAGCAATCTTGCATTGGAAAGCAGCCTCACATACAGGGGTGTTTCTCTTACTGCAATCAGCGCATCAATACATCTAACAGTCAAAACACCCCGTGTTTTTCTGACTTTCCAGCACTACACAGTCTCTGAATTCACCCCTGCAGGCTCCTAGCTCTCTGTCAGTTCACTCTCATAGTCACAAAGAATAGTTTCTCCTTAACCCCTGTGGACCTCCCAGTGCTGGCTCTTCAAAAGACATTCAGCAAAACTAGACAGCATATGAAAAAAACTGTCCACTCCAGAAAAAAAATGTGTGGCACAGTTAATAAAGACTTTGCTTATAGCTAACATTTGTGGAATAACTTCAGCTATTCTGCATCAAATAGAATGTCAAGACTAAGCCAGAGTTTTAATGGACATCATAAAACCCACTTTGGAAACAAAAATACCAAAGAACAAGTCACATCCCGAAACAACTACTGTGCATATGTGCATTCTTTACACTGGTGCCACCCTGCTTTGCTGAGTACTGCTCAGTTGGTGTACCTACAGGCCAGGCATCTGTGTTCTGGGGACATCCCAAGGAGATATCACCCTCCTTTTCAACACTGACACATAGCTTGGGGCCACTGATTATAATTCTAGATCAAGAGGATCTTGCATACCAGACCAATCATTTCAGTTATACAGTCAGGTTAACCCTAAGATCGCTGTAAGGTAAGATACAAACAAAAAGATACTAAACACAAGAACAGGAAAAACTCCACGTTCACACTGCCAGAACACAGATTGTACTTTGGAGGGCTCCAAGAAACCTTTCAGAAAAAATCTGACTGCAAGATATTAGCAGTGCCAACACTACTTACCCAGCCCATTTCCAGGGGAGATTTGTCCTGCATAAAGCTTGGTAAACTGCATTGTATGTGACACTTAGTAACAGGAGATCTGGGTATTTTAACAGGAGACTATCTCTACTTGTCTCTCTACTGCAAAACTGTGAGCAGCAGATGAACTTACGTGAACAGGGCAGTTGAACCAGATGACTTCCAGGAGTCCCTTCCAGCCTCAGCCATTCTGTGTTTCTCTAGGTATACTGATATATTGTCTCTAAGCACTCTTGAAGTCATAGCCTGCCCATCTGTGTTCCAATAATGTGCCTTTTCTGTACTTAAGCATGCACAGAATGAGCAAAAAGACCTGCTTTTGTAGCAGGTTGCCTTCTATGCCAAAATAAGATTCTTGCAACACACTAAAACCAGCCATTGGTTACAACTTAGGTACAACAATCTCTATAGCTCTTCCCATCTGGCATCCAAGAGCAGTCATCCAAAAAGTATCCAAAGTTTCAATAACTTCAACAAAAATTTTAAAGATCAAGGTGGAACTTTACTTTTGGAAAGAAAACTGCTCTAAAATGTCTTTGTGTTACAGACTAATAAATGACATTCAAGCACTGGGTACAATTTGTGGTCAACTCAATTTTACTGCACCCTTTGTTCAACATTATAATCTGTATGGCCCAGGGAAAGAGGAAAGAATGATGCAAACATCATCCTTTATTGGTTTGAGTCATAAACTCTAGGGAGTCATGCAGTTTAAGCAGCAGACAACAGTTGAAATGCTTACTGTCTCTCCCCTTTAGCAGGGACAGCAAGACAGGTAATGAGTTCACTCAGAAATTATAACCCACATGTGAACCTAAATCTCCACTGAATCTAATTTATGCTATGATGCTGGGCTATTAAAACAAAACAAAACGAAGGGGGGGTCTGGAAGGGGGAGAGGACAGCCACCACTTCAGCTACTGCAGTTGAAGCTATACACGGGTGTTATTAATATCTATTGCCTTGTTATTAGGAAAAAAAGTGGAAACACTTTAATGAAGAAACTTGACTCATGAAAAATACCAGCTCATCTAATAAATATGTTCACTTCATTGTTCAGGTAAAAAGTCACTATCAATTAAAAAGTCACCTTCTTAGTAGTACATATGATTCTCCAAGTATCTTCTATTTCACAAGGAACTATAATTTCAAAGGTTCCCTAAGACTCCTGAGATGACTAGAGCTAATACTCTGTCAAAAGTTGATGACAGCACAGCTGTGTTTCCCCATTGCCACGCTCCGGTTGAAGCTCCTGCTCCAGCCTCGCTGGGAACATGCAGAGTTATGCCAAGAATGAGCAAAACACTCACTGTTTCCAAATTGGCTAATCAACTGACTGAGTGCTTAACCTCCCCACAATACATGCATCCAGACTAGCAACAAGCACTGAGGACTGAACTGTGCCAGCCACATTATTCAGCAAGACGACTCGTGGCAGTTTTCTTCTCAGGAGCCAGAACATCAATTGTCACCGACCATGCTGCAACTCAATCAATTTCTATCAAAACACCCATTCAAAATGAACCAGCACTTGCTGTGTGATGGCTTTACTGTATTACCCTAAAAACAAATAAGAGTTTCTCAAATATTTAACACCAACTTGGTTCCACACAGCAGTTATTGCCCAGCACTTTACCTGCTAAGAACTTAAAATTGCTAACTGCACAACAGGAAGATGCTGGCAGCAAAAGGATATTATGCTTTTGCTGAATAATAACACGCATACCTCTAACTTATTAGGTAGCCAAAAAAATGGATCCTCATAACTGTTTCATGCAAAAAATACACTAATACACATACATCATCCTGAGCCACCATTCTTATTTTCTCTGATAAAACAAAATTTTTCTGCTCCAAAAAGCTCTCTGAATGGCAAAATCCAGTTCCACAGCAGACCTGATGTCTGCCTCTCCAATGTCAGAGCTTTGCCTGCCTCTCCCCAGTGCCAGCGCTGGCACTTGTCCAGCACACCAGTTCAGAGAGATGGAGTGTCTAAAAAGTAACCCACAAAACAAAAACAAGGAAAGACTTTCAGAGAGATTAGCCCCTTGAATGCATTCACCACTCACCCACCCAAGCTTCAGGTCCACAACAAGCAATGTGTAAGGCCAGAGTGGAAAACGGAAATATAACCTACTCGTTTTAAATTTTTTCACCTGTGCGAAGCTCATGGCATACAGCTGAGATTCAATTCCATAGAGAAGAACGATGCAAAAGTATGCAATTACTAAGTTCATTACAGTATGTCTCATTAATTCAGTGAGCTGCTTTATAATTGTAACAGACATTAAAAGATTAAAGTATTTGGATTAAATCCAAGTACATTTTCAGTGCTCTGATGATTGCCAGTCTGTATCTTCAGAAATACAGAGTAACACCCCTTCACCAAGTACCCTGTGAGAGAAATCATTGTTTATCGTTCTTGCTTTCAGATTTCAGCGCTCCCAAATTAAATTTTCCCATTGCACTTGGGGGTGAGAGGTGGCAAACCTATTCAGGTAACTGTCTGCTTCAGTTTGACATGTTAGAACTGTTTCCAAATAAAACTGTCAACTGCAGTTGGCCATTTTGAACTTCCTGGAGGGCTAACACCTGGCTGGAAAGTCCTCTGTGCATGAACAGCAAAACGGAAACAAAGCCAAACACATAGCTCTATGGCACCTTTCATCTGTAATTCAGTAGCAATTTGACATCATTAGATCTCTGCTGTTCAAGCAGTAAGGGTGATTTAGGTATCAATCACTTTAAAAGAGAATGTAGTCCTCTTTGCACTCTTCAAAAAGCATTTCTCTGCTGTGGAGACTAAATCACAGCTTTACAGGTTTGGCAGCATGGCGACAACAGCCAGCACAGAGCTTTACCCGCTCTCAATTTTACACAAAATTAGGCAATATTCACAGGTTGTACTCAGAGTACAAGATTTCCAAGAAGCTACAGTGCATATCTCTATTGAAAGAATACTTCATTTTCTTCTCATTGATGCAGCCCTTGAGCTTCATTCTCAGAATCACAGACAGAGCCCATCAGAAGATGCTAACCTGGAGTAATGACTGTGATCAGGAAAGAGACATTCTATTTCCAAAGGTGACAGATGACCTGCCCTGTAACAAGTAGTTGGACTCCCCATCTCTGACAACCAGGACTTGAGCTCCATTTTCCCCTTCTCCTACAAGTGATTTAGTTGTTTTGTCAGAGCTGGATGTGACTTCCTTCTGTCTTGCCTGGAAGATACCTGTAGGGCTCACAATGACATGTTCTCCACAACAGGCAGTTCCCAACTGCTTCTTCTTGATCTGGGCATGCAGAACCTCTCAACAGTGTGCACGAGGAATGAGGGAAAATAGGCTTTTGAAGACATTTTGAAGTTTCCTTTTCACCTGTTTCACTCTCCTGAAATTCCTGTAGGAATCTGCTCCTTCAAGCTCTGGAACAGATTCCTACAGGCCACACCACCTTCACAAGCTCTTTTGTCAGTTTGTCAAAGAATTAGATTTATTTCAGCCACATCTCTTACCTTGCTGGGCTCACCCACTATTCCAACAATTTTGACTAAGCCAGGGGAGGGGGCTGGAAAGATTACGCTAACTCTAATTAAGACACTTGAGGAAAATTCTGAAGCATAAGTGTACATAGGTAAATATGCTGCATCAGTGCCCAGGACAAAGTCTAATGCTCCCACATAAATAAGTCAGAAAAATGTATTCTAGCATTTGCAAAACAAACATCTTGAGACACAACCCCAGAGTCTCATTTGATCTTGGTGTCCTTGAGAGAATGTAATCATTAGCAGCTAGTATAAGAGACAGATCACAAAAAATAAAATTAAAAAAACCCACCTGCAAATAGACCCTTTATCTTCCAAGTTTGTTCCCCAAAGCACTAATTAAAGAGGACTCTCTACCACATGTAGCAATCACACTTTAAATGAACAGAGAGTTCTGTTTCAAAGACAAAGATGCTAAACTTGGAAGCAAGAACACTTGTGTTCAATTTTCTTTTATTCAAAGGCTTGGTGTGTGGCCATGTACTTGCCCTCTCTGTGCCTCCAACCACCAGCTACAAAATGGAGCACCACACTTCCTCAGAGCAGCTGAGAGGCATTTAGAGGCGACAGGAGATTGTATCTAAATCATGCTGACATATTACCCAGAATGGGCAGCTGCCTCATTTATTCATGTGATTGGACAGACTACTCCCCCAGATCTTCCCAGTAGTCTGGGGGACAGACTTCCCCCAGACCTGTATTTCACCCTCCCCAGCCCTCGAGCTCTTGAAAGTAGAGACTGGCTCACCTAGTTCTTGCTACCATCCTTAGACTCAATACAACACCTTCCATTAAAACCAGAGAGGCAAAAATGAAGATGCAGCTTTGGAGTCTGCTGCAAATGGTCTGTGCTTTTTTTGAGCATTTTAGAGCAATTATCCATTAGACAGGGACCCCAGATATGCACTCTGGGATGGGACAGAAGGGAGCAAATCTTTTTTTGGCTGTATTTATTTTCCAATGTGTTTTAATTATCTTGTTCTGCCAAATTGAAAGATTCACTACCAAGACAAAATTACAAATATACTTCTGGGTGACTACATATTTTAAACCAAATCAGCAAGGGAAACTATTTTCGCAGGCAAAATAAAAACATCACCATTATTTTCATTTAAGCCAAGACTGAAAGAGTACACAGAACATGCTGTAAAGACAAAGCCTGAAACCTCACTGCCATTTTCTTTACATATAAAGCCATTTTTCCTTATTCTAGGCATCCCCAACACATGCACAAACGTCTGCAGAGCCACTCAAAATGGAAATACTGTGAAACAGACAAGCAAGAAACTACTGCTTGTCTTTTTATCACATTCTTCTTTTTATTCAGGCTTTCATCATTTAATACAAGTGACTTGGCCAAACACTGCGTGCTTTGGTTTCAGAGCACTAAAAGTTTAAGCTGTTCTCTACTCAGAAATAATCTGTCATCTGTTTCATAGGTTCAGCCATTTCTGGCAACTGCCCTACTTTCAGCACACCCATGACAGGAAGAGACCCCTGTCCTGTCACCGTTACCTCTTTCTGGACCCAAATAATCTCTAGTTTTACACAATGGGATTGATGCATGGCAGCTGGCTACCCTACTCTCCTGCCTTTGCTTTTAATAATTTCGTTTCTGAAGTGGAAATACAGATGTTAAAAGAGACAAGCACATGGCAGAAAATGCTCACCTCTTGCTTTGAAGATGCAAGATGAAAAATCCCGCAGCTACGAAAGATGCCAATTTTCTCAGGAACTATTTCATCTCTTACAAGATCAAACTGAACTATTGCCAGTAAATTGAGGAGGCGCCTATCTGAACAGTTCCTTTCTTAAATCTGTTACTATTTCCCCTGGTTCATTAACCAACCTTATTTAAGAAAGAAGAATCCTATCTTAAAAGGAAGAAGGCAGCAAGGCAGCTTTGCATGCCACCCGACAAGTTACCTATACTATTTATTGCTGCTTTCTGTTAGGAGAAACTTAACAATAGGTTAAGTTTAGGAAACTTAACCAAGGTTGGCAGTTTCCTCTAGCAGCTAAGAAGTAAAGAGCCTTGTTGAGCACATTCTTTTTAACAAAGATGAAGAGAAAAAATATTTGTTTATTTTTAAACACGACATTCATTCATAGAAGAAATCTAAGTGTAATATATTTAGCCTAGGCAGTACAATTCATCTCTCTCACCTTGACTTTTTTTTTTCTCCTTTTCTTTTCTAGTAGCGTTTTATTTCCCTTTACATGACCCATTCTTTAAGCCATCTTCCACTTCCTCAAAGAGATTACATTCACACACACGAGCCATTTTTTTCCAGGTGGAGATTTTCTACCAACTGCTGAACTTTCATCTCAGCCATACTACATCCCCACTGAGATGCAACAGACATGTTTCAACCCTCACCAATATCTCTCTGCTCTTTTCGAGCTTTTAAAGCATGGGGAAGCAAGACCTTCACTGCCAATTTGGGAAATCCAGAAGTGCACATTGATATTTCATTCTTCCTGTATTTTTTTTTAATGTCAGATTGAAATGACCTATGCTCTGCATACTTGTACGGTAGCTTTTGGGAAGGTTAAAAGTTCAAAAAAGAAAACTGGTTTCTTAATTTAGCAGCCTCTTTCAACAATACTGACAAAGAGACATGGAAGGGAGAGCAGTTGTGTAGGTATGGCAGCAGGGGGGATAAGAGGATGGGTCCAAAACTCTTTAATTCTCTTACTTGTGACTCTCTCTCTTCCACCAGGTTCTGACCTTACCCTCTTCAGGGGACACTGTCCCAAATACTAACAACCAGCAATGAGAAAACGCTAGAAGAAACATGCATTTCCTGCTGTCTTCCTCAACACTCACAGAGCAAATAGTCCCCAAAGCACACTTCACCCTGCAGCCTTTGGGAAAACACGTCCCAGACACACAAGGTGTAACCATGCAAATTTGGTTTTCTCAAGCTTGCAGGCCCACTATGCCTTCTTTCAAAATCCCCTTCCTGCTGACAGATATAAATCAAGCAAGCAAGCTCATTCCATGAAATCAAACCTTCACACGGCCACAAAAGGCTCATTTTTTTTTTTTAAATATTAATTTTGCACATGAGCATAAGCACCAAAAGTAACGCACCAAGTATTATCTTGCATTGGGTTTCCTAATCAAAATACACAGTAACCACAAAAGGAAATGCTTCCAGACCAGTAATGAAGGGACTGATTCATATGCCCCAGAGAACAAGTGCTGAACAATGTACACTCAGTAAGGTTTCAGCTTTATCCCACATTAAAATAAAACCACGTGTCTGATCTTTAACCCACTTTGATTTATTAATGCTTTTGCTTTTCAAGATTATGAAACTATGAACAGAGGAGTTAGAAGAAAACAATACATCACAAAACCCATATACACCAAATGTTAGAATTGCCATCTATCTTACTTTCTGTCACAAAAATGTGGATTTATAGATTTGAAGGACTAGATGGGAATTCCGTTTTGAAAGTCACGAAAGCAGGCTGAAGCAAACAGTAAAATACTACATCCCAAATGTAACACAGCCTCAGCTACTGTATATAAACATCTCTCAACCAACTAAAGAGTCTCATGCATTTGAGAAATATTAAAATAGCAGCAAGAAAAAAGGAAAAGTCCTTTGAAAAGGCCAGAGATTTATCAATTCCAAACTGTGTATAAATAAATTCTCAAATCCAAGGAACAACTGGCTTTAAATCTCAGTATCTTATGTTCCAGAAACTTTAGCAACTAGAGTTATTCACTAGAATGCAAATCTGGACTAAAGTCACAATGCAGAACAAGGTTTTATCCTTATGGTTGTGCCCCATTGCAGAAGGTATTTGTTCTAAATTTTAAAGTGTGTCACATTTTCCATGGGGCATTCAGGAAACTCGTAGCACAAAAACAATGAACAGGATGTTGCAGGTCAGGATAGAGCTACACTCACTGAATGAGAACATTTGAGGAAGGGGAGGGGGACACTTTGCACAGTCTTTTATTACTCAGCAACTTCTTGGTTCCAGCCCTACACAGGATTTGGTTCTGTGAGATAAGTAAAGTTTGAATGTAGATCTTGCCTGGCCATAGCTATCTCTTAGTTTTATAAGAAATCAATGTCCCAAACAATTTTATAGGACACACAACAACGAAACAGCTTCAGCCTGTACACCCCAGTTCATCCTATTGGACCATCTAGGAACCTATCATGAGCATGCGTGACAGCCAACCTGAACACAGGACAGGCCTGCAAATTTGGGGTTGTTTTTAACATTCCTGCTAATAAAACTATCACTGCTCAGTATTCTTCTTTTAAGTTGGATCAGATTTGTTACTACAATGCAACTATCCTGTTCCTGAAAATCCCTGGAGCATTAATATTACCACAGCAATAGGGTAGCTACACAGAATGCAAGAGCAATACCTGCATGCTGAAGTTTCCTGTGCCCACAAGAGTTCATAATCTGGTGCTCTACCTCCTCACTGGATCTTGCCTATACGGGAAGGCCTCTGCACAATACTTCAGTTGGATCAAAATTTATGCAGCTTCCAGAAACACCTCCTGATAAACCCCGTGCTCCCAACTCTTGTTGGATTCTGTGTAAAAACAGGTGCTGTGAGACAATGGGACAGATCATAGCTCTCATCCTCCTCCAAGCCATGCTGGCTGAAAGATGAAGCAATTGCTGAGAACTCTAGTTCTTTAAGCAACTGCTAAGATTCAAAATCCAGTGGCATTTCTTGAAGATCAGTAAGCACCGCACTTGCTTTAGTGAAGTTGTCACCTTTGTTTCACAAAAATGAAGCCCAAAAAAGCTTTTTGCAGCAGCAGCAGCATGGATTTTTAGTCTCTCTATTTCAGATCTGGTTTTATTCATCAGACTTTCCACATGGTAATCATAGAAAAGCAATTCTAATGCAATACTTTCAGCATCAAATGGAGAGGTCTAATTTGTGGCTACAGCTGTGGCCTGTTATCTGTACTTCATCACTCCAATGCAGCACAACACAAACTCCATAATTCTTCAAACTTCGACATGCCTCTATACCACAACAGCAATTAATCTGCTTCTTCCACCCACTGCCATTAAAATAAAACTGCAACATACCACAATCTGAAAATAAAACAAATTCAGTCCCTGCCCTACCCAACCTCTCTGTCATTTAAAGAAAACTCCTGCAACTTCAGCATTTAAGAAGCTGGACTTTTGTCAGAATTGGGTTTTTTTTATTCATATGCTTACTTTTAAAGCTTACTTACAAATCTAACACAGTAACTTCACATTAGCACCTAAACTACATTAGCTAAACTTTTTACAGGGACTTGGCAAAAAAAAAAATCTTGCCTCATCAAAACAAAAATAAAACTTGCTGAACTGTTTTCATATTGAACTAAAAAAAAAGAAATGAAAAAATAAGAAATAAATAAAAAATCAAAGCAAATCTCCACCCAACAACTATTGCATTACAAATAATGTGACATTAAATCACAGTTTCAAAGGCAATTCAGAAGAAAAAATACAGACCTATAAATCTGTGAATGAGGGTTTATTTGATAATGCTATCATTAGGTAAGCTAGGGTCATTAAACCCTTTCCCAATAACACAGTAATTGGCTTTTCACATCAAGAAAAAAAAAGTTTTCTTCCTTTCCTTTGCAAAGAAAACTCCAACAGTAAAATAATTTGTATCAGATTTAATAACACTTCCTTGTTATAAAACATAAACACAAACCTCACTTCAAAGTAAAGATTATTTTAGACTTGAAATGAGTAAGTTTTTAATCAAAAAGGAAATTCAAATTAAAGCCACTGTGATTTTACTTGAACTTTTATTTACTAAGTTTGCACAGCTCCAGTCTATCCTTTGGAAGCAAGTATAGCTCATATTAGTTCTCTTATATTCACTACTGGAGCATAGGGTAATATCACTTGGATATTCCCCTTGCAACAAGACTAGCAAATCAGTCAGGAGTCTAAGAAGAAACACACCACTTCCAAAATAAAACTGCATTTCATAAAGTAATTAAACATCTTGTGCATGTGGCACAGGTATACCTCTCAAGAAGCTCTGTGATTTGAGAGTGATCTCAGAATACAAGCTGTGCAATAGGAAAGAGCCCAAATACGGCACATATCCCCTCGTAATAGACACACTGCAGTGGGAAGCATTAAGGCATGCCCTCCCAATTAGCTGGACCTTTATGAGCTTTTCTGAGGCTCAACCAAATAGTAAATGTAGCTGCAGCAACATTCAAAATTACAATTTTAAGTTTTCCTAAATACCTGTTTCAAATTAACTGTTAACTTCTGTAACAGGTGTATTCTAAAGGCACTTAACCATAAAGTTTGCTACCCCAGTATCAAAATATAAATCAAGAACTATTTTTCTCAGCTGACATTCATTGTCTTTACTACTAAAGTGACTATTATTTCCTGCTGTTTAAAAGAAAGATAGGTATTGTTTCATTAATTAGTTTTACATGGTAATTTTAAATAAACTATCACTAAACGCACACAGTTGCACCATCAAAAACTCACGTGGGTAACAAGACAAAAACATTTATCAGTGGAGACTTTAAAAAAAAAGAAATAAAAATAAACACGAAAAAACTCTTCACAAAATAAAAAAACATCAGCAGCCTTCCAGAAACAAGTCTTAGATCATAGCCTTAATACGTAACAAAAGACGAGATTGAGAGACAGTAACTTTATTGCACATTATAAAATGTCTTCATGTTTTACAGACCATATGTTATTGACTCGCTCCTTCCCATACACAACAGGCGCCGTCTTTCTTTTACTTTTCCATCCTGCTCTTTACTCCGCAGCTATCAGCTATGCTTTCCTGTCAGACTGATACAGACCTAAGCAAGTTCAAAGCATGTGTTCCCTAACTTGAATTTAGCTTTCAAGTCTGCTGCCTGCACTTCGTGACAGAAAACACTTTTTTGCAACTTAAATTGTTTACCTTCTTCAGCTACAGGAATTAGACTAATGAGAGTTACTACCTCCCCAAACAGACTTTTTTTTAATGCAGTCATTTAGCCTGACAGGCTTGCCAAGCTGGTGTGAAGGGCTTTAAACTAAAGCTGCTAGGGGAGGGCAAACTCAATCCATCTCCCACAGCATACTCCTGGAAAAGCTGTCAGCCCATGGTTTGGACAGGAGCACTCTTTGGAGGGTTAAGAACTGTCTGGATGGCCGGGCCCAGAGACAAGTGTGGAATGGTGTTGCATCCAGTTGATGGCCAGTCACCAGTGGTGTCCCTCAGGGGTCTGTGCAGGGCCCAGTCTGGTTTAATATCATCATGGATGACCTGGATGAGGGGATTGAGCCTACCATTAGCAAATTTGCAGATGACACCAAGCTGAGGGCAGGGAGAGTGTCAATCTGCTGGAGGGTGGGAATGCTCTGCAGAGAAACCTGGAGAGGCTGGGTAGATGGACCGAATCCAACAATAGGAGGTCTAACAAGACCAAGACCAACAGACCTATCTCTCTACTTGTCCACATCCTTCTGGATGCCATCCCTTCCGTCCAGCCTGTCAACCTCACTACACAGCTTGGTGTCATCAGCATACCTGGTGTATACACTCAGTCTCATGGTCCACGTCACTGACAAAGGTGTTCAACAACGCTGGTCCCAATAAAGACCCCTGAGGAATGACACTCATCACTGCTCTCCACTTGGACATCGTGCTGTTTACCACAGCTCTCTGACTGTGACGTTGCACACAACTCATTATCCACAAGTTGGTCCATCAATCAAATCCATGTCTCTCCAGTTAGAGACAAGGATACCATGCTGGCCAGTGTCAAATGTCTGCACAAGTCCAGATAAATTTGATGTCATTTGCTCTTCCATTATCCACCAGTGCCATAATCCCTTTGTAGAGGGCCACCAAATTCGCCAGCCACAAATTACCCTTAGTAAATGCATGCTGGCTCTCATCAATCAGCTCCTTACTTTCCACGTACTTTAGCACGGTTTCCAGGAGGATCTGCCCCATGATCTTGCCAGGCACAAAGGTGAGACTTACTGGCTGGTACTTCCCAAAGTCTTCCTTATTTCCCTTTTTTCCCAAAGGGCAGGGCCCTTAAGATCTGTTGGAGCAGGTCCAGAGGAGGGCCACAAAGATGATCAGAGGGATGAAGCACTTCTCCTATGATGACCAGCTGAGAGGGTTGGGTCTGATCACCCTAGAGAAGAGAAGGCTCTGTGAAGACCTCAGAGCAGCCTTCCAGTACCTAAAGGGGGCCAACAAGAAAGATGGGGAAGGTGTATTGTGGTAAGACAAGGAGTAATGGCTTTGTCTAGATTAGACATCAGGAAAAATATCTTAGAGTAGTTGAGACACTGGAGACACTTGGCTGCCCCATCTCTAGCAGTGTTCAAGGCCAGCTTGGGTAGGGCCTTGAGCAGCCTGGTGTAGTGTAAGGTGAACCTGCCCATGGTAGGGGGATTGGAACTTGATGGTCCTTAAGGTCCTTTCCAACCCCAAATATTCTATGATTCATGAGCTCAGGCTGTTAGAATAGCATCAAGAGTGGGTATTTGCAATAAAGGCACAGAAGCTGTTTCACTTTTAGTGACCCCAAAATCCTTCACGAGTCTGTCCAGAAACTTTCCAGTTTACATATTATTGGCATATACTATTAGATATGCAAATATGTATCCTTACTCAGGTACAAAAAAGTGTTGTGATTCATCTATGGGCTTCTGTTCACTGCAGCAAGGCCAATTTGCACAGCATTCTAGTACTCTACTCCCCTCCACAAAATTACTCATTCAAGACTGTACACGATATAAACTATGTAAGATGCGCAATTGTGGGGCAGAGGTTCAAGGCAAGACTTCAGCCGAGGTGAAGATGTATCTTGCTTTAATAGGTTATCTATATTTTGACAAAACATAAAGGCCTGACACATCCTCAAGAATTCTGCCACATAGGAGGAGAAAAACATGAACTGCCAAGTGTATCATTTGCTTGTATTAAACTTTGCCACGTGCCCATGATACATTCCTGTTCTGCTGAACAAGGTGAAGATTATGTGCATAAATTCTGCTGATAAGACCTTCACACCAAGGTCACACAGAAAGTCAATGTCAGAGCTTAAAGTAGAAAATGAATGCAAATGTCTTTGCTGTTGGTTGAGGGGAAGATTTCACTTAACTCCTAGATTCAAGGCTAGTGCTACAGCCAGAAGAGAAGCTTCTTACACACCAAGCAAGGAGTCAAGAGGGGTACCAAAGGAGAACAATGAACTACTCAAATGTGCAAAATCTTTATTTCTTAAAGATATTGCATAGATTCTGAAGATGACTAAGAATTTTATTCATGAAAAATCAACCTCAAATAACTCAAAAGAACATTCAGCGTGGGAGGTTCTTTTGCAAAAATTAAATTGCAATTGTGATGAAATAGTATCTTCTACCAAGTTACCAAAGAATTTACATTTTGCTCATACTCTTACCTAACTGTAGAACCAGGAACTACACGCAAGGGATAATAGCCAAATTGTTACCTCAAGATGTAGCATTTTTTCAAAAATGTGGGTGGAAGAGCAGGAAGCAAAAGCAAGGTTAATATTAAAAACAATCTTAGGGCAAGATTTTTATTTCAGACCTATCCAACAGAGCTAACCTTCACTTCTGCTGAAGATCTGTACAGAGTTAATTTTAGCAATATTTCAAAAATGCTAGCTAAGTACAGTGCATGTTTGATCTACTTATATTCAAACTAGCTATCATTTGACTTACCTATACCCACAGCTGATGCCTTCTGGTTTAAAACCTGGTACTTCAAAAATGCTGCCAGAAAGTGACAAGAAAGGCTATTAGCAGAAACCAGTATTTGCTAAGTGTGCTTTTTGTATTATTTCCTTCTCCCTCACCTGTGCTATATTCACAGGAATGTGACTTTAATAAGCAAAGCTATAAGCTTCTGCCTTTAAGGTGCACCATCTAGAAGTTTTGTGAACATCAGCAGGTAGTTCCAAGTCCTCCAATTCTATCACTAGAATGTGTGTATTTTAAGAATCTTGATTTCCAAAGCTGTTGATAACTTTTGGACTCAGTGATCCTTGCGGGTCCCTTTCAATTAATAGTATTCTGTGATTAAATCTGTGAATTATTTTCTCAAACCTAAAAGAAAAAGAAGACTCAGCTATGTCCTGGTTTCCCTTTAAAAATGTACAAAATCAATTCTCCTGTTTAAAAGGTCATTAAAAAGCATTAAAACAATCCATTTGTTCAGTTGAAGAGATCAAACACTGACTAACTCCACCAGTTTAGGACAATGTGCTATTATGCTTCTAAGTCACATGTAGCACATTATCAAATGAAACGTCAGAGAAGCAAGGCATTTAAATGCATATTTGACATACTTTTTGCATCTCACTACATTTCACTTCCCAATGAGTCTGTGGGTGGGAGAGGAAAAGGTTGGTTTCTTATGGATTTGAGTGTAAAGGCATAATCTGGCAATTTAAGTCATCAGATTTTACAACTGCCCACTGCTAGATGCTGCCACATACAGGAAAAACATACCAGAGATCATCATTCTGCATATTCAGAAGGAACACTTGCAATCACTGTCTCCTCAGACAGCAGCATTATACAGCCATACTGCAATGCCAACATGAGTAATTCATCATTAAATTTCTGAGCCATTCATTCTTATTTGTGCATAACAATATTTACTATTCTCAAGTACCCCATGTCGCTGGACTTATATCCAGCCTCAAACAATTAAAAAAAAACCCCAAAACAGCAGTGTATTTTAAAAAGTCCAAAGCTGCTGCTGTTGCCATTTTGGAAATCAACTTCTATAATGTTAGCCACTGGTCAGCCAGAGTAACATATCTGTCACATTTTGTCTCCACTTCTGTAAAGGATACAAACCCCCATATTTAACATCTGTTGATTAATGAGTGTATACACCCCTCCCCTTAGGCTCTACAAAAGACATAGCAACATTTTATCTCACACCAAGGTGCTAAGTCAGGTACACCAAAAGCAGATGTAGATGCCTGAACTCTTTGTAACATTAAAACAACGGTTTGTTTGTCTGACATAAGTTCACAGAAGAAATAACTATGCTCATGGGTGAAGTTCCCGTAAATAATTCATTTTCCCCAACTCAACCCTCATCTTTACCATAATGAACAAAGCCAAACTTCAGATTTCTATCTGGATGTTAATCAAATACCACCACATCAATTGCTTAGCATTTCTCATATGGAGAGCCCTTTGAGGATATAAAAATCATTACTGACAATTTGCAAATGAGGCATGTGAGAATTAGAAGAAGGGTAGAATCAGTAAGTGGAGAGACAAAGTTGCTCAACCTCAGAATGTTAGTGCACAAGATATAAAAACTATGAATGTACATTCATAGTTTTTATATCTTGTGCACTAATACTGGCTAATACTGACTTCTGCTGACTAATATTGACTTTGTTTGAACAGTCCTCCAATTTGCTTACAAGAAAAAATGAAAGTAAATGCAGACAAACATTACTAAAAGAAGGTTAATAAGATTACATTAAACTTCAACAAGCATCGGCATAAAATTTAAATGCCTTTGATTTAATGTACTTAACTAAGGAAGCAAAGAAACTAAAACTAAAGCCACTTAAATCCTGCCTAATGTCCTTGTATAGGAGTACTATGTAATTTAATCCAGTTTCAAAGCATATCTGAGTCTGGATTAATTTTTCCAAGTGTTCCTATGTAGACAAACCCTCAGCATATGCTAATGATAGGCAACTTTCTTGGAGAAGATAAACTATCTTACACTTAGCATAAAAGGTTGCAATTAACGATGAGTTGCTGGTGATCTATAAATTGCTTTATAACACACCAATACCCCACTTACATACATGAAGTAATGGAATTCAGATAAAGTGAATATCAGATTCAGTGTTTCCTATCTATTGGAAATCAAATATTTATTTTTGAGCTTGTAGCAAAAAACAGATTCAAAGTCTCAACCAGACCTCTTAGTTTTACTATCCCTTAAATCCAAAGGAAAGATTTCATATTGACATCTGATCTTTTATCTACTACTGTCAAGACTGATATTGGCTTACAGATGGGATGATACATCTTGTTATATTTAATTTCATGTAGATTTCTTAACTTCAGACAAATAAAATGTGCCTCCCTCACCAAATTCGAGGTTTAATGATGTCAACCTTGCAGAAGGTTTTTGGAGGGCATAAGAAGTGTGCTGACTCTTCTGCAGGCAAAGCCTCCTCATGTATATAAGAGTCATATCTACAACCCTTCACCAAGACAACTGAGTTCTCTCTCTCTGTATGAGAGACAGACAGCAGCATACAAATTTATTTGTGAAAGGCAGGGGGACTCTGGCTTGCAGCTCTGAACAGCAGGCAGTGCACAGCTACAGCTGGACATGTACTTCTTCCTAAATTCATCTTCCCACAACAACTACCACTCCACAGCAAAGCCACAGAAATTGTTCTGTAGGCCAGGTCCTGCATGCAGCTCACTGGCAAACACCCCACCTGAGCCACCCACTACCTTACAGAGAGGTGGGTCTCAAAAGGAGCCAGCACCAACAGCCACAGCTAAGGTGAGACCTGAAACTCAAGCAAAGAAGTTCTACCAGGCTTCACTGCAGGCCAACCAAATAGGAAAACAGAAAATTGCCTTGCTCTAGCCAAGTGGGAAATGGGACAGTGGCCAAAGGTGGAGGCAAAGGCAAGAAGATTCAGCTATTAAAAGTGGCAGGAACTAATTCACACCAAGCTGACATATGAAGTCTTGGTCTTGTGAGAAATCTATATTCCCAATATGGTCAACTAATGAAAGTAAAACACTTATTAACATAAGTTGTGGAAGTTTGTACAGAAGACTATAAAGCATGTTTCCACTAAGATTTTAGCTTAAACTAGTTAAATTAAGAACCCACCCCTTTTCATAGTTAATTCAAGGATACAGATGAAACTAGAAATGCATCTCCTCCCACACCTATCACCAACCCCCAGAGAAAAGTATTTAAATAGTAGAGATTTGTAATCTAGAACAGAGAGCAGTATTCTCTGAAGTATCATCTAATTTAAATAAGTCTCTCTCATTAACTTAAAGACATTCTAAACACTTCATCAATGCTCTGTTACTTTATGTGCTATTTCACACTACATCTCTCCAGCATTAATATACGCATTTCTAGAGACACAAATGTGTAATCATTGATTTATGGTATTCAGTCAAATCATGTATTTGAAATTTTAAATTTATTCTTAATACCAGTAAAATATTCTGCAGCTATGTAGTTGATTTTTTTTTTGCTGCAGCTCCATTAACTGAGTACTCTACACTGTTTGCAAAGTCACAGAATTCCTGAATAATTTTAACTGCATACATGCAAATAATCTCTTTCCTTCTAAATTCTTATGTGGGTCATTATTACAGAATTAAATGCTTGACTACTCTTTGAGCATTTATTCTCATGGTGCCTCAGACAGCAGTACTAGACAGCATTACCCAATAAATCAACAACAATAATACTGCATAAAGAACTAGTAGGTAATCGCTAGCTTTAGAAGCATACAAAAAGAAGAGAATACAGGAGCAAAATCAGCATTCAAATGGATCCATGATAATTTAAATTTACTCAACTTTGGGAACAAGAAACAAAACTCATGATCTTCTCCTATGACATGATCCCAAACCTCAGTTGTTTTTGTGAGAATTACTTTGGGTTGGGAAGGTCAAAAGGTACAATTTCTCACCAAACATGCAAGCAATATAAATGTGACATGAGAAGCATTCATCCTGTGCCTATTAAATGTACCTGGGAACAAAATCTGGCATGAAACAAGGATAAGCATATGCAACTTAACTGAATACGTGCAAGATGATAAACCAGAGAAATGAATTTTATTCCATCATATGCCTGGAATAACTACTAAAACTGTGGTGAAACACAGCTGGATAACTCAGAGAGCTCATGGGCTGTATACAGTATAACATGCAGCAGATGCAACTAGGACTGTTCACTGCACAAAATACAAAATGCTTGCAAATACTTGTGTCACGCCAAGAGGTACAAGATGAATTACATTGTCATTGCAATAGCAAGCTAGTCACTCTTTCCTGATGTGACTTCTTTGATTAAGATTAAGCTTGAAGAACATCCACTCCCTGACCAAAAGAGATGGCATTTGAAACAGACTCCTCCAGAGTTAAAACAGTGTGGCGAGGAATTACAGAAAGTTGACACGGAATGAAATAGCCATTAGCACAGGTGGCCTGACAAGACACAGATGCCTCTTAAAGCCTTTGGCTGGATCTTCACCTAAAGGTAGTTCTAAGCTCAAGCCACATTGTGATTTCATCTTCAGTCTGTGAGATAAGTCCATCACCTTCAGAGGCTACACCAGTAGAAGAAAACTCCTGTGTGGAGGATAGATGGGGTCAGCCCCCCCCCAGGCCAACCAAGATGTGATCATGCTGTACACCTGCCAAACAGCTTGGGTGTGGCTGTAGTGCCCTGATAAATTCCCAGTTCAGTGTGGATTGATATTCCTCCCCACAGTCTTTTCACAATAATTTTGTGAACACAGATTCCAGCAGAAGAAAAAACCTAGCCAGCAACACCAATTAATTAGAAAGTAGCAGAAATAGTCTGTGATGCCTAGATTCAGAGCTATATATAAGATAAGGGTAAGGAGATCAATCAGTTCCCCAACAACAACCTTGAAGGGGCAAAGTTTATCCACCCTGACCCAGCTGGCTTCACAGCTGTAATGAACTATGCAATATAAGGTGCCATCCAGGCACCATTGTAATGGTAACGAATCTTGAACCTCAGTGGAATAATCAATTAGGAGAGAAAAAAAAAAAAAAACAAACCAAAAAAACACCTCACAAACAAAAAACCCAACCAAAATACCCTCCCCCCAAAACTAGCATAACCAAAACAAACCCATAGAAACATAAGAAAATCTACCTGTAGGATACCTAATTCAAAGTATTTTTTTCTAGTGCTAGACTGCACTGTGTAATTGCTGCTCTGCAAAGTGAATAAAAATAAGGACAGGCAATATAAAAGACACTTCTATGAGATTTGTATAAAACCAGGCTATTATGTGGATATAAATTATTTGATTTGGTATTTATTAAAGTGCTGAGTGCTATTCAAATTACAAAGAAAATTGTCTTTTGCTTTAAGAGACTGACAATCTAAATGACAAAAGGGAATAGACAAGATGCAGCAAGAAGCCAGTGATGAATGAAGAATATTTTGATTGTGTTTTGGATTTGATTGCTTCCTGTCAGCACCTCTGAGCTAGAACTCTTGCTGTAGATTTGCTCACAAGTAGGCAAGTGTTGTGGAACAGAATTTGGTAAACCATTTCAGACACAGAAGTAGCACAGAGAAGTCAAAGTCAAGATGAAACAAAATCCAACAAACTTGGAATCACTATTAGTACAGTGAGGAGAAGCATGAAGACTACCTTAAGTAGTCTGAAAAAAGTGTATGACAAGCATAAAAAACTTAGGGAACCCAATACTTAGAATATAAACTTAAGACAGAACTGCTGTAAGAAATCACAGCTGAAGCTGCTGTAATGGTAGAAAGATAGACCAGAACAACCCTGCTTTCCAAAACTTTTAGAATAACCAACATGGCTATTCAGGAGACTCATCTGATGATGAAGGAATTCAAGATCAGCTGTTTAGTGTAATACAAATAGTTATGCAGTTAGGAAAACAAAAATCAATCATTTTTTACGGCAAACCTCTCAGTCTTGGGAGTACGTTCATTACTAGAAGTCCAACATGTCACATTTCTTCATAAAGTTTGTGAGAGAACTAGCCAAGACTTCCTTTGGCAGTGTAAAAGCAGTGCTGTCACAGATGGACTTCACACAAATGGGGTATTGTTTTATTAATAAATGTCTTTTTCCCCATACCCTGAAGTCCAGCACCTATACCAGCTTTCTCCCTTTCTCATCACTTACAAGCATAAGAGAGAATAAGACATTGTTTGTTTGTTTTCTTTTGTTGATTTGAGACTAGTTTTTCTCCAGTTTGGTGGTACTCCAAGTGAAAAGGACAGCAGATACACTCTTGGCAACTGAACAGGGTGGGTTTTTTGTTTGTTTGTTTTTCCATAAAACACTTCAATCTGCCAGCTTTCTGAGTAAACCTTAGAAATAATATGCTTTTTCTGACAGATGACAGCAAAGTGGAGTTAATAAAAAATTCAGACCCATATGAAAGTGTGATTCACGTGCAATGTCACAACTCCAAAGAATAAGGTGGTACATGGCTACCAAAGAGGCCATCACTACACAGATTCACAGAATATTGGGTTGGAAGGGACCCACATGGATCATCAAGTCCAACTCTTAATTATACATAAGCCTTCAAATGAAAACTGCTTCCCAGACTTTTGCAAAGTTTTTTCCAGCTCTTCAGCACTTGACAGTTGCTGTAAAACTCCTCTAGCCACAGAAGAAACCCTCTTATAATGAAGCATAATGGTCTAGCATGAAGCTAAGCCGAACAGAACCATCCCTTCACAGCACCTCACACATACAGAGGTATCGCATGGTTCCACTGAAACCATATGAAAAATGAAGAGCTTCAGAAAAGTTCATTTTCAGGCTTTTCTTTTTGCATTTAAAAAAACTCCAAAAATCCAGAAGGATGCAAGCAAGCACAAAAATCTGTAACAGTAGCAATGCTGTTACTGTAGAACGTACAAACCACTGCTTCCTCCTAAGTCTGGTACAGTACTAAAGGTTGGTAACGCGCACCCCTGTGGAATACTTTGCATTAAGGACAGAAGGGTTTGATAGCTACCCTGATTCAAACACCAGTACAGCAAGGGGTTTAAGGCAGGCAGCAGAAGTCCTCTCAGTCAGTGAGTGTAACAGATCACGCTGCTAAAGGATTTTCATCCCGAGACCTCGCACGTGCGCACCCGAAGCGAGGAGCCGCTGCTGGCACCACCAATCAGAACAAATATAAACAACAAACGGATGTCACAACCAGAACAAGCAAACTTCAAGACACCACACACTACACAGAAAAAAAGTTTATAAACAATACCCGTCGTTGCTTCCCCCTCCTCTCTCCCGTGTTGGTGGCTCCAGGTCCAGATCTAGGGGATAAGGGAATGATTGCAGAAAGCCAAAGAGACTGGCAGCATGATAGGGCTTGGAATGGGAAATCTGGCAGACATGGGAGACCTGCCTCAGCAACTGAGTCAGCTTCTGACACACTTACAGAACTTGGCCAAACTGTTTTTTGGTGCCGCTCCTCCTCTCCCAGACTCGGTATGACCTGACTCTGGATGATCTTATCCAAAGAGGCTGATATCTTCAAGGCAGTCACTGCCTTGGTGAAAATTTTGGTGAAAAACAGCCTATAGGCTTGAATAATATGTTAGTTAAAAAAAGAAAGGGGGTTGATTTGCTGATTTTACTAGGATCTGCCATGCCAAGAATAAAATCATCTTTTCACTTAAATAATGAAGAATACCCACACAGTTAAACCTGCTAATATTATTTAAAAATATGTACATCTGGAAGAGTGGCATGTTGCTCTCATTCACAAGTTTGCGACATCTTTACTGACGCCTACGATCTCCCCTATAGGTCTATTTACAGAGGCATTTCTCCCAGGGGCCAAGTTTTCCATTCATGTCCTTTCTTCCCCTTTCTCTCCTGCTTTATCCCCTCCCTCTAGCAGAGCCCTTCAGTCACATTAGGCAAAGCATTTGTGGTGTGACATGAGGAACTGATCCAAGCCTCCAGCAAGCAAAAAAAATAAGCTCAATAAAATGAAAAAAAATATTTTTAACCTGGATGGGTTCCCAGACTGAGCTTAGTCCTCACCACAACAGGTGTATCAACACACCTGGAGAAGAAACTGAGCAAACCAAGCTTCACTTCTAGCTGACACAACTACTGCTGACAAATTCAAATGTATATATTAGTAGGATAAGAACATTTTTAAAATATTAATATTGGACTGGGGGGTTCTTACACTGGGGAAATCTTTAAACATCATAAAATGGACTTAATACATACTCCGTATGTTGTTCACAGTTTCCTTTGCCAGTTTGGCTAATTATACGATATTTAAGTTTAAACATATGTTGCCTCCCTTGCAGTGAATCCTCTCCTCCTACATGATACAGCAGTGAAGTCATCTTGCTGACTTCAAATTGAATCCTGCACCCTCTTCAAGGTGGTGGGCATCTTTAGCTTATCTGGAAAGCAATCCAGCCCTGGAAGCACAGTGATTCTCATTGCAATTAAGTTACCAAGAGCTTGACCATGACAAATATCCTGAAATACATCTTCCAGATGCTCTGTGAGTAAGAACCAGTGTAACTTCTGCCATCCTGAACATATGGTTCTTAAAACATGTAAGAGATGCTCAGGATGCATCTGCACTGGAGTGAAAGGTGAACCAGAAGACCTGAGTCTTTTAATCTCCTTCCTTCCATACCATCACCAACTGACTTTAAGACTTTGGGGTTTTCTCCTTAAAACCAAGACACATAAGATATAAGGAGATTCCAAATGTAAGGAAGTGGCAAAAGATTAAGCAAAATAATGTATTTAGAAGGGCAAAAAAACCACACAGCCCTTTACGAACTTTCATGTGCTACAGACAGGAAAATCTCTTTCTGGTACTGTGTTCCACATTACAACTGCCTTTAGTAAGCAGAGAAGCAGAGTACACCACAACAGTTGTCTCATTAGCTTAGCACAGCAGTGTATAGGATTAAAGCAAATAGACAGCATCTGAAAATAATTGCATTAAATTAACATTAACCCACAAACCCAGAAGAGGCATATAATATTCAGGACTGCTACAGAAGCAGTAACCCAGAATTAATGTCTGTAGAAGATGAACAATCCTGCTCTAACTGGGATTCAAAATCCTAAAGGAAGAAAGTTCACCTCAAATAGTGTTCCCTGAGGTGGGGGGAAGGAAAGAAAGGAAAGCATGGCCTAGTTAAAAGTATCAGTAGGTAGGAGTACAAACTGTAAAATGATGTGGTTCCCAAAGAACTGACTTTTTTTATGGTTAAAACAAACATTCTCACACATTCCTTCTCAAAAAGGCCTTTGAAAATAAATCCAATTTTAAGATTTGTAAATGAGATGGACATGTAAGAATTTAAACACTTAGGACAGGGAAGACAAAACCTCAGTGACTAAAGCAAGAAAGGCTGCTGAGACTGGAGTGGACTAAAACACAGCCAAGAGTGACAGCAATATTTCAGTAGGTGACTGTACATTTTGACAGTCCATGAGTCTTGATATGACAAGGGCGTAGAGTAGAAAACTGTCACCATAAAAAAGGTCCTTAATTAATCTAAAGTATTAGAATGGGGAGACACAAACTCAAGGGAGCATGCTGTGCTCAAACTGCAGAGAAAATCTATGCTAAACCTGGGGATGGGAAGTAATGATTTTAAAAATTTGAGAGATACTGACTTACAGCACCTTCTCATTTCATCTACGAGCAGAAGAAAGCCATGGGACAATTGGCCAGGAGAAAAAACAGGACGCCCAAGTTCTTTCTCCTAGCACCAGCTAGGAAAGTCAGCCTGGTCAGGCCCTTGGCTAGCTGCAGGTCAAAAAGAAGAACTAAGCTACCAACTCAGGCCTGAGGAATGTTATAGCAGAAGCTACTATCAGACCAGCTCTAAGACCTCATCTGGTACCTTGATAGGCCCTGACCATCTGAATTTACATGGTTCTTCCAACTGGAGGTAAATTCTACCTTGTGAGCAAGCCAGCATTTGGAAACAATTAACATCCTATTTTCATTAACCATCATGCATCCCTGCAGAATTTAGATTGTTTATAAAAAGATAAAAAACAACCTGCGGACTTTACAGTTACAGTAAAACTTAGCAACATGAGTTTGAGCTTTAGGATGTTTTAAAGCTCCAAACAACTGCCTAGCAAACACCAAATTAATTTGTAATCCATCCTTAATGGGCAGTGTAAATTTCTTTTTAGTTGAGCTCTTCATTACAGCAGGATTTTATAACTGTTCCTCTGTATTTGTCTGCCATCTGCATAGCACTCTCCCATATGGACACACAATACCTTTTTTTGGTTTTGTTAGGTCTCCTTCATTAGCAATACTCTTTCATGAGCAGAACAGGACTGCCTAGAAGTGCCTAAAATATAGTGCTTCAGTGGCATTTTGAAGTTTTTGATGTTTAATGTAAGTGCTTACCAGTATTTTTATTTAAATACTTTGATGAAATTGCTAGAGCAGCCTGAATCTCACTCATCTAGAGGTTTCTACAGCTACTCTGAAAATGAGGCTTCGTGTAAAGGCACACCCTGCAAGTTTCAGAGTAGAAGTCAGGTAAGTCAGGAGATGACAATCTAATTTTAGTATAAGTTTTGGCTTTCAGGGCTTTCATTTCATTTTTCTTTAAAAAAGGCAAAATATTATTTTCCTCATACATTTGTCTAATCAAAGAGAGCAAAAAGCCTCTATGTGAGCAGCAGGGGTAAGGCAAACACATCTGAATTCCTGGTGCAGGTTTCTAGCTGTTTAATAAGGTTCCCCCCCAGAACCTTTCCCCTAGAATTTCTGCTCTGCCCCATTTCCTACTTTCAAAAACATGTCTGAACTTTGCATCTTTGGGACCTCTATTGCTCTATGGACTTGGTTTGAGTCAGCTGACAATTTAAAAGCAGAGTAGAAAATGAGAAAAGAGACACAGATCCCCCACACAGAAGCAAACACAATCTGTTGCTGTTTCTTGGGGTACCAAGCTAAAACTTCAGAGGGTGGCAGGAATGACCAAATTCTTTCAAGTAGCAGATCTGCTTGCTCTCCATACCTAATACAACACCTTGCTAGCAGAAATCCATGCTGAAGTTTTGGCTTAGCATGCTGGAAACACCAGTTACACCCACGGTTCTCTTTTATATGTGGTTTCAGCTAATACTTCCATTTCATTGCACAAGATCTCCTCTCAGCCCTAGCAAAACAGACAATTTTTGATCAACCTTATCATCAAATAACTTTACAAATAAATAACTGAAGTTAAAAAACTCTATAACTGTTGCTATTCACTCTTACTCTTCCATCAGTTATTTGCATAGTCATTCCCACTCCGATTTAATCATTCCTTTCATGATTGTCTAAGTCTACATTGAAAATAAGAACAGTAAATCAAACTAAGCACTTGGCAGGCATGTACTGGTGAGATCACAGCAAGATCCTGGAATAGCACAGGCACTCTCATATGGAAAAGGCTTGTGGAGTTCCCATGCAGTTCAAGTAACCATCATCTGACTCAATGAGCAATACTGAGACAGACACAGCCCTCTGTGGAAACTGGCTGTTAACTGGGTGAACACCCAGGGAGGTGGCAGAACTGGCATCCAAAGCTTCACAACTAATGTGTCCCATTATGTGATCCAGCCATATTACTGCATTAATAAAACCAGCACAGATCAGAGCTCTTTAATCTAATCACACGAAGCTCAGAGGTAAAATGTTAGAAGCAAGAATACCAAGTCCCCATTAAAAGGTAAGCCTGAATACACAGAGAGGGTTTCATTTCTCTGACTTTCAGTTCTCTGGCTAAATAAAATACAACATTTCATGAGGTAGAAAAACAAGGTATTGTTTAGAAAAGGTGGACTAGGCCCAAGGAGAATCACAAAAGAATTACTTAAAATCTGTTTGTGATTCATCATGGCTCGGTAACTTCTCATGAATGCTAATGTGTTTCAGAGAGACAGAAAGGCTTGTGCAGGTGTGACAGAAACAATTAGTCAGTTATTAGTAAGTGCTGGCTTCACTGGCAGCCACACTGCTGGAGCTCCACATTACCTGCAGGCCTGCCAGTAGCTCTCCACACACTGCTGATATTTAGAACTGCCAAACAGGCAGGACAACAAGTTATATCTGCAAACACTCATTTTTCTCCCCTCATTTTGCCTGCCTCCATGATAAAATTTGCAGTTAAAGTAAAATGCTACATGCTTAAGGCAGTGCGGCTCCTTCTCAGAAGTGTGAGGAAAAAAATCTAAGTTTATCCACAAGCCCATAAACTAACACCACACTAACTCACTGCATTTCCTCTCCGAGATCTTCTAAAAAGATGCTTATTTCAGAAGAAGTATACCTGCATAGATCTACCTATACAGAATAGAACAGACAGCTTTGCTTAAATTTAAACTTCACCTTGCTTTAGGGTAACTACTCCTTCCACCAGTAGCTTTACAGCAAGCAATAAAACTTTATTCTCTTTTAACACCCTGGAGATCCACTCATTTCCACAGGCCTTGCAACAACATTTAGAGAAAATTTTCAAATGTGTTGCCTATTACCCTGATATCTGGCATGCTTTCCTTAAGAAGAAGTCAGAACAGGATGGAGGACTGTATAATTTAATTTCCTTTCAGCTTTTAAGAAAATATGCGAAGATCCCTTAATTACAAATGATGTTCAACACTTAAAAGGTGACCCTCCAACAGATACTTAGGAAACAAACTCCAACATTTCCTGTGAGCAACAATATAATCCAAGCAATCATGCTCCAACAGCAAGCCAGAGATGAGTTTACAGCAGCAAAGAGCAGCCTGGCTTTGACTCTGTGCCTCACTACACACTCGAGACACCCAACTGCTCCAGCATAATGTTCATCCTCACTACAAGACAGACAGCACAATTTTCGTAGCATAGTGAATCTCTGAAATGAATAGCATATAATTCACTAGTGGCTGAATTTATTAGCTAGACAAAATTCTGAGGGTCAAAGGCCAGTGAAATGAGATGAACACCATTAAGCCAGCAGACTCCAGGATCTTTTGATAAAGAACATAGCCATATGCCTGTGTCTTTTATCCAACACAGTTCCAATTAAATATGTAGCAACTCAATTTTCATGCGGTTTAGTGGCTGATTTCTTAATATTCACTACCGCTAAAATAAAAAGCATAGATCCTGGTGTGCTGTTATACTGCTGTTATATGCATGTGTGTGCATGGGTATAAAAGCCAAATATTTTCGATTAAAAAAATGCTTCCTGAGTGCAGATTACAATCTCTGTTGTCTAAACAGCAAATATCTTCATAAGAAGGCTTTCCAAGCTGTTCAGAAAGTGTCTATGGTCAGAGGCATAGCTGCAGCTGCACAAGATGGGTGCTTCCCAGCCGGCTGATTTGACCTATGCATTTATTTTCACCATCATTATTCATACCTGTAATGCAAAAAAGAATATGACCCATATCTGTCTTGGTTTGTGCTGAATTAACAGGAACAAAAGTTAAACACATAGTTAATTGTAATTTAATAAGAATCTTTCCTGTCTTCACACCCACCCACCCACCTTAAAGGACCCAGAATAATCTAGGATTGGCCTTAAAAGCTCAAGAGCTTCCTTACTCCCACTGCAGCCTTATGGTAGACAACCGGTAATTCTGTCTGCTGAGGACTCAAACAGGCTCTGCAATAGCAGACAGAAAGGATGGAAAGGGAAGAAGTAAAAAGAAAACGAATGAGAAACCCCAGTGACCATTCTGAAGCAGCCAGTTCGTATGCCTCCTGACCTGCAGGACAATCCAAGGTGTGACTTGGGCTTCTCCATTCTCCCCAGAGGATGCAAAGGCTGTCTGCAAACTTCTCACAGTCCTGCCCTGCCACCACCTAGTGATCCTGCATCCAGCTGGGCAACGTATTATATAAAAATGAGCATGTGTTAGAGCTGTGGAGGACTGAGGAATATTTACCTAATGAATGTGCCATTGTGCTCCGCTCTTCTACTCTTCAGTCAGTTACAAGTTATACAATGGCTCAGCATATTCAGCCTTGGTTTCCATATGCCTGACAGACTAAGCTTTTGTGACCTGTGGGGGAACCCCCCGAAATTACATATCACATAGATTTAAATTCCTAAACTGAAACACTGGAGATCACAAATTCCCACTTTCAGGCTTATCTTGCAAAAAAACACAGGACCTAAATAAACTCGACAATACCTTTCCCTCCCCCTTTGGGGCCTGCTAATGCTTTCCCCTTCCACTTGTTTTCTTACTCTTTTCTCCTCCTTCATTCAACCTTATTCTATCATCATCAAAAGCTTCAAGGAACCTGAATGTTTTTTCTGCCATTTCTTTGCAATGCCAAGTTCTGCCTTTCACTGCCAGTCTTGCTATCCTCTCCCCCCTCCAGTAGCCCTTCTGCAACTATAATCCATTCTTTCAAGAGCTGCATTTTCTGTTGATAGTGCCAGAGGCCAGGAAGGCTCCTGGCAGTACAGCTCCAACAAAGAGTCTGAAACTGAACAATTTTTTTT
>WBMY01013600.1:121305-132688 GCA_013397315.1 Donacobius atricapilla | reverse complement strand
GGTAAGAGGAGATAACGAAGTCCAAGACATGGTTTTTAAAATTAGAATGATAATAAAAAAAATGCCTCTGGCATTGGCAGTTTTTAAATACAAACACATAAAATTTCCTTTCCAAAGGGGCAGGTAACGTACAATGCTTTTCACCAGTAATGAATACCTGCTCCTCCTACCTACATAAAACGCTCTGCAGAATAGAACTAAAACACATTGGGAATTCATATACCCATGGATGTAAATAACACTCTAATATTTGTAGTCCATTTCTGCGGAAGCAGATTGTGAGGCCAAATGCTACAAATTTCTGCTAGTTCTTCCTTATAGAGTCTTGCTCTTCTTCTAACAATTGTGCAAGGTGAGCCATTGGCAACTGCAGAATGACACTATTTTTTGTCAGAAATACTTTAAAGTAACTACCACGTAAAGGCACGTTATTTGATGTTAATGTCTTAGCAACCCCGTCGTTTTCTCTGCAAGAGTAAGGACAGGGAAGCTGCTGCTCCCAAGACAAAGTTGCTCTACTAACACAAAATGGGAGAAGCTCCTTCTCCTCCTACTTACTCTGTTTTAGTAGCATACCAGTGGGAAAGAAGCAGATAACTCCTTCTCTCGAGGTATCCAGATTGTTCTGCGAATAGCAAAAGCCTTTGCAATTATCACATGTATCGCACTCAGCTTTCACTGATTTCCTGAGCTCCTCAATGGGACCAGAAGTAGCTGAAGACCAGTTTTAGACCCTAGAAAGGAAAAAGTAACTCTGCATATTTTAAGTCTGCATCAATTTCTCACACAATTCAAGGAAGGTGCCTTCCTTTCTCCGGTCTAGTTTTTTTCATTCAAGACTTTAAGTGCTGAACTGTGACAATGTGAACTAATTCTCTGCACAAAGATGTTACACATGGCTCACGATTGAAAAAGCAACACTCATAGCACTGTGTAACTGTGAGAATTCCCTTTCTTCTACTTCTAAAGGCCAAACTCTCAAGGTGTACCACCGCTGTAGCGAGAGACATTATTTTAGCAAAAGAAACTGAGTTATACATGTTGTTCAGAATTAATTGGTTAACTTTTTTAGCTGAAGCATTATGGCAAGTTATTACCAGTTTTCATTGTTCAAAAACAATATTCAGCTTTCTCCATTAAGATATCAAAAACCTACAGATTAAGTTTTTCTTTTGAAATAAACAAAATAAGCAAACAAACCCCAAACCAAACACACACAAAAAACTCCAAACATTCAGAGGGGTTTTTTTTCAGTTTCAAGTGTAGATATCCCAACATGAAATCAGTATGAATACAAAACAGAAAATCATGGAGAATTTCAAGGGTTAGTATTTTTCAACTAAATCATACTACTACTTCATGGTCTTTTATCTATGGACAACCTTTATTACAGAACAACCTGCTCTGACTCAGAGAGGAAAGAGAGATGGTCCTTCACTTATGAAATCTATATATCTCCAGAGAGTCTTCATGTACACTCCTTTAAGAGCTCATGTCAGTTGTCCAGTAGTATTTTAAAACCACCTGTATTCATTTCCATTGACAAAGTGCCTTCTAAAATGTTCTATTTTCTTTGACTTTATGTTCTGAAGGCTTTGTGCCACCATCAGAGTAAAAAATTAAAACAACAGCACATTTCTCAAACTGAATTTAACACTTTTTAAACACTTTTTTTTTGCCTTTAGCATATAGTAAGAGAGTTTGAGAATTTCTACCTACAATTGATATCTAGGTTTATTCAATACAAATACTGAACAGTCAAACGTAAATGGAGCTGCCTTGAGCTCTTCCCAGTGTCTGGTGGGAATTCTACTATATAATTCAAATAGATAAAGCAGTTCAGTTCTGTCTGTATCTGAAAAAATTGATTGCAGATCTTTTCTTCCCTGTTTGGCTAAATCATCTCACCAAAGCACTACAATTACAGCAGGAACTTCATACTACAATCTGGCACATGCTGCCCATGCTGTCCCCAGGGAAGGCAATTCCCAGCTTTTATTCAGAAAATAGCTTGCAAATATATCTGTTTGTGTCTACATTCAGCCTACTGTCTACCCTTGTATTTTTTTAAATTAATGTTGAGAAGATGTTCAAAACAACCTCCAAGCTTCCTAACCACTTTAGGTTATCTTTATCAATACAGAACACAACCTTGCCTTGCTTCCACTCGTAACTTCTCCCATGGAACAAGTAAAGATCAAGTAAACACACTGATCAGACTTACCTTTCTCTTTTGGTAAATACTGTAAATTAAGAGACGTCGCTGCAGCTCTCAAAAGCTAGCATTTGACTGATTAATTCTTTTTTCCAGTGGTACTACTGTTGAAAAAACAATAGGTCCTGGAGTTTGGACTAGATGATCTTTAAAGGTCCCTTTCAACACAAACTGTTCTGTGGCCCAAATTAAGTTTTAACAAAGATGTTTTTCTCCCAAGGCTTCTCTAAGCCATGCCTCTTGTCCCATGTAGCGTGCATATGAAATGACAACACACATGGACTACCATTCTGAAAACCCTCAACTCTCTTTCCCCTTGGCTACTACTGATAATGCTGTTAATTACGTGCGTAGCTGTAATTATACACCCATAAGTAACACTTGCCTAACTTGACACAGAGGAGGCTGCTGGAAACAGACTGGAATGAAGAAGCTAAGAGATGCAGAAAACATTTTATGAGCCTTGTCAACTGGTTTTATGCACTTCTTACCAGAATCTGCACTGTGTGGCACACCTGAATTCCTCTCTCTTTCCTTCCTGTTGGAACACTGTTAGCATGGAAACACTGGAGGGCAGCCATCCAGAGGATGCACTCACTCAGGGCACCAGTTTTTATCAGACAAAAAGACCAAAACTACATTTTTGCAATGTCAAACCAGTGATTTACAATGCCTCTGCCATCATGTAAGAACTACATAGTTGCACAATGTCATTCCACTGAAATTACATATCTCAGAAAATAACTTGTAGCAGAAAACACCAGTCCTGCCCAGGTTCTGTCAGAATTCAAAAGGAAGACATCAGCAGTATGAAAACTGTGCTGACTCAGGCTTACCACTTCCAAATTAAATTAAAACTATTGGTTCTCCTAAATGATCTCAAATTGCTAGCCTGAGAGGCTACCTCTCCATTCAATCCACATCCACAGCTGGGGCTTCTTTGTTAGAGAGGAGACAGCTACCACAGGACATTCTCTAAGGGGGGCCCTCAACCCTGAATTTCAATAGATCAAGAGAAAAAAGCCTCAAGACAGGAAAGCAAGGCTTATCCCCTTAGCCAAGCTTATGAAGACCAATGAACACAACAAGAACAATTAGTTGGAAACAAAGGACCTATGGGTTCACTTAAGTTTGCTTTTCTAGTCTAGTTTGGTGGTTCTCTATGCACTGATTTAGAGGATGGAAGTCCAACTGCTTTTTCCTTTATACCATCATTCCTTTAATTAGAAAACGTAGCCTATAGGCCAGTACAGTTAGTTTTGTCAACCTTGGTATATTAATTATACAGAATTAATTCAAAGCTGAAAGCTTCTCCATTTCTAGAGTGAAATTAATAATTTTACAAAATTTAAGCAATTTGGAGCCTATAGAAAAAAAAAATCTTAAAACTTACTGGTTTAGTTTCAACCCACATACCATTGAATCGTAGATGGTTTGATCCCTCTGGTCTATGAGCCAGGAGACCAATTTACAATCCCAGACCAAGACCATTTTATTTATTTATTTCAAAATAGAACTCAAATTACAACTTGGACTTAAAATTATGCAGATTATTTTTTACCTATTCAGACACTTCGCCATTATGATAATGTGTCTTCTGATTCACTTACAGCTGCAGGGGATGAAGTCTTTGTAACCTCTACCTTCCAGAAAATCATCTCAACAGAGCATGGCACGACTAACTCTTGTTACCCCAACACACACCCAGACACTCCTCCAACAAGCTAAATTCCTAAGGTAGCTGAAGGAAAAAATGGGCTGTTTTCATAAGGTCAAGAAATAAAAGCCCAGACTATTGGATATTTTAAAAGTTTATGAAAGATGATGTATATGGTTACATCTTACGGTTAATCCAACAAATACAGACTGAAATCACCATTTCATACAGAGGGCAGAACAGATGCCCAAGTTCCCAGTTTGTCCAAATATATCAGAGAAAAAAGCCAGGACAGAGAAAGGCTCAGAACAACACAGGGCAGCAAGATGGCTTTCCTCTTTCAGAAGCGATTTCCATATTTGTATTTTTACAAAAGTTTCAATTTCAGCTCCAAAATGTGACAATCAGTCTTTTCAAAAAAGACCACATAAACTGACCTACTTCTGACATTAGTTACAATTTAAAGAAAAAAAAAAAAGTAAATAAAAAAAAAACAAGCAATATGGTATATTTTTCAAGGTCTGAATGACTTTTTTTATGCCCTTTCCCTCATTTTCTGGAACTGACACTAGCTGTTAAATCTTTAGTTGCCATAATTATGGTTAAAATCGTATTAAGTGGTCCAAAGTGAAAAAGATCTTTTCATTTTGTTTTGTAGAATTTTTGGTTGACTGGCTCCTTTTACTCCCCCTTTCTCTCTTTTCCTGAGTAGTTACAACCACCACACCAAATGTGTCTTTTGGTCTCCAATGGAACTTCTGACTTGTTCAGATTTTCTGCCTTTTTTTTTTTTTTAAGAAAAAGAAGATTAAGCACAACAAGAGAAGTTATGCATATCTATAGAAGAGATTTTTAGACCTACATTAAGTAGAGCCCAGAATCAGACCCCACACCTCGGCCTGAATTTTGCAAGTTTGGTGAGCAGAGGAGATTTCAGCGCATAAGTGAAGAGGGACAGTAGGAGGTGGGGTGAAAAGGTTGATAGGAGGAATGTACTTGAACCACAGGGGGTAGAGTTTCAACAGATGAGTCCACTGGTGCTTGAAGGGAGGAGGAAAAAAAGAAAACTTGGGAGGGGGAGAAAAAAAAAACGAGAAAAAGACAAACACCAATACTCCAACATTTTAACAGCCTAGCGACCAAAGGGTATACCAGATATCTCTTCCAGAATTCAAGGACAATTACTTACACTTAGGATTTTTTTTTTCACTTTGTTTGGCTCAATGTTAGTAAAAAAGTTTGTCCAAAAGTCCATATGCTGAGCCAACACTTACTAGGTTTCAATTTCCAGCTGAACTGTTGCTATGAAAATTAATGTGGCAATTGTACCAGAAAGCAAAGCAATGGGAAAGACTGCACTGGTATGTAACAAGTACATTCACTGACACCAAGAGTAAAAATTGTATAATATCAACCTTTGTCATAGACATTTTTCTCTTCTTATTATTAAAGAAAAAAATGTGCAAATCAAAATTATTGTTTGGTCAGAGGGTATTATATGAATAGTTATAAATTTCTCATCACCCAACCTCAGTAGAATACTGCCTCTTCTATTTGAAGCAGCAATTTAAAGAGTCACTCCTGCTATGTTCACATCAACATTCAATGAAGATTCAATGAAGAACTCTGCAAATTGCCAGTCTGGCCAGACAGAAAGCCTGAACTGCTCACATGAGGTATCTTTGCCAAAACCCACGTATCCCTCAAACACCTGCTGGACTATATGATAAATGTTCGTTGGCTGAAGAGAATGAAAAACAGGCTAGCAATACTTTCACTTCAGCTACAAATTCAAGCAGCAGAATCCATGTATGTTCTAAGAATATATGAATAGTTAGCTAAAACAAATCTGTATCTGTGGAAGAAAGTGTTAAAACAACCACATTTTGTAGGAGTTTATTGAAACATTGGTTTGGCTAAACTCTTTCCATCACTCCAGAAAACAGAAAAAATTGTTTTAACTACATTTAAAAAATAAAAATAAAAATCACTCTCCTATTTCCCCAACTGTTATGGATCTCCTATTACTACGTAAAAGATCAAGTCACCATCAGAAGGAATAGAGATGGGTTTCAAGTCCACAAACAAATGCACAAAGTACTTACAGCATGTGCATGGCCACAGTAAAGGGCACCTACACACTAAATTTTATGGAAGTTTCCAACAGACCACATCAGGAGACCCGACTCTTCCCATTTTCACTATGAGGCTGAGAATGAGCTAGAAGGCAACCACCTCTGAATAGCACCAGTCATCTAATCTCAGACAACACACAAAAATCTCAGCTGAAGAAGGTATGTTGAAGTGCTGACAGTATTATCTGAGCCTGTTGTCAGATCCTGCATATCCCTCCTCTTGTAAAACTTCAAAATCTTGGATGTATTTGATATGGGTTGTCAACTTCATACATTTTCATTAAGGAAATAAGGTCTAAAAGGAGCATTTTGTCCAGGTTCATGCACGCTCTCTGATTTCCAAAAAATCTCTTGCAAATTTGATAATCTTCAAGTAAACTTCCTCTGCTGTATTAAAGAATGGGAGTTTAGTGCCATTCCATCTTCAGAATCTGAGGTTCTCTTAGAAGCAGTGACCCATCCTCCCTTTCAGTCAAAGCAAGCTCAAGAAGAAATAAAAAACAGGATATTGTGTGCGCATCCATGTAGCTGATAAAGAAATTACACCTTCCCTGATGACACAGTATTTCAGAGGTAGATTTACACTTCATATGCCAACCATAAATTAGGAATGCACAATAAACCCTTTGAGCTAGGAGATGATACACGCTTCAGGCCATAGCATTGGAAATCTTAAATAGAATTATTTATGTGAATAAAAATCTAAGGTTCCCAGGATAAAGAATTTAAGGATTGGGTAAAGACCTTGAAATCGTGACAGCTGGGATAAATACCAAAGAATAAGATACCAAAGTAGAAGTGGCAAACGTGAAGGAAGAAGTTACAAGGAGAGTTCAATTCAAAGAAATAAAAATCAGAAGGAAAGCAGAAGCAAAAGATAAAATGTACACAGCCAGGAGACAGATATAGTTTTGTAATAAACCTGTTTGGGAATAATTTGTTTTCCTACTTTCCACCCTCTCACACCTCCCCTCCCATCCCCAGCCTCCTTATTGAAGATGATGTTTCACAAACATTTTAAATCAACTTAATGCCATCTGAAAGGGGAAGTCTTTCCTCTAAGCACTGACCCGTATTTCCCACTCCCTCCCTTCTGCTAGTGCTAGCTTCTGTGGAGTTTTTTGCAGTGCTATTTTACTGTAAATGGAACACAGGAGAAACAGTAGTAAGAAAACTTACATCCTCAAAGGTGGTAAGAATAGGTCCTTTATCATATTTGCATAACATTTCCAGGTAGTATACTCAGCTTTCTAAAGAACTCCATAGCCTACTCCCTAGAAATGCACCAAAGTGAGTTCATTTGTACATAAACTAAAACACTTTTCTATAGAGAATCCCTACCAAAAGTACCTACAAGTCTTCATCATAGTGTGATTTACTGCTGAACAAAAAAACACCTTGTCCACTCACTTCTCACAATTAACTTTCCTCTCCTAGCAGCCATTGACAACAAGCCTACTGCAGACAAATCAAATACTCCCACTGGAAACCTGCCATTAGGAAAAATAAATCAATGCACTTTCAAGGGTTTGCAAACAAGCACCACGTGAATCCCTGTTCACCTTGCTCTTGAGTGCAGGCATGTGCTTTACAAAGCCATCTGCTCAGCACCCTGAGAAATCAGTACCTTACTGATGGGCACCACACCTGTGGCACCAGCCACTAAGTGTCTGCCCAGATCACAGAAGTTTTCCTCTGTCAGATTTGAAACGGAGAGAAGAGGAATCATGCTAGGTATCCTGTAGAGCATAGATTTTTCATTATTATTCCTCTTCAATGTTAACAGTGATCAGAAAACAGAGGAACCTAGCAGGAAGGTTATAACATTATCTTCAGTCTCTCTTTTGTCTCTCACACTCGCAATAATGAATAATCACACCACCAGACCAAATTCCTGCAAATGGCTTGATGCAAAAATGCTGAGCGAAAGACAGCTCTGCAAGTTCCTGACTTTTCTCCCATTAATCTCTCTAAAACCACATGCATGCAGTTTATTTGTCACATATATAATGTCACCTCTTAGATCAGTACTATCAAATGCTTGCCAATATTCTGACTTCTGCCAATTGCTTTTAGTTTCTCTTTCCTTTTCTAGTGTTATATTTGAAGAGAGAGGAGAAAAAAGAAAAAAAAAGCTGACTGATTTGAGTAGAAGAAAAATTATTCTAAGTCCTTAAAACAGTTGCTCTGTTAAATTGACACAAGTTTAACAACGTGTACTTGGCACATTCCTCTTGCCACGAATACAAGAAACTTAAAAAAAATCTCATTCAAAGCAGGGAAATCTTTTAAAGACACAGCACATACCTTGCTGAACAGTTTGACAGCTGTTACAACATCACTTGTAGATTCAAGTGCTCAAAAAACAAGAAAGACAACATAACTGTAAAGGCTTTTTCTTTTTTTGGAATCTTTTTAATAGAATGATGACTGAATGGGGAGTCAAATCTGATCAACCCATTCTCACTCAAATTGTATATTCCAGATAGTGCAGAGACACAGCAGAGGAGAAAGTCTACTGGACCCAGGTATAACTGTGCAGAGAAACAGACCAGAAGAGACAACAGTAATTTTGCTTGATTCAAGGGTACATGATGTTTTCTAGCTCTCAGGGTTCCCAAAATCCCATCACATTCTACAAATGTGGAGAGTTCTTTTAATACAAGGACATGCTGTACATTCACAGCATGACAAAGAGAGCTCGTATATTTTAAAGAGATTTTTTTATTTCAAGGAAACTGACTGTCAAGTGACAGCAAAATCTCAGCTCAAGAGGAAAATTGTACGGAATGGCCTCATCTAAATCCCAAGCAAATCTGTATTTGAGAATCACAGAATTAGAAACACTGTGGCTGGCAATATATCAAAAACAAAACAAAAAGCCACCACCACCAACAAAAGCTTGTTATTGGAACAGAAGAACACGGCATGTTAGTGGGCAGGTGCACTGGCAGAGATCTGGGGAAACCTTTTCCTAGTTACACTTAGATCTATAGACATTATTCACTCCATCACTTACTGAAGCCATCTAGAGTATCAAAAGAAGAAAGGAACAAGTCTTATGTATGAACATGGGAGCTCTGCTCCCTGTGTATCAACATGGAAAACATGAGATCATATTCCAACATCACTTTGTAGGTTGGACACTGTGAGAACACATGTCTGTGAACCCAAACCTTAAAATCAAAGGGACTTCTACTAGGTAGAAAAAAACAAAGAGCGGAAGGAAGGGTGGAGCACCACGCTACTCTTGATCTGCAATTCACTACCTCACAGCATTGCCGCCAGGAAGTTCAATGCACACAGCAGTGTTTCAGCAACAGTTACACTTTTACATACCATAATACGCTTTGTTTGATGGGTAAAAGGACATTAAAAAATAATTTTGTAGGACAATACAATATGTTGCACCCAAACAGCAAGAATACAGAAGGACTTGCTTTTAAGAACACCAATGGTCCGGTTATATAATGACAACTGCAGAACTGCAGGTACATTTGGTTACCAAGACTGCTACAGAGTTAGCAGGTAAGAGTTTTTCCTCTCTCCTCAGACAAATCTGTATGAACTCTGCATCTAGTAAGTTTTTCCTGGCATATGGAGAATATAAGGAAAAATATCAAAATGATAAGTATAGAAACCAGTTCTCTTTCCTCTACACCACCCCTCCCCCACCCCATCAGCAAATCGTTCATTAGAACAAGTCCTCAGACAATGATACTCAAAGCAAAGATGCAAACTACAGAGAAGGCAGGTGTATTGTAATGCACAGTGAGTTTCAAAGAGATTACAAAGAGAGAGAAAAGAAAGTCAACTACCCATATGTAACCTTTCCAGTATGAATAAATTGTGATTCAAGTTTGCCTTTGGACGAGTCAATTCACACACTCAGATCCACAGACTGCACTGACAGTATCTTTTACTAATATCCATGTCACATCATGTTCCTGTTTTAACCATACTATAATCTTTCTTTTCTCGGACTGGTGAGTTTTAAAAGCTGCTGCAGTACTTTTAACAGCTTTATGACGTGTGTTAATGGATATTTTGCTAACAGTAAACAAGAGGGACTTCTACCAGCAAGCTGTCACAGCTGCTGTTCCTCCTCCTTATCTAGTTACCGGTCATCAGATTAGATCCCTACCACCGACTTATACAGCTAAAAAAAGAAAAAAAATAAAAATAAGTGGGAATCAGGGAAAGAAAACCGTCAAAGAAAGCAAACTTGCAGCTCACACTGGAAGAACTTTATGTAAATTTCCATGTATTTTCTTTCCTCTGTAATATTCTGCCTAAGCCACTCAATCAAGCAAGAATGACATGGAAAGAATGGGACTAATGCGAACAATGAATGATCCATAAATGTCTACAAGATTATATAACTGAAGATGAGAAGGCATCATGTGTGCGTGCATCTGGGGGAAAGGAGGAGAAACAGACGAGGAGAAAGAGAAGGAAACAACATCCCCAGTCACAGATACGGGACTCAGCACAGTTCTTACTCAGTTTCCCTCTCTTCCCAAAAGACTAATACTTAAACCGAGGGCAATCAGGCAGCTGAGGTATAAAAGCAAAAGAAAACCCATTTGCTGATGAATACACTTCAAAACATCCCTTGCTGAAATTGCACCATAACTGCAGTATCATGAAACACAGCTCATAGACAACCATGTTTATACTAAAGCAATTAACACACGGTACATTTCCTGCACTGTTATTATCATTGGCATTCTCTCTGTGTTTGTTACACATTTTGAGCCTTGGCAGGTTATGAGATATTCTTACAAAGTTAACAACAAAACGTTGATGATTTGAAATGTACTCACTGTTATTTTTCAGGAACTCCTATATTTACTTTACACCATTCTCGGGGGAGAGCTGAACAGTTGTATTAGTTCTGCAAGGAAAAGATATTCAAAATAAACTTTGCAAAGGCTTTGAGCCAAAAAACTTCACGAATGTAACTTTTTAGACCCAGTACCCACTTGCTCTACAAGCCTGCATACTGGGGCTCGGCATAATCACCACCCACATTTCAGAACGTTCATTTCATCTGAAATTCATCAACGGTTTGATCACTTGTGTCAGCATAAACTTAGGAGAAGGAGCACACGCACCCCCTCCCACCCTCTAAGAAGCTCTCGGATGTCGGGTCGAGGGGGAGGCATAACCTCGGAGGCGGCGGCTGGGTACCAACGCCGAGCTCGGAGCTGGCTGCCTGCGGGGATGCACTTGCTTCAAAGTTGAGGCTTCTCCTCCCGAGCGGCGCCCGCGGCGGCGCGGACACTTGCTGCGGCCACGGTCTCCGCCCGGGCCTGACCCCCGCATTAACCCCCGCGGGTCCGGCCGCGGCCGCTGCCCCGCACGCCGCCCCCC
>WBMY01013600.1:110056-120372 GCA_013397315.1 Donacobius atricapilla | reverse complement strand
GGGGGGGGTGTTTTGGTTTTGGAGTTTTTTTGGGTTTTTTTTTTTGTTTTTTTCTGAAGTCCTATACATTTCACTTTGATTTGAACTGATAATCACGAAGCCTGGCTTTGGTACAACAACTTTTATTGCGTGGTGTAACAAAATTTACTCATTGTGAACTATCCCATCATACACGAAGACCAAAACCTGCAGAGTTACTGATTCTAATCTTGCATATAATTATGTACAAGAGGATCTTTATGCAGAGTAATAATTCCCAATGATTTCCCATAAAACCACTCTCCTGCAACACCCAAGTCCTCAAACCACAATAACACTGTTATGCATCAGCTGACATTTTAGAGGCTTATTGCTCTGAAAGTCCCACAGCTGCTTACTAGGATTTTTATACCCAGCAGAATTGCTGTGGGCTTTCCAGAGGAGGAACGGGACTTCATTCCGTCCAAAGACTGTAATGCGCCATGACAGCAGTACACCAGATCTAAGCAAACACTTCGTGTTAGATCTGAGCAAATATGCCGGTGTGAGGCAACAAATGCGACTCATTTGAGTTGCAGATGACTGTATTTTTAGGACTAGAGCAGAGATTCCACTAAGTGACAGCGGCTAAGAGGAGACCCCAAAATCTTGACGTTCCTTTTCATGCATGTAGAATCTGCCTGCCTGGTCCTCCCTCCTCTGGCAGCTTTCAGGCAGGTGTGTGGCACGGGTGAGAGCAACAGATGCTGGGGGAGCTGGGACAGGAAACATCACCATTCTGCATCCTGAAACTTCTCCATGGCAGGAATGCTCTTCAATCAAGGAACATTTCTCCAAAGCCATTTAGTTTTAGGATCTCCTTGAGTGCTGAAATTCATGGAGAAGCTGGACTTTGCATACTGAAATGGATATGCTGGTTCCTGTGTTAAATATACTTTTTGAAGCACATTTTCATGTTGTTTTATTAAGGTAGAACTCCAACACTGAAAATGTGAGATCCATCTGTCATATATTTCTTATTAAATACTCTGAAAACTCTTATCAAACCATCTCAAGAGTTTCTTACAGAGGCACAATGTTTATTGAGAGAGGAATAATATTCACAGCAAGTAAATGGTGATTCAGTTTGCATTTGAAGAGTTTCCATAATCCTGAGACTTTCCCCTGCATTTGTTACATTCATTTTGGTACTTCGCATAGAAACCAGAGTGTTTACAACTTAGAAAAGGGCATAGTAGATACAAGGAGTGCAAGAAAGTGTTATTTCATTTTCCAATATTGGCTCAGGCCAGTTCTCCAGTATGGTCACGAGGGAGGTAAACATACAGATATATGGTGTTAGGAAAGATATTTGGAAGAATATTAAGAGTGAAAAATGTTTAAAATGCAAAATTTCATTCTCCATGTTTCAATTTTCTCTCATGCTCAGCAATGAAAATCAGTAAAATTGATTTCAGCTGTATATTACTGTAATAGTTGAATTTTGAACAGTGCAGGAGAATGTTAATTAACCAGTGCTATTGAAACACAGTTTAGAAGAAAACATGTAAAAAAATTCTACTAGTTTCTGGGAAAAAAAATTAAATACAAAATTCTACTGCACAGTTCAAGAGAACAAGCTAGAAAACTGGAGTGCGCAGTCCAATGAAACCTTCTCTTTATTCCTATTCCTATCTAATGTCCATAGTATGGCAGCCATTGCACCAAGATTGGGATTACTTTTGATCCTGAAAGATCAGGGAACCTCTGCACAGGATAGATATGTACAGAAGTGCTTGGCTGCTATGGTGATTTCCTGATTTATTTAGTAGTAGTCCCTTTCTTGTTGTTTTCTACAAAAGTGCATCTGAACTTTACAACTGATGCATTTACAGCCAAAATCAGAGAGTATCATAAGACATGGGCATAAGGTGTTTGCTAGATAATTCTAGAAAGCCAGAAGAGGGAGCGCAGGAACAGAAAACACCAAGAATGAAACATTTAAATGTGAGTGCCTGTTTCAGCTGCAACCTTAAGGAGACATAAATGGATAGATAGATAGATAGATAGATAGATAGATAGATAGATAAAATAATTTCCAGGAAGAACTACTGCATGGTTCTGCTGACTGCAGAGATAGTTCTGTCTAGTCCAGTAGGTGCTAATCACCTGTAGAAACCTGGCCGGTTGAAATGTCCCCTTGACTGACTCCAAAACTGTAGAAATCATCAAAGCCATCAGTCGCTTCTGACAGTGAACATCTTAGACAAAAGAGTTCCTGAGAATTTTTGAAGAAGTTTTGTTATAATACTTCTGGCCAAAACTTTCCTGATGCAAAAATTATCCGAGATTGCCTTTGTTGCACCTAATAGGAAAGATGGTTGGATTTTAGTGTGCTTAGGCTTTATGAATGTCAGTATTTTAATGGTGTATAAGTAATTACCTACAGGACCTGGTTCATAACCATTAAAGCATCCCACAATGCTGTCTGTGATATAGAAACAAGATAAAGAACCATTATTACATTTTTACTTTTTAGACTCCATAGATAAATTTTCCTTTATTTTAAAAATACTAACTCTCTATTGTGTTTGAATCAAAACATTTTGCCTATGCATATGTTCATTTTTGTGAGAGGTGAATTAAGCCCTCGGAATAAAATATGAAAACCATGCTTATTGGGCCAGTCCTTCTACTGGTGACAGTGCTGTGATGAACCTTCCTCTATGCTAAATTATTCTGCAACAGCTTAAAGAATGAACATGAAAAAAACTGAGTATCTGAACTGCGCATGTATAGACTAGTAGATGTTTTTTAATAGGTCATGAAGATCTGACCAAAATTCATAAAAAATGACATCAATAAAAGCAGGCTGTATCAGAAGCTTAAAGCTTCTGCATTTTTCTAAAATGCAGTATGTTTGCAGATGTCCATGCTTGAGTCCCTAAATTATAGTTACTGGTTTGCTTTTTGTATGTATTAATTTAATATTCATTTGTACATTCATACATGCGTTTGGTGCAGGACAATTACACTAGGTCAGGATGATGAAAAGGTTATTGTGACTCAGTTTTGGTGTACCTATCCAGACTTTCAAAATCTGCTTTTGTATATTCATTTGTATTTAACGTATTCCAAGAAAGTGATGACCTTCGCAGAATAGCCAGCTTAATGAAGAAAGAAATGAATGTGACATAAGAATGGTTTTAAGTAAACTAATAAGTCTCATTCTAAAAAGTATTTTTGATCTGTTTATGGACTTATTTCCACTTCATCTGGTTATATATCTACAATAAGATAATTGTTAGAAGCTAAGACTCTGTAATTATAATACTTATAATTATCACACTAGTTGTGAAATCCAAGCATGGCCAAGCAAGAAAATGAAGAGGTCAAGAATGGCCATTAACCTAATGTATTTCTATGAAGAAAGGCACGCCTCTGCAGACTGTTTTTATTGCCATTTACTGCTCCTCTGTATTTTAGTTTGCCTTTAAGAGCCTCTTCAGGAGTTAGAATCATAGATTCATAGAATGTTTTGGGTGGGAAGGGACTTTAAAGATACCTAGTTCCAACCCCCCTGCCATGGGCAGATACACCTCCCACCAGACCAGGTTGCTCAAACCTTCATCCACCCTGACTTTGAACAGGGCTCCAGGGGTGGGACATCCACAGCTTCTCTGAGCCACCTGTTCCAGTACCTCACTACCTCACAGCAAAGAATTTCATCCTCATATATAATCTAAACCTACTCTCTTTCAATTTGAAACCTCTTGTCCTGTCATTACATGCTCTCATAAAAAGTCCTTCTTCATCATTTTTGTAAGCCCCCTTTAAGTATTGAAAAATCACAATTATGTCACCATGAAGCCTTCTCTTTTCCAGGCAGAACAAATCTAATTGTCTCATCCTTGCCTTGTACAAGAGATGCTCCATCCATCTGACTATCTTGGTGGCCTCTGGACTCGCTCCAGCGGGTCGGTGTCCTTCCTGTGTTGGGATCCCAGAGCTGGATGAAGCTCTCCTGGTGGGATCTCAACAGAGCAGAGTGGCAGAATCCCCTCCCTGGCCCTGCTGCCCACACTGCTTTGGATGACATCCTGTCTTTCAGATGTGTCAAACTTTCTGCAGCATAATCAGCTAAGGTGAATACTAGAGTGAAGAGACATAGAATACCCACTTTATAAAACAACATGTTCAGTATGTAGTACTTGAACAGCAAGAATACAGAAGTACTTGCTTTTAACATTTATGTTCATGAGCAGCAAGATCTAGGAGTGATTTAATCACAGTCTGCTTTTATGTGAAGAAGAAAACTTTGTAAAGAGCTATAAACATTTAAGGAAAAAAACCAACAATTTAATGTTGAAGTTCAGTAAGTTCTGAACTTCAGGGGAGCTTCTCTTCTGTTGCAGTGGAAACAATTAACCATTGGATCTGCCCAATAGTTATCATATATGGGTCCTAACCAGAAAAGTTTAAAACAGACCAGGCTGTGACACTGGTACAAGCTAAATGTTATTTTTATAGTTTCATCAAAGAAAACTCAACAGAAGGAATAGCCCAGTAAGTGTGACTTTCACCCTCCGTCCCCAGGGTTTAATTCATCCATCACAGATGTGAGGAGAAATAGCTTTTAACGTAGAAACAGCTTCGGATCATCATAAAATGATGGGGGAAAAAAAGTGCCTGATGCTTGGCCTAGGGAATGGGATGCTGATTATCAGTCATCTTAGGGAACAGACCATGACATCCAGTTGTGCACCTTCACAAAAGAAAGCAGTGAGGCAGGCTTCTAGCCCTGGAGAGCTGCTGGTTGTGTGGTTGCTGGCAGGGCTCGCCCCCTCGCTATGTGTAACAGCAGCTGTTTATCAAAAGTGCTTGGAGAAGGAATTTGGATCCTTGGAGGAATTTTGATCACCTTTCCAAGACACAACATGCTGAATTCCATGTTTACTTCTCTACCACACAGTGACTTTCCTACTGTCTGTAACATTTTGTGATAAAGCCTCCTAGGTGTTTCAATGACATTTAAGTATCAGTACTTTTTCTACTCATTTTAATCTTCCTTTTATTCCCTCATCTTGAAAGGATAGAGCTGGGCCGCCAGGGAATGGGGACTCCTGGGTTTTCACCCAAGTGTAAGCCCTTAATCCACCACAGAATTATGGGTAAACTGTATGAGTTTTAAAAATTAATTTCTTCCCCATCTCTTTCTTTTCTTTCCTTTTGTTCAGTTATTGTGGGTTTATTTGTTTACTTATTTATTTTTTAAATTTAGCAGTTTAAGCCCTAAGTTCTCCAAGACAGATTTTTTTCTCTGTGTGTTTATAGATAACCAATATATTTCAATTGGGGTCACCTGTTACAACTGCAGCACAGTTATTATTAACTAACCTAGCTCTGTGAAGATAGTCACTGCATTTTGATTGAGATTTCTACTTCTTTACCCCTCTGCTATCTTTGTAGATAATAACATTACTGGCCAGTACAAAAACTATAGAAAACTTAGAAGAGAAAATCTCCAAAACTTAGGGACTGCTCAGTCTTTCAACAGGCTGAAAAGCTTCTTTAATATTCACACATCTTCTAGTCACCTTGTCTTCTATACAGATTAATATTTGATAAAAGTGGCCTATTTTTATCAATTTAGCAGCTGAATTGTTTGTGCAGTTGTGGTTTGAAGAGTACTAAACCATGCCACATACTACTACAGATCTTTAATATTAAAGACAAGTTCATCGAATCGTAAACTCATAGAACAGTTTGGGTTGTAGGAGACCTCAAAGATCATCTGCCCTTGGGTGCCCCATGGGCAGGGACTTCTTTCACCAGACCTCAAAGCCCTGTCCACCCTGCCCTGAGCACTTCCAGTGATTGGGGCATCCACAGCTTCTCTAGAAACCTGTTCCAGTACCTCACCACTCTCACACTACACCATTTCTTCCTAATATCTAACCTAAATCTACCAAACTCATTTTTTCTATCACTACATGCCCTTATAAAATGTTCAGTTCTTTCTGTGGAGCAGCTATGCTTAATAGGCAAAAAGGATTTCAATAAGCAAGAAAGATAAGCACTACCCAAACTCATGATAAATACCACCCTTTCCCCAAAATACAGAGTTTATACATGTAGGGAAAACAAGCAGGTACAGACAAAATCACAGAAGCAGTGCAATGTCTGTCTCCAGCAATGACACAGCACGAATCTCTCCCAGTCAAGCTCAGATTCTCCTGTCCCAGGTCACAGCATGACAAATAGGGCTGCACTAGCAAACCCTCCCTAGGACTTACAAGTCTTTCGACAGATTTTTCACTTTCTTGCTGGAAATAACAGACTGTTCTGTCTATCATCTATTCTAATTCCCTCATAATATTAATTGATCAACAGCAACTGCTGGCAGCAGAGTAGCAATAGATGGAGAGTACAAGCACACTGCTCCAAGGTGTGCTGGATGCCCACTTCTCTAATGAGGTGATTAACTCCAACTGCTTCACTGAATGAACCCACACAAATAAGTGGCACTCCATCAGCAGCAGAAGCAGCACAAATGCACTTATGAATGCATTTCAGCATTCGCACTTGGCCTTTCTCCCTTCTGCATTTATTATTCCATTATTACGGAAAGTCACTTTGCCTATAAAATATTTTGCCCTGCTGTCACATTTTATTTTGCGTATTTCTTGAGGACTGTAATGCTCATGGCTGAAAATGCCTGTCCCTGCCAAAAAATTTCATGACGCTTCAGAGCTGGTTAAAAAGAACTTTTTAAAGCATCCTATCCTTTGAGCACGAATTCCTTAGATAGCACAGTATCCTACATAATGTCCAGTTAGGATAAACATATACAAAAACTGTGAGGCAAATTTCCAAACAACTCACTTCAATGTACGCAATTCTTCAGAGAAGTGGAAAGGCTCTAAGTCTTATGTACTATTCACATCATTGTTAGACTATATTGATTTAGTGGAACTCTGAAAAGCCCAGGCAAAGGTCTTGTAGGTAACACTGTGTCCTGTTGTAAACTGATGAAGGTAATTTGCTCTTCTTACTCCCTCATGTTTTAATATGGTTCTCCTAAGCACTTATATCTTTCATGCCTCCTGTTGTTTTTTTCCCTTTTCCACCCTCCTTTTATTCAATAGCTCAAAGCACTGTCTCCTTTTATTGTCAAGGCCTTGAAGTCAGAACCTTCATATATATTTTTAGTAGCTAATACAGTGGTCACTGCAGTACATCTTTTCTACTTAGGATTTTTCTGTACCTCTCAACATTTTTCCATGTTCCTTTCCCACCTGCTTTACCAGATCTAAGCAAGTCCATCCTTTGGCAAGGCTTTGGGGCAGGTTTCTTTCCCAGATGACAGTGATAAGGGTGGAGAGGAGGACAAGGGTCGGGCGGGTCTTGGTCAGTCAGACTGGTACAGACAAGGAAGCAGCAGCCTTGGTGCACAGCCTGGCATTTAAAGATAAACTGCAAATGGGTATTTACAATTATTTATGAGCTGCTGTAGCTATATGGCAAATTTTATTTGCTGTGGGGCTTGTAATCTCTGGCAAAGGGCAAAGCAGATGACTGGAGGCTGCAGTCCTTCAAATGCCCGGGCCTGAATTAGCAGAGTTTGAATCCAAGGTTTTCGTCTGGAGAGTTACCATCACCCTGTGAATGTCACAAGTTCAGTTTCCAAGCCTGAGGTCAGAAACAGGAAAATTGTCTATTTGCTGAGGTGTGGTTTTAAGTCAACAACAACTCTTCATGTATTCCTATCAAACTTAATGGATACCTTGGGTTAAAACACTCTTCTTTTAAAAAGAGGAAATTTTTAGTCTGGCGCTTCTAAATGATAAAAAAGGGCAAAGCTTGTGACCTTTCAAGACATGAAATTCCTATTCTTTAAAACAATTCATAAAATTAAATATTTTATTCAAGATAAAATNAAAATGGAGTACCAGAATGACCTTCTGGTCATTTAATTTTAAAATTAAAATATTTATATAAATACATTTATAAAATAAATACATTTTAATTATTTAATTATATTTATTTAAAAAGAAAGTATTTTTCAAATCAACACAAAAACATCCAGAGCATGGGAAATATTTTCCAGTTCAACTACCAAATCAACAGACTCTTTACTGTGAATGTCTAACTCACACCCTTCTCAATGGCTTAACAGTGAAAGGACTGAACATCTGCAGCTCCTACTCAAGTTGGACATTTAGTATTTATAAGCCAGTAGAATCATCTGGTTTTGCAGCAGTTGTGGAGAAAAAATATCAAGCCCTTAATTTGTCACGAGTGCATAAGTGGTGATAGAAGTGAGCTTAATTTTATACCCCCCTGCTTGAAAGCATTGACTACTACAAGAGGATTGCAATTCTCCTGCCTTGCAGGGAGCATAAATTCCTGCCCCAGGATACAAGATGCCCCTGCTGTCTTCTCAATCTAAATTGGGGGAAAAAAACGTGTCCTCTTAGGTCCCAAGGACTAATTAGTCAATGCTTGTAAAGCTCTCTGAAGGTGAAAAGTGTATCTAAGCTTTACCATGGCAGATGGCTATGCTTTAATTTTAAAGGTTTTTCTTTAAAAAAGCTGTTTTGTGGAAGCACTTTCTCTCTTCACTGTCCACTAGTGCAGATGATTCATTTTGAGCTGGTGTACAGATGGGGGAACAGGATGGCCAAAACCTCTGTTCTGGCTGTGAGCATTCAGAGAGAAGAACCTTAAATATTGATTGACTTTATGAATCAGAGTTCCCTACTGTCTTGCGGTAGTGTAAAATATCATAAAATGCTGCCTATTCCTCTTCTCTCTTCTCCTTCCCATCTGTGACAGTTTTACAGAATATCTTCCCAAAAATAAACAAAGTACAAGACCTCTGGAGAATGGAATGATCTGTGTGTCACTGAAAGTAGTGTACTACACCATGTTCCCACACCTGTCCTCATGCCCTGTTGCAATTAGCATCTTGCACAGATCCTTGAACATATGTTTGCTTTGTCATCCTGTGGAATACTACACTACACTACAGCAAGCTGTCAAAGTCTTTGCTGAAAGAAATAATGACTAATGATTTATGCCAAAATCAGCACTGCAATCCTCTGCTGCAAAAATTGCTGTGGTGTAAAAACAGCAAGAAGACAGCTCACAAGGTTTTGCTGATTGTTTCCCAAGTAATGGAACAGAATTGATAAGCCATATTCTCGTGCTTAGATACAGTGCGTGTCTTATGGAAAAATCCAGAGGGAGAGAATACAAAAAAATATCACAGGAAGGATTTTGAAGGCTGACCTTGCTAACCATATCAAGCCTGCCCACTAGAACTGCTCAGAACAGCAGCACTTTCCAAGGGACAATATTGCAGAGTCCAGATTACTCCTACGGATATCAGTACAGTACACTCATTGATAAGGAGTAATATCAACCTTCTAAAGGAAATTATGATTTTTAAAAAAAACCTCATAAATGACTGACCATTCTCCCACAAACATATTTTCAATGGTGCCATTTCCTGTGAAATTTTCCCCCTCCCAGTTTTGTTAGTTGGCAAAATTCTAGAAAGCTTGATCATGCTAGAGGTGAATTGGGTTTTGGTTTGGTCTTCTCCCCTTCTTCCCCACAGTTTTTGTCTTAATATATATGCATGTTAGCTACATCCATGTTGAGAACAGCTCCCAGTCATTGCTGTATCACTGAGTTAGACACATTCCCTGGCATTTGGAGGATGGCAGCTGATCTGATGTGTGAACTTGACTCCTTTTTTTATTTTTTTTCCACATTCAGCAGAGAAATGATAAGTAGCTTTCTGCAAGAAGCATGAAATCTGCAACTCTACAACGTTGGGCCACCAGGCTGGAAAGACATTAAATCTCGGTGCTGCTGCGGAGACTCCCTGCTTGCTTTCAACAGGAAGCTGTACTCTTCCAACTTCTATGTTTCTTTCTGAAGAATGTTCACCTACCTCCTCTGAAGCATGTGGGATCTGCCATGCCTCAAAAAGGAGCTTCTTAGATGGCAGTTCCCACTCTTCAATATCGGGTCACACTAGAGGCATGAGGTACTCAAACCTTAGCCTGAAATGCTTCACTGGACGTCAAATTTTGATGTGGCTGAAGTTTTCTCCGTACATACCTGCTTCCCTATTGCTCCAAGTGAGGAGTTAGGCAAATATTTGTTTGGAAAGCTGTTGGGGGTTAGATTTGTTTTTCTTTTTTCCTATAGAATTTTTTCCCACAAAAGTCGCCAGGAGACTAATGGCTGGGTACTTATGGGTGCTTAACCTAAACAATACGAACGGCTAGGAAGGTGTAGCACGGGGGCTACACCCTTCTTTGGTCTCAGGGAGTTTTTCTCTC
>WBMY01013600.1:2450-94923 GCA_013397315.1 Donacobius atricapilla | reverse complement strand
AAAAAAAAAAAAAAAGAGGAAACGAAAGTGTTTGCAAGATGTTTTTCAGCAGTACTGGGCAATCGAATCAACTTGGATCCCAAAAAATACTGCAGAAATTACCACTGTGAAAGAGCCCTCAGCATGTCAACCTGCCTCTGACACATGTATGGAGGCAAACATTAATGTCTATCAAAAGGCACATAGGAGCAGTATTTTTATGGCAAAGTAGCAGCAGTCCTCTGAGCCTTTTGCACTCTATACTTTAAAAAAAAAAAAAAAAAATCAGTTTTCTTTGCAAGGTGGTAGAAACCACTCCCCCTCCCCTTGGGTTTTTGTCTGTGGTGGATTTAGCTCTGCCTTTGTTCCTTGAATAGAAACCCCTGACTTCAAGTACTCAGCAGTGGAAAAGGAAAGACCTTTGAAACACCAGCCCACAGCACCCTTGAACAGCACTGATGGATCAGGGCAAGCCTACAGCAAAAATTCTCTCTTCACATTCCCCTGCCCTTTGGGAACACCTTTCCTCAGCAAAGCTGTGTGCTTTTCAAGGGCTAATTAAGGCTGCTGTTCCCCTGCAAGGCAGATGCAGGTCGCTTAGGAAGAAGGCCCACCTACATGTTTACTCATTGCAAACATCTCTTTGTATAAAATTCTTTCTTTGGTTACTTATTTGCAGAAGTATTCCAATGTCTTGTGGTTTAAAATTTGTTTTGTTATATTCTCCTCTCCTTTTTGTATTTTTTTTTTCTTTCTACTCTCAGTTATTTTTGATAGGTGCCAGCCAATATCTCAGTTGTACACAGTTCCCACCCCAGTTTCTACCTCCCTGGGAGACATATGGCGACACAGAGCAAATAACACTGTACTGCAGCCTGAACTTTGGGTGCAAACCTGGTCTAGAAGAAGAAATGAAATAGTCAGACTTTAGGATCTTCACATGTTTGGGCTTCTGGCTTTCAAAGGCAGCTGTTCAGTTTTGATTGTTGAGCATGCCATACCCTTTCTGACCCCTACCTTCAAAGAGCACAGAGCTCCCAACTGCTAGAAAATCATGCTCCTGCATAGCAGCCCGAGCTCTGTGCACAAACACTTTGACAGCCTTAGATGTTATTTTTAAAAATCTTTGTCTTCATCTGGTCATGTACCACATACCAGAAAGGAGATTCATGTGGTCAGAACTGAGTGAGCTCCCCTGAATCCCTGGGATAAGTCTGAGCAGGGGGGCTAATCTCACCTCTTCCCTGCAGCAAAAACGCCTCTGGACCAGCAGCTGCTGTTTAAAAGCAGCATCCCAGACTTTCCCACCTGGGAGACACACAGGCCAGTTCAATTGTTTAATTAAAATGACTTTAATGGCCAAATGGTTTATGGTGGTTTGTTGTTTTTTTTTTTTTAATTTCTCCTTTGTTGTAAAGGGTCATTTTACACACACTGAAAAAGTTTTGAAAGGTTTCAAATAAACTCCAGTTGAAGCCATATGGGAAATGTTAAATGACATGTCAAAATATCACTCCTGTTCACTTAAGCAATGCCAGTTTGTGCTTTAATTTCCTTTATGCCTTAAACCTCTTTCATGATCAGTTTTTCTCAGTGTCAAGACCCTTCCACATTTTGACTGCATTTCATATTAACTGAAAAATACTACAGGACATGATCATGGGTTGGCCTCTGCTCTTGTATATGCTGTTTTATTATTCAGGTCTCAGATAACCAAACATCTATGAACTGCAAGCACTACATTTTAAAAACAGTTTGCAAAAAAAGTCACTGACAGGACACAGCTGGTTGTAATTTAATGACTACAGATTATTAAGAATAGAAACAATTTCACCAAAATAGCTCGAAATATAAGACCCTTGGCTGACTTAAAGCCTAGCAGTCTCTGTGTGACAGTGTGAGGGAGATGAATAGAGCAGCTCTCTAAGATCCTTTAATTCCAACAAGCAATTGGCAACCATGCTTTAACCTGCTGATGCAAAGTCCTCTTGGCTTTGCCTTTTATCCTGGCTTTTAAGATAGATCTACCCAAGACCTGGCTCACATATGCTCTACTCCAAGTTTATTTCCTGTAGGGTTTTATTACTGTCAGTTAATGTTGCTGCTGCTTCAGAGGCAAATTCAGATATATTAAATGCAGTTGGCTTTAGCTTTGAAGCTGAACAAAGCTCTATGCAGATGTTTGACAGGAAAGATTCTTGGATTCCTAACAATTTTCATTTCTGATGGCTAAGGAAGTTTGTGAACAAATATGAATGGTGCAAATGGACTACACAAGGGATAGAAAAACACAGGACAATTCCCTTGGTAGTCAAGACTGATATGTATACATTTCTTTTTTAATTTTAAGTTTTTTCACTAATAAATGCAGTTAATATTTCAAATTCCATATAAAAAAACTTCACAAATAGAAGACTTTGAATATTGAATTAATCTCTGTACTTTCCTTATTGTTTGCACACATTACTTTTTCCAAGAGCACAAAAACAAACAAACAAACAAACAAAAACCAACCAAACAAAAAAAAACTCAAACAAAAAAAACCCCAAACAATTCCCAAGCCCCAAATCCTTTCCTAACTGATAAGGAACTGCAGCCTTTCTTGCCTTTAGCTGTACATGTTCTGAGTATCAGCCTCTTAGGAAGATATGGTGTTCCCTTTAAAAATTCCTTACTTAACTCTGAGACAAACCTCCTACCAGTTACTGCTGACAGGAATGAGGGTGTAAAGTCCTCCCTCCTCCACTGGGCTACATTTGGCCCAGAAGAGTGCGAGTAGCCACATAATTTTCCAGGTTACAGCATCAGAATGGAACTCTGGGGACAGCAAAGTTAATTTGGTTTGTGTGAACAGGGCACAGTCGCCGTTATCTGAAAGTCCCTGGCTATAAACACGTGCCAAGACACAGCCCAGGGGCAGCTGCACATCAGTGTATGCAGGCTACACAAGGCAAAGCATTTGGTGCCCAGTCCTTTGTTTCTGATAGTTTCAAAATATGACTTTTACAGCCAGATTTGTGCTGTCCTCTTAGCCTTGAGTACTTCTTCTACATCTTCCCCCTCAGCTACTCAAACCAGGAGTGAATTAGGGCAAACCACGGTGCTGATTTCCTGTGTAAAATGGAGTGGGACAGGTAGAGAAATATGTCAGGGTGCCCTAATTTGTGAAGAATCCTAGAATATTCTCTGGTCTTGCCCATGGATCGAGGTGAGCAGTGCCAGGGCAATCCACTTCTATATCATATTGAAAAAGGGACAAGTTGCTGGGGCTGGAAGTTGGGCCAGAAGCACAAAAGTTTTTAGTAAGTATCTTACAGGCCAGAAACCCAAAAATAAAAATGCTAGTGGAAATCAACAACAACAAAAACTCATTATTATTTCTACTTAACTGACTTTTTTTTTAATCAAAAATATGTGCATTGCACAGCACAGTAAAAAAAATGTACTTTTTTAATGTATATAAAAAACTAATCTATGAACAGTTTTATGGCAGAATGAAACGTGCTGTAGCATTTGTTTCTCGGTGAGTTGTCCTGGTGATGTCAGTGCCACCATGATGCCCAGCAGAATCTGCCATGCTAGAATCTAACTTTGCTTTTCTCAAAAGAACCTCTAGCTAGTGGCTTGCTTTTTTTTCTTGTCAGGTCATTTTTTTTAAAACCTGTTTGAACCCAGGATATATTCACCATCTCCTGTAATTGTCTGAAACCTACAGCTTATGAACTAAAGTGACATTTTTGTCAGCACAGAAACTATCCTCTTATGGTCCCCTGTGAAGCTGGCAGCAAGACGTGCCTTGAGATGGCCAGGCAGCAATGGAGGCAGACCAAGAACAGGTCAGGTCCTGCTGTTTGGGAAATGAGTGTGGGGAGAGCAGGTGAAGATGGATAATTATGAAAAGAACAGTGAAAGGACAAGACAAAGAGGCTAAGAGAGATAACAAAGAGAAACAGATTGAAATTGAGGTCAAGTCATGCTGAGGAAGCAGATGGAGGTAAAAGCCAGCAGGGCCTGGTCAGAAAATACCAAGTGAAAAAATGCAGGAAGACCTCTGAATAATTAGAAGGCTCATTATAACAAGTGATTAATTAATGTACAGAATTGAGCTCTCACCTCCTGAACACTGGTCCATGGCTAGACTATCAATAAATCCAGTGGAATTTTTATTGGTTTCAATGATATTAATCTTTCTAGCTCAAAAAAGCATCCAACATTGTCTTCCACCTTACATTTCTGAAATGTTGATTCTTTGGGATTAACAGATGAACTTCTGGAATAAGAACTCCTGGTCTCCTAAAGTAGAACTTTTGGACTTCTAATTTGCTTATGGACTTTTGGAAGGAGTTAGCAGCTATACCTATGCACTTTTAAGGAGGATAAGGCCTGGCATAGCTCTGGAAACATGGCTAATGAACAGTCACCAATGGCAGTTCCTGTCCTACAGTCTTTGACCTATGGCCAGAGCATGAGTGAGAGTGCCAGAGGGATGTTTAATTTTTGCACCTTCTGAAATATGCAAAGGTAGACCCTCTGTTCTAGAAAAAAATTGTCCTTTTCTCTGAGTTTCTGTTGTTTTCAGTGACAAATAGGTCTAAAGATTTCTGAATTTAATTTTTTTAAAGTGTGTGACTGGGCTAGTTATATATAAAACATATATGAGGTTTCTTAGTCCACTGTTGCTCCAGAAGGGGGGTCCCTGCTGAGCTAGGTGCTTTTCAGCTATATGATATTGTTCATGCTCTCAAGAACTAAGGTCTCTATAAAGAAGAGAGGAAAATAAAGAAAGGTTCTTTTCGGTTTCAGATTTCTACCCATGAAGAGAAGAGGAAGCTCCAGTTCATCTCCTTGAGCCCTACAGGTGACAACAGCACTGCCAGCAGCACCAAGTACAGCTCTCCTCCCTCTCACATTTCCACTGTGAGCATTTCCAGTCCAACTGAAGCCTCTCAGAATAAGCCTTCATTTTGCCCTGAGTGGAAGGAGAATCTGGGGGACCACCAGAGGTGATGCAAGGCTTTGAAATGTAGTGCTGATATTTACTGGTCGGGGTGTAAATGTACATGGAGGAGGCAAAGCCCTTGCAGAGGCCCATGAACAGTCCCTGCCCTGGACAATGATGGTCTTTGGCCCTCGGAGCCCTGGTGAGCAGTGCTGAGGCTAATGCACGGTGCTCTCAAGTCATATTGTCACGTAGTAGGAGATGGCGTTATGGCAGGATGCTTCTGTAAGGAGCTGAGATAACAGGGTGGTAAAATAGTGCATAAAAGGACATATTATGCTAAAGTGGATGGAGCAAAAATGCTGAATGAAGCAATGGTCCATAAAAATAATGTCATTTGCCAGTCCGGAGTAATTTCCAGGGCTGTAAAATTATTTACTGGAAAGAGCCAGAGCAGGCTGCTAGCCCAGAGCAGTTCCTGCGCTGGGCTGGCAATCCATCCTCAGCTCTGACCAGTGTGGCTAAGGCAATTGCTGTCAGCCCCTGCTTTGGGAGGAGGCTGTAGGCCTGGGAAGCAAGCCTGGCAAACAGGAATAAAAGCAACAGGAAGCCTTAGGGTATTTCAAGTGGTCTTAATTTTTCAAGGGGAGATTTTTCTTTTCCTAGAAATTCCTTAAGATGCTGATTTCTCCTACTGGATATTACAAAAGTGTGGTCATACTGGTTTTCTCCTCCTTCCCGGGTGGAAGAGAAAACATTCTCTCTTGTTTTCCTCAATGGAACTGAAACAATACAGCCTTGTTTGCCTTTGTTTTGGTAGCTCCTATGTTGATGCACCAGCATCTCCACTTGTGCCAGCACAGCTGTGGGAATACACATAATCCCTCTCTCTCCACCAATCGGTGCATTCTTTGCAAGCAGAACTCAAAACAATGTAAGCCCTATAGCAGCAATGGTGTTTGTGTACAAATACAGGACAAGAGGAAGAAGAGGGGACAGCAGAATGACAAAGTTGCTCTTGCACAGCAATGGCTACCTGTTAATTTTAAAACTCACCCCTCTTCCCCAGATAACATCACATAAATTCAGACCATAAGTTTTTGTGAATTAATTTTGAATATAAAAATTAAATAAGGAAGGATGAATGTGGAGGAGAAAAAGGAAAAAACATCAGGATATGAATGCAATCATTCTTATTTATGCAGGATAGTACAGCTTAGTGGATTTCCCCCATCTGTTCTGTTACATAGAATCAAATTGGAGTTAAATGTGCTTTTAGAATAAATCATTATGGCCTAAATTGAACATAATTTACAGGGAAAATAAAGCCATATGTGTTACATTAATTTCTCATTTTTGCTCTATCCCAATTCCACTTGGTTGGATACATGTCATGCTCTGTTCCTAAATGGTGTCACTGGTGCTGAAAGTAGAAGGTGACACTACATTTTCCAAAGTGGGCCCAAGTCTTTCAACAATCTTTCTGAGAGCAGTGGGAGTGTCCGTGGCTCTCAGATTTTACAAAGGACATTCTCATTAAAACTGCTGCAAACCAGGAGGAAAATATGAAGATAATCAAAGCACAGCAGAATAGCACCCAGAGCAGAAGGTCAAAAAAGGTGTGGGACTAAAGGAAATGAAGACCCTCTCGCCCCTGCATGGGGAATCATTAGATAAGCAGATCAAAGGGGGTGTTGTACTAAACCTGCAGTGACACAGGTGTACATCACCCACTGCAAACTGCAGGTTAGACTTGCAGAAGGCAGAGGGGTAAGAGTGAGCAGTGTACCTGGAGGAACAATTTCTGCTGGAATATTTCTTAAATGAAGAACAGCAAGCTTTTCAGAAAAGATTAAAACAGCAGGAAAAGTCCCTACAGACTCTGCTGCTGCATGTTTACTGGTGAATAAATATGATGTGAAATCCTGTTAGGGCTCTTTTGCAGAGTACTCAGGCAATTTTTAAGCTATGGTATTCTCCAAAATGGGCAGGATAAGTGCTTGAGCTAAACTCCCCCATTTTTGTATCTTAACTTCCACTACATAAAGACATATGCTGAAGATATATTTTTTAATGTTTCTTGGAAAAATTCTTTGCATTGATTGTATCCCCTCTGGAAGCTGATATACCTGAGTTTTATATCTGTTTGAAGATCACAAAGAGAGAAGAAGAAATAGTCATGTTTACACAGTCCACAAAGACATTGCTTTGCATTTTAATGAGGGATGACAGCAAACACCTCTCTCTATTTTCTTCTAGCTGCGGTGAGCTCTCGAATATTATGTTACTTTCACTGATTTTGTCTCCTACATCCTTGAACTCTTTTCCTCTTATGTGTTGAAAGGTTGACAGAAACCGTGTCTCTGACTTGAAGGTTTATACCCACAGCTCTATCAGCCACACTATGAAGCAGAAATCACTCAACTGTCTTTAACCTAACTTGCTTCAGGACTGCCAGCACACTGCCTGCTGCAGGCTTTGGAGAAGTGACTCGCTACTGCATGGAGACACCCACAGTGTTTCCAGTCCCATTTCAACATACCTTTCCAAAATGCTTCTGAATTCCAGGATGAATATTTGCTTTGGTCCTCGGAAATCAGCTTCTTCTATAATACACCTGTCTGTCCCATTCAGACCAGTGACACTGGTGGCTGGTCACTGGGGGTTGAAGTGGTGAATTACAGGTAAAATAGAAATTTTACATGGAATGTGTCTGGAGGCAGAGTGATGGACGGATAGGCAAGTGGGAAACGTCACACGGGGGGAGCTTTTGACATTATGCCAGGATTTTCTAGCAAGCATCTTCCTGCTTTATGTGGTTGTGCCCTGACAACTTGGAGAAACTACCTGTAAATTGTTCTTCTGCTCAGGCTTTGGGTTTCTCTTGTGGGTCCTTATCCTTCATTTGGCACTGCCTCATGCCCATCCACTGTGTCTCCTGGAACCCAGAGGGAACATTTCCGGCCAAGTAACCTGCATGAAATAGGCAATTTTGCATTTTACAGTATTTTTCCACTTGTGTTGGTTGGCTACTTTTAGCTTTTGGCCGCATATTCAGTGATAAATGAAGTTGGTGCTAGCCGTTTTTTTCTTGGCTCAGATTCCACTGAGCAAAATATAATTTCTTATGGAAAAACACCACTGTATGAAATCCCACAGGGCATTGGATTTATTTGTTCCTAAACAATTTCCCAATCCAAAACAGTGCAAATACACAGAGTTCTACCAGTCGGTGTAGCAGCTACATGAGCTTAAAGCAAACACAAGCAGCCAGGGCAGCATTAGACACTGATGGCAAAGGTGAACTCTTCGGTCTGCTGCCTTCCAGCCTCTCTTGCATCATTGCTCATGAGCAAATGAGGTGCACAAACTCTCTGATTGGGATCACACACCTGCTGTTGACGGTATTAGTGAGGCTGGATTGCAGAGCTGTCTGGATGCAGATAATTCACAGCCTCTTAACCTCACAGGCCATTGAGTGCCTCACCTGGGCTTCCACTGAGCGCAGTGGGCAGGGAAGCAGCTTCTTCACACTGTGATCATGCTTTCCCCATGACAGGGAAAGTACCTCCGTTATCCTGAGAAAAGCCCTTCCTTTGTTATATTGTTAGATGTACTTCTGTAACATGAGAGGGAGCTGTTTGAAGTGACCGACCCAGAACGTTGCAGGAATTCCTGCTGACCTGGGGTGGATGAAAGGCAATCAGAGCTGCCTGAAGGCCACATTCTCCTCTGGCTCCAGTGCAGACATTCAACAAGTGGAGAGTTAAGGAGGGTGCATTTCTTCATCTCACACACAGGTGGGTATGGACAGATGGCTAAATATTCGCAATCTTCCTTGCCCTTCTCCCTTGTTCAGCTGGAGGCTCTGGTTCAGAAATGCCGTACCACCGCATGGATAGCTCTTTCTGGACTTTCTGTCCTTCACATAAATCACTGCCTTGATTTTGCTGCATAATAGGAATCCCTGAAGCTGAGCAGGCAGGAGCTGACAGAGGAGGGATGTAGTTGCAGAGGAACAGTTCTTCTGAGAAGGAGAGGTGAGGGTGAACCCATGGAGAAAGTACTACATCACCTGTGGCCTGCCATTTCTTATAACAAGGGTATGATTTGCTAGGAGAGGCACAGAAAAGAGAAAAGTAGTCATAATATTCTCATTACAAAAACAAATGGTCTCCTTCTCTGTGGCTGCGATAGTGTCCAGAGCAGAAACACTGTAAAGATTATCTCATTAAATATGGAGGCAGCGAAGCTTAGATGCTTCTGTAAGAGGAATGCTAAATATATTCACAGAAAAATAAAAGGCAGTTCAGGCTTTCTCTCTATCAGTATTCAGTGGAGAGCACAATAAGGCTGGATACCTAGTCTGTATTCCCAAAAATCCACCTGTCTGCTGCGCACTATTTTCTGTGGCAATCAAGACAGTGCTAGAGATTTGGCTACCTCAAATTAGGCACAAACATAGTAATGACCTGCTTTCCAAAGACATCAAGTGCTTGCAGCTCCCTGTAGATCTGGGTGAACTTGCTCCTTTTTGGAAACAAAACTTCATGCTTTTTTTACAATGATGTATGAAAGTATAGCTGTAGCTGTCTAACTAGGCCACGAAATTTTTCTCTCATGTGAAGTCCACGAAAAGCCAGGCTTCCATCTTCAGTTTTATGAAATCTCTGGGTTTCAGCTACTGTGTGCCTAGAGTTGAGAGTACTGTGGGTAACTTATACCCACTGCTGTTTGGCTCAGCACATGAAATGCAATATGTAAAACACCAGCCATCAGGGTTAGCGACAGATGAAGGATTGTACAGGAGAGATAGAAGGTTTGCTATCCTCTTCTATCACTTGGAAACATGAGCTTTACCAACAAATCCCCATTGCTTTTCAACATCTAAATTTCACAGCACATCTGTTGTGTCTCTGCTAATGAAACCTGCTTTTTTGAGAAGTGTGCTCATGTCTGGGTCACTACTGTGGGTACATCTGTCATGTATAAAATAACTAATCAGAAGGGCTAGATTAAGAAAGATTTCCAAAGCCATTGATACACATTCTCACAAACAGTGCTTGATTTTCCTGATTCTGCTTACTATTGGAGTTACAGTCAAGTGGGAAGGAGGGAGGGAATAATAAGAAGAGTTCTGCCACTTAGTGAGAAACCAGTCTGTGGCATCCTAAACATGGGACTATAATACTTGTTATATTATTTTCCTTTTGCTTTATTGTTAGTCATTTTTTTTTCCAACAGAAACCCCTAGAGGGAACACTTTGTTAAGCCATATCATGAATAACAGTACCTGAAGAGTATTTCTGTGTTAGTGTATGGAAAATATCTAGCTAGAGAGTGAAGAGCTCTGGAGGGACACTGTTTGAAGGTGAACCAGTTATGTGTTCAAACAACAAAAGAAAAAGACCATGATTAGATCTGGTGAATAAGTAACTTGTCTCTATATTGAGACAAAAGTCTCTATTGGTTCCTTTCTACTGGTTGTGGTTAAACATCTGGAAAGGAAACAGAAATCCTTAAGACAGCACATTGTCAAGCCTCAAGAAGTTTGAAGTAGATACAGTCATGTCTGTGCCCTTCCTACTGTGCATCTTCCAGTGTTGCTACCTAGTTACATGAGCAGAGATTTATTCACCATTGATTTTTTTCTTACAGCTGACAAGGCCAAAGAGAATGGCAATGGAGAAATTAAATGTAAAATGTTACCTTGACTGCATCTTTAAAAGAATCACTCCACTAACAGCACCAAATTAACTCCCACAAAAATCATAACTCAAAGGCCCTTGGGCATACATAACATTTTGTATCACAGTATGCCATGGTAACTTTTATGTCTGATTATATACCTGTACTATGGCTGAAATATAGTTACTGAGGGAACCATAACCTTGTATTATCCTGACTTATTTCAGCATGCCAAGCCCCACAGGATTGCTAGTGCATGGGCTTTCCCATATATAGTGACAAGGAATGTGCCCTGTTGCTTTTTATTGGCTAAGCCTTATGCTTATAGTAGATTCATCTTGTGGGGTAGCAAAAGAAACCAGGAGATTCAGTTTCAGTAATTCAGACTGCAATCACTTCATAAAATACTTATACTTTAGATTTGGACTTATCATGACTGTTTGACAAGAATGGTTTTAAATATCAGCATTCTCAATATGTTTTGACTGGTAAATACAGCTGAAGAATAGATCCTTGCTGTCAGATGTACCAAACCTCTGATAGTGGATGCTGAAGGACAGAATACAGTTCAATTCTCATTGCTTGGCTGGAGAAAAACTAGTAATAATTACAGTAATAACTGTTATTATCAGGCTATGTGGTCTCCTACTGTTTAAGCTATTGCTAACTGCAATTACTTCAGCAAAAAAGTTCTGGCCTCCAAGTCAGGTGGAGCAGATGTGTCCTTCAGAGCAGGCAGCGTTGCCCACATGGGTATCATTTACCTCTTGATAAAGACCATGCAACTCCTCTGATATCCCATATGATACCCTTGTATCTCTAAGGCACAATTATTGCTTTGGTTCTAGAGTTCTCTATCAGTTGAAGTGTCTGTAAGGATATGAGGGCTGTGCTGTCACTTACTAAAGGGGAGAATTTTACAGTATGAAACTAAGGTTATCTATTTCTTCTGTGAGAAGTTTGCTGGGGTAGCCTTGGGGCAGGGGAAAGAAGCAGAGTCAATTCTAGCAAAAATTTTTCTATGCTGCCTTGTAGGAGGTGTCCCCAGGGAAATGTATCCTCAGCACAGCTCATTCAATTTTGAATGGGACTAATCAAAGTGAGACATTGAGGTGTGCAAGCAGTTGGACAGTGTGGCATGTCAAGGGAGGAGGTGCTAGAGGTGGATGATGGTGTTACTGGTGCCTGTAGCCTAGGCTAAAAAAGGGCCTGTGCTTGATGTCAGCAAAGGAAGCAGTTCCTTCTACTTATGCCTTCTCCTCATGAATCCCAGGGGCCACCCTGGTGGAAAGCAGCTTGGCAGAAAAATCATTTTTGACTGTTCCAATGTACTGCTGAAAAACTGCCCTGGAAGAAGTTTATATATATATATATATATTCTTAAAATATTTAATTTTTTTATGTTCTGTACAGTACCCCATATGAATCAAGGACTACCTGTTCAATGGTAAACTCAACTGTCTAACAATGGATGAATAATGCAGTGAAGAAGATGTTTCTTTCATCTACCTTTCCTCTGTGTGCTAGAAAGGCTGTCATGTCTATTGGCTGTTAACTGGTATATCCTTGCTAAAATCTCCCATACCTCACAGTATGCAGAAAAATAGATTTTTTTCCCTCAAAACAAAATAAACCCTTCCCCTTTATTAACCATCCAAAGCCAAAATACGGTGGAAAATCACTCTCTGCTCTTTCAGACACATGAATGTACAAGATCCTGTGACTCCCAGACAAAACCAGAAACTAGAATTTAAAGTAGCTTTCCCCAGCTTCTATTTTCCTCTCTTATTTCGCACATGCATTTGTTTAACTCGTAATGCATTAGCTTCAACTAATTTGAACATTTTCTTCACTTTGTGGGCATGAACATAAGCAGCTCTGACACATGTACTTGGTAAGGGTATAGTTTAATTGAAGTGAAATCATCTAATCAAGTCATTATTAGAGTGGCTTTTTTTTACTTGAAATGGCTGCAAAATTATTTGAATGAAAGCCTTGCAGAAAACAATCACTTTTTTGATTGTTTTCTCAAGAAATACCACAAGATTATCTTGCCCCATAATGCCACCTTTTCTAGTGTAACATGGAGAGGAAAGCCAGTCATTTGGGCTCATGAACTCCAGAAGCAGCTGCTGCCCTGTGCTTGTACTGTTCCCTGCAGCAGGTGCAAGAGCAGCCTGGCTTTCCATGGCTAACATAAATATGAGTGCTTGGGAAAAGCTTGAAAGGGTGAGCACCTCGCAGGGGATGGTGCTTTCGCTGTGCCACCTTGGCACAGCAAGTGGAACAGAAAATGCCACCAGGCAGTATCTTTGGCTGACACAAATTGCCTCAATGTCAGGAATACTAGCCTTGATTTTACACTGTCAAAAGTCATCCATCAGAGCAATACAAAATGCCAAACAAACCATGGGAAAACAAACCCATGTACAGTCTGTGGGAAAGAAGAGAAATTTCTTTCTCACAGAATTAGTCTTTGTATACAGATTTCTCATTTTTACAGGTAAAATATTTCCCCTCATAGATACTACAGTCATAGTTATCAGCCATGGTATTTGCTTACTGATGGAAGAATAAATATTGCCTGATATATTTAAAATCCCCCTCCAAATATAAGTAAATGTAAGAAAAAATGATAAGAATTTTAGCACCGGAACCTTTAAAGAACTAAAGTTGTGTCTGACAAACTGATGTTACTTATTACAATTCTTCCATTCTTCCAAAATTTCAGTGTTACTAACTGTAGCTGTTGTATAGCTTAATTATGAAGGAAGAATAACAGTGTACTGCTGGTAGCTTCTTTTACTCTGCACTTCATATGCTAGTTTCAATCATGACACAGCATTTTACTGAATAACAGCAAACCTATCACCAGGCTGAAACCTTTGTTTCCTTTGTTCTCACCATTCAGATACTTCTGGTTTTGATTTGCTGAAACCTTCTTGAACCAAAGTTTTGAAACACAATGCAACCTGAAACTTGGAAAAGAAATTTTCTTCAAATCTCTACCAATCTTTGCTGACAGTTGAGCCAAAAATCTCCATCCAAAGATCTACAAATGCTGGGAAGTATTACCTCTAATCCTCACATTTCGGACCCATCTCTAGTTGTACTAAAAATAGGAGACCTGGGTGGCTTGACATGCAGTGTCAGACTATGTAAACTTCTCTGAAATTGCTTGGGATGATTCATTCTCCTACTCTTCTCTCACTTCTCAAAGCCAGGATTTATGAAATTTTATTTAAAGTCAAACCCATGCCATTTTTCATCAAGTGGCACTTGCCCTACATTATTTCCAATCACCTTGTGTCCAGTACAGTCCACTAATACTGTGAACGTCCTTAGGGCATTGTTGCTGTTCTCTTCCAGAATTTGCTTCCCCTTTGCCTTGGTTTTCTACAACTATTGGAAAACTCCAGTCAGTACAGCATAAAAAGCTCTCAGTTTGCAAGATGATTTATTTATTTTGTCTTGAGCAGGCCAAGAAGCAAGGAGCAGACATGAGTGCTAGTCTCTCTGTCTCTCTCTGTCCCAGAGAACTGGCTTTCAGTTGGAAACATGCTTTTGTAAGGCCATGGTGTCTGGGGGAGAAAAAAGAGTTAGGACGATCTGGAGGAGGATCTGGAGGGTTAAGTCTCGAATTACAGGAAACCGTGGGTCCAGTACTCCTATCCTGACTCTTGTGAAGAGTCCTGCTGGACCTGAGACACTCTGCAGGGCATAGGATGGGACAGGGCATAGGTGCTTGTTAGATGATAGGCATAGGCGCTTACTTAGATGAAACACAAATATCCCACTATCAGGACAGTGATGATTCTAGCAGGACAATATTATGAAGCGAGGCCACAACCTATGTGGCTGCAGACAAAAGACAAAGCTATACCCTAACCTCTATAGGTCCTTTGAGAATCGTATGCTGGCCCTGCATACAATGCATTCCTATCTCAAGTCCTCTCAGCCAATTTTTGTCTCATCCCTGGGTATTTTTTTGTGCCAGCTGAGACTGGGGCTGAGCCTTGCTGCACACAGGTACCATCTGGGCTGAGAGTCCAAAATGGGTACAGGAGGCAGGAAGGGAAGGGAAAGCAGTTTAATCAACCTGGCAAACCAGATAGTTTCTCCTTCTGACCAGCCCAGTTAGGAACTGGGTTGTTTGTCCATTCAAGGAAGGAAGCTGTGAATCTAATTCTCTTTTACTTATGCTGTTCTGAATCAGGGTTACCAACCTTGGGATGAGTGAGGGGGATGTAACAAGTCCTAAGGGAGGAGAATTGAAATTCCATGTTCTCTTCTCTTTATTTAAAACAGGTGAAAACTGTCAGCATAGACTAAATAATAATAAAAATAATAATGGATTACTATTAAAATAATACTGTTTAAAGCAACTTTGGACAAGTCACTACATTATCCTTGTTCTCTGCTTTAGACATCTTGTTTTGCATGCAGGTCACTTAAACAGGATGGGGGGCACCAACTGTAGACAGCTTCAAAGATTTTGAGAAAACAAGGAAGTTTATTGGAAAGTTTTTACCACTCTAAGTATCACAAACCACCTTACAAAATACAAAGGAGTAAACCTGCATGAAAACTGCCCCAGGGTCTATGAATGTAGAGCATCTTGCAGAGTAGGTCCTGCTCTGATGAGACTGCTCTATGGCAATCCCAGATGTCCTGGTAGGCTAGAATTAAACAGCTGGACAGAGGAATGTTAAAATCTGATCGTTTGTTTCAGAGGTCAGAAAATTCAAATTCAAGAGTGGCTCTTAAATGCTGAGAATCTTGTTTGTTTGTTTTTGGGTTTCGGGGTTTTTTTTATAATAACTGAAGAAATGCTAAAGATTTAACTGTAGAGAAAAAATTACTTGTATTGATGTCTGTGCCTCTGCAGTATTCCTTCCTCTGAAAAGAAAGATAATGGTTTAGAGCAGAGGAAGAATAAACAACTGAATACAAGGAAATTTCCATAGTACTTTTTTAACAATATTGCCTACTGGCTTTGAAGATTTAGACCCTATCACTATCCATTTTTTTGGAAATAACTTCTGAGAAGGCCAAAGACAAATTTCAGCTCATTACAGTAATTGCAGCCATAGTCAGTCCAAGTAATTCTCAAACGTTTATCTGTCAGCACCATCCACTTAGTCCCTGACACTGTGGCCGGCTGGAAAACTACTGCAGCTAAACAACATACTATATGCAGATCACTTTGATTTCTTCAAATACCTTGCTGCAATGCAGAGGCAGTTTCTCTACAGTTTCTACTGGTTTTTGTGTACTCATGAGAACATCCGCCATGGAGTCCCAAGCAAAATCATTCCCAGGGACAAAAAGCCTCCTGTGCTGGCTTATAGAGGGAAAGGTTTGGTTTCTTTCTTTTATTGTTTTTTAGATTTATTTGTACCTGAGTGGATGCCTGACTTGCTAGGCAGAATCATGGGGCTGCTGGAACAGAGGTGATTGATGCCATAAAAGAAGTAACATAATATAGGCCTGAGCCTACACCTTTAAATTAGTGGCTATTTTGCCTGTGACTTCCAAGAGAAAAGTGGGCCAATTTACTCAGTATTTATAAGCCCAGGAGAGTGCCGAGAATGAGGTCCAGCACAGCAAGAGGCACAGTCTGCAATAAACCAAGTGCCGCATCCATGGCAACTCACTACACAGTTAATAATTTTTCAACATGAAAAGAAAGATATTTATCAGGGCCACCGAAGGAGAAGCAATTTACAAGATTGACTGAAGTGAAGGCATTTCACATCTGTTGTGTTTTTCATGGCTTTGGTCTTTTGTTGGAACCTCACTTGCTCACTGGGATGTTCAGGGAGTGAGGATAGCCCCCAGCAAGGATTTTGCCATCCCTGGGCAGCTGGTGGAGTGAAGTGACCTATAGAGGTCACTCCCCTTCTCTTCTCTACAGACATATATCCCTCTGCTGGGGTGCAGTCATTTTGGGCGCTCCTCGAATACACAGTGATTCTTTTGTGGACCAGTGCATATTGGGCTTTGAAAATCCTATCCACTTCAAAAGTTTTAGCAGAACAAATAATTAGGGTCTGGATTTTATACATATGAAACTGAATCAGGCAGATACTAAATGGTTCCCCCCATGGCCCTGGGGAGAGCTAGGAAAATCTCTCAACATACCCCAAGTGTCAAGCCAAAACCCAGACCTAAACACCATCTTCCTTCAAATAATCAATTGTAATAGTTGTATTTAACACAGCATTTCCCATACCAGGGAGATTAAATATTCCTGGCTGATATGTTGGTCATACTGTTCCATACTGTGTGCAAAACACTCCACATGTATTACGTACTAGTGTCCATAGTTTCCCAGTAGCATTCAGCTTTCCCTGTTCTGCTGGTGAAAGGCAGCAAAATTGCTCTCATCCCTGAAAGTAGTAGGCTGTCTCCATAGTGTTCCTACTGAGCAGTTGTATTGTAGTTTCTTTCCAAGCTGGGGTGGTTTATTTCTCTTCCAAATTGCTACTGTTGGATTGTACCAGTGGAACTCAAATGAAAACATCAAGTCCTATCAAGTCCCTACCATATGTTGATGTATTTGTTATTTTATGAAACCTTGCTGCATCTGGATAAGTAAATCAATGTTAAACATCCTTTTATTAAGAAGTTCTGTTAGGGACATTGGCACATCTCTTTCTCTGCACACTTTTGACTTTTGTGGGCTGTGTTGATTAGCGCTGAAACAGAGATACCACCACAGCAGCTCCCTGGAAGCAAAAACGATGATCTTAATTCCATCCCTGATTTTGGACAAATCATGGTACTAAAGGCCACAATGAGCTATACAAAGAAAGCCATTTTTGTTTCCCTCAAGAATCATATATAGAAAGAGAACCAAGAATGTTCAGTTTCTGCTGGAGAGATGGTTATGTAGGACCTGGCTGTCTCCTTGCAAATGAACTGCTTTCCACAGAAACACAATAATCTGATAATAGCCCTGCACTGATATGTCTTTGTGGGCATTTATTCTGCAGTGTAAGTGCAAACAGCCATGAGCAATTCCCAGCAGACCTGCATTGGAAAAATACCCCGAGGCTGTGATGCCTCAAGGTTTGGACACAAACCGAGATGGAGTGGCTCAAGGGAGGTGAAAATATTAACTAAATCTGATGATAGGTGAGTTATTTGCAGACTGCAGAAAGTTCAGGAAGAGGTTCAATAGAAGTACATGCTGCACAGTGCTGACAATATTTTCTTCACTACAATCATTGCAAAAATCAGAAAGCTGGACCTTTGTTTCTTTGCAGCTTGAGGTGTTTTCCACAGACAGAAAAACACTACTGCGGTCAGACTGCCTAGAGGCAAGGATGGGTGAAGCCATATCTTCTTCTTGCTAAAGTTAATATATATATACATAAGATGGAGAAATACGCCCACTAGGGATCCACACCTGAAGGCCAACATAACTAATGGAGTTTTAGCAAAAATATGCTCTTCAAGTTATTTAGCATGAAAAGGGTCTTATTCAAGGAGTCTCACTCAAGTAAAGAGGCATCAAGTTAAAAAAATCTGTAGTACATAAACACTCAAAGCCATTTTTATCAGCAGATAACAGCTTTACCTTATCACCACAATTTCTCTGAACCTGGGAGTTTGAAAACAGAAGAGTGAATTGGCATGAAAACGGTCTTTGGTGACACGAAAGAGACAGTAATGTGACACAAAGAGCATCCTTAGGACCAGTTTGCTTCCCTGTATATCGTGATTTAGGGGAATGAATAGGCATTAATGTGAATAATTTTTCTGACAAGGCAAAATGTGGAGTTGTCAGTCCGGCCCAAATGATGTTCAGAATCATGCAGCTATATTAAGAGAGAAGGCAAATGAATGGTTTATGCATATAAATTCAGTGTAAGGAAATCTAAGGTAATGAGGCTAGGCAAAATAAAAAAAGGAGACAAGAGAGAAGGGAAAAGGAAATATGCTCTCTCTGGCCATATGCTTAGGGCACTGAGCAGGGAGACAACCAGATGGTGCGGCTCAGACTTTAAAGTATAGTTCTCTGACTTTTAACCGATACATTAATATACAGTGGATATATAAGATATTTTAGAAGACATTGGGCACTTTTTTCCGTGACAAAGACAGAAGTTATTTAATCTTTTTCTGAAGCTACATGTTTCTAGATTGCTTAAGGTTGTCTGTCTATAGATATGTTATGAACCTCAATCCAGAGCCAGATTTTTGCCTTATCAAGGTTTCTTTAAAAAGATTAAGCTATTGCTCCTTCTGATCTTTTAAAAGGAAGGGGGAAAAAAAAAAAAAAAAGACCCAAAACACTCAAGCGGGAATTGTCTGTTCTGATACTTATTCAGAAAGCGCTTTGATATGGAAATCACTGGCGTTAACTCCTGCAGCCTCTAGCCGGTAACTCAGACAATGCATGCAAATTCCTAGACCTGTTGCCCACTGCCACCAAGGACTAACGCGCTTCCTGCTCCTCTTCGGACCCATGCTCTCTCTGAGAGGATAGCTGAGCCTGCCTGCCAGCACAAGGACTGCGTCTGTACGAGACCCGATGATTCGCTGCTGCCCGTTCTCTCGGGAAGGACTGGTGCGCAGGTACCGCTGCAAAGAACAGACGTGAATGGCCGTCAGCATATCTGCTTAGACACACCCCAATAGATGGCAATGCCACATTACCAGCAGATGACATGCCAGCAGGCTCATTTCCTGACCAACCTGCTGCTCCCAGGGACACCTGGGTTTGCCTGCCATCACCGATGCTCCAAGACTGAGCAAAAGGAGCTGTGGCAAGACTACCACTGCTTCCACAGGTACCCAGGAAAGGGCTCCCCAAAGCCCCCTTGGGGCTGACAAGCAGCACCTCCCAGTAAAGTTGAGCACAGTGTCCTACTACTACATCATTGCAATTGTTACAGGCCCTGCTCTGGACCTTTGTTGATTCTGAGGATTTTTTTTCTCTTCCAGAGGGTGGCTTGTACACTCCTGTTTGGTGCTCCATCCCTTGTGACTGTTCTTGTTACATAAAGCTACAGTCAGACCCTATTTTTCCCTTTCAGACCAATGGGGCTAGGCAGACCCAAACTACTTTGGTTTTGAGTACTAGGCTTTCACTTTTCTTGATTTGTCCAATTGCCCCCCATCCCACACGTACACTTCTATTTATTTTTTTCTCTGGGACCTGAATATTTTTGGGTCAAGCAGAAATGTATTTGATTTCATTAGGACCAGGCTGATAAATATGTCTAATATGAAGAATGTATAAGAATGGTGTCCACAGTCAGACATCCAGGGAAGATTAAGAAAAGGACAAAGATATACATATGGCACATCCCCTGAGTGCTATCCCCACCTTCACCTGTTTTCCACTTAGAGGATTTCCTAAGCCTAATGCAATTTGCCTTTTTAGTCACCTTCAAGAGATTTCTCTTCCAACTACTTATTTATGCTTTCTTATGTACATCCACCTAAACCTTTTTAAATCCACATCACTCAGTCCTTTGTGGGATGCAGAATATCAAAGCTGTTATTTGGTGAGGCAGTGTTCTGCTGGGGAACAGGTTATGCAAGCATATGAGCTACGCATTTACTTGCCTAGGGTGATGAATTTCAATGCATTGGAAGTTTTTTAAACCAGTCTAGAGCAACAGCAAGCTGCCTCAGAGTCAGAGTCTGCAACAGTGAGGAAAGGGCCTCCCAGAGATTATAAATGGTCAGGGAAGGCTGCCCTGTTTTGCAGTGTGCCCAGTTATAGCTGTACCTTTTCTTCACCTCCTCCAGGCACTTGCAGGACGGACTGTGAGTATTCAACACTATTGTGATTCAAAGTTATAAACCCTCACACCCCTTAAATTGCTTTTCCTGGTTCAGAGAGAAACAGCTACAGAAATTTGGAAGGATTTCTCAAGCAAGTCAGTCTGAACCAAAGTGACCACATAGTTCCTCAAGATACTGTGGTCAGATTTCAGCAACCATCTTTTCTCTACCTGAGCAGGGAAAAAGTAGAGAGGAGACAAAACCTTAGAATGGAAATAAAAACATCAGTGATGCCAAACCCCCTGAGCATGCTGGACACACAGGTGATGGCTGCAGAGCCCTTGAAACAAAGCTGCTTCTGACACCACTGGAAGCAGGCTTATACCAGAAGGAGCTCACCTGAAAATCCCGTTCAGCATTAAAGTGATAATATATAAAATGACAGCTCTCCATGTTGCAGTCAACTAAGAATTCCTGGAAGATCCAGTAAATCAAGACAGATGCAAGAAAACTTGGATTAGCTGCAGCAAGACCACTCTAAGCCACCAGCTAGATGGGTCTGATGGAGGACCCTACTGTCCTCTTCTGAGACTTCTCTCTGCTCTGTGGAGGATGGGGAGGGACATGTGGCTCAGCTGCCCCCAAAACAATGCCTTTCATCAGCTCCAAGTATGAAAAGCTGCATGAGAAAATTATTGCATACAATTAAAACTTGGACACTTTTCCTCCTGAAATTAGCGGGGAGAGGAGTGAAGAGCTGACATGGAAGTTAATTAACTTCCTTTTCAAATGTAATGATTAAATCCAGCCCCACCAGAGGAGAGGGTATTGGTCAGATAAACCCAACTGGGGAAAACCATAGACAGAAATCTGTAGTAAACCAAACATCACAATCCCACTATCAAACTTCACTGAACACGGTATGCCTGGGGCACAAACTGAGTAGCAACTAAAAAAGCAAAATTTAGGATGTGCAAAGGAAGCAAGTAGATAAGCAATGGTATTGTCTCAATTTTAGGTCTTGCACAGTGTTTGGTAATGCATACGTGGCTGGATGCTGGGGTTTGACAGACTGCAGGCTGCTCCCAGCAGCACCTTTGCCATCACTTCCACTGCAGCTCCCTGCAAGACTCCCTCTTGCACATCACCAGGGGGCTGAAAGTGCCCTTCCTCCTGCCGAGAGTGAGGGGGGAAGAGGAAGAGCTGTCAGCTGACAAGATAGGGAAATTGCTTTGGCTTTATGCAGTAAACAGGTACTGGTCTCTCCGTGGCAGCTCCTGTTACCCCACACCTCTTCCCTACAGCAGCTCCCCACCCAATCCACCAGGCACAGCTGTAAACTGGGCTGTCCAATCAGACTTTTTTCTTTTGTGCCACAATCAAGTTGCACACTGCTTTATCCTGTGTTTTAAACTCTGTGGTCAAGATGTCCATAAAAATTTGCACTCACAGAGCTGTACAACAGCATTAAAATCACACCCCACCACACTTTTTTCTGCTAAAAAGGCTCCCTGTTGCAAGGATCACAACCTGTATGTTATGGCAATTACAAGGAATAATGGAGATGGCTTAGGATTTTTTTTTTTTTTAATGTAGACAGGACAGTAGGAAGAGATGTTGAGCTTGGAGTACATTTCTAAATTTTCCCCTGGGCTACATGAGCCCAGCCTCACAAGTAGTGTGAGGAGTTGGATGTGTAGTGCCAGCATTAGAAGCATGACCTGAGCTGGATGCAGGAAAGCAGGCAGCAGCTGGAGCTGTACCATGTTGCATCTCACATCAGTTAGATGATACTTTTTCAGGTTTTCACACTTGTTTGTAATATGCCAAGGCTTTTTTTCTATGAATACCTACAATTGTTCTATTTCATAGGTAGGGCATCCTTGAACTGTATCATTCCCTCTTCATAGCTTTAGCAAATTTTCTTTTTCTAATTTGAAAACCCCATTTTCTACATAGAAACAGGACATTTTGCTACAGCCCTTTGATCTTAGCATACTTTCACTCAGTCACAGGTGTTTCACGTGGGTTTGCTTTCCCAGCTTTGATTGTTTGGGCTCCTTTCTCCATTAGGTGATGCATTCATGTACTGCCTTTCCTTTACCATGAAAAGTAATTGAGCATATGACAAGACAGACTTGTGAGATACTGTGCCATAAGAAAGTGGTTTTCATGCTCCTCCTAGTTTTTGAAAAAGAGCAAAAATATCCAAAGCAGAAGATAACATGAGAAGGAAGTTAAAACAATTTTCTGGGTTGTTTTGCTTTTCTACAGCATTAATTCATTGCTGCATGATCAGCAAAAATCAGGCAGGGCCAATGGGCAGTGAATTTGGGAGACCCAGGAAAAAACATGGTGTCTGCAAGACTAAGAAATGCAGATAACAGATTACACTTGGCGAAGCGCTGAGATACATTTTTTAAACTCAGAAGTAGACATGGACTCTGTAGGGAAACCATCCTGGTCTCTTTTCAGAGATGAGGCACAGAAATTTGCAACTGGGGCAGGCAACCTGGGTGTCCTTTAACAGTTGGGTGTGACATTGTGAGGCTTTCCGTCACAATCACAGACCGTCTACTTCCAAAAATTATTCAGGACAGAGGGAGCACAGTGCCCTTCTGGGAGGTAGAAAATGAGGACATGGAGGGCTCTCAGGACAGCCAAGCCCAGAGGCAGGTTGCACAAAGGCTTCTCAGGCATCCACAAAGAGCTGTTCTGTGGGGCCAGTGAGAGCTCAGTCAAGGTTTGTTGTATGCTGAGGTGACTGGGGTAGGCTTGACTGCTCAGTAAAGCACACAGAAGACATATTGATGATCTCTGCCTGTGCAGGATGTTTGAAATCTACACCCTGTCAGACTAGAGGTCTGTGCATGACAGGTTCCTCCAAGGTAAACCTGGGCTTGACACAGCCTGCAGGTAATCCCTGTGTTGTGATCACAAGAGGAAACCCCATATTATTCTTGAGGGGTTTGCTATGGGTGTGCAACAGTACTGCTCTGTGTGCACAGGAGAGGCCATCTGCAGGACTTCTGTCATTAGGCAACAAGGTGGCCAGCTGACACGCAGATCCACAGAGCTGACTGGGCCTGAGTTGGCCACCAGGCATTTTTTAAGTTTCAGCTCCTATCAGCTATCACTGCCCTACTGATAATGGGGTCATTTCCATTTGCATTAACAGAAGATCCTATTTAGATTTAATTACAGATTTGCTACACTCATGCCTGTGGTGATGGGGATGGGACATTCAGGGATTTGGGCAGTAGATCAGAATGTGGATGTTGAAGCAATTTTTTCATCTCAGAGCCACCTCTTACAGCAAACACCTAAATGCTCTTGAGCATGCTCACTCTTGCTGAGATACATGGGCTTTAGTTTCTTCCTCTGAGGAGCTAATTGATTTCTCACAGAAAAGACACAAATTATCATGTACTTTTAGCATTTATGGATGCTTTATTTTAAAATGCTGGTCTTTCCAGAAGAAGCAACCATACAGAAATCCAGCCTGGAGTCTTTAAAATATTCTAGGCTTAGTGGGTCCATGACTGATAGCAGATACTGTTTGGTATGTTCAGCTGGTATACCCAGGTAGGATCAGGTAGGTGTTAATAAACCAAGAGAACTGTTAAGCACAAGCAGACACAGTACAGTAAGTAGCTGACAAGCAGTCACACAGAGTTCCTGCAACAAGAGAGAAAGATAAATGCACAAAAATAAAATTACAGACACTGGAAGAAAACTCTACTAATATTAAAAAGTATCAGAGCATATAATCTTGTCATTTCTTGCCCTGGTCAAAGCAGAATCTTTTCTTTCTTGTTGCTGGCAATATTGAGTCCATCCTTGGCAAGAGTTCGACACTTAACAATGGCTCTTGCCACCAAAGGTTTTGTGGTGTAAACACATAAGGACACAGAACAGAGAAAATGAATACTATCATCACTTTACAGGTGGGAAACTGAAGCCTGAAGGGAAGGAATTTGCCTGAGGTCCTTATTAGTCCTGTTGGTGCTCTTGGTCCACACCACTTCTCCATTGTTCTGTTCTCACAAACCCTGCAGTGCTTTTATGTGCTCCTTTTGGAATACTATTCCCACAGGTGAATGCTTCATGTTGGCAGGAACATCTTCCTGATGTGAAAATGCTCGAATTGAAATTGAAATGAAGCTTCACAAACTAAAAAAAGCCATAAGCACTTGCCAATTGTATTTGGCTGTGCAACAGTGAAAAAATTCTCTCTTCTCAGGAAGGAAAAATCCAGTTGATCCATTTTCTGGACACCTGTCTGCAAGATCCATCTTACAGCTTCCTTCCATACAGAGGCAAACTGAAAATTGCTTTCCTTTTACAAAAGCACTACAAGACTATTGTAGAAAGGATAACGTGTCTTGGGAGACACTCCTGCTAGTGCTAGTGGAAAGGGAGGAAGAAAATGAGCAACAGTTGGTGACTCTCACACCATCAGCCTTCACCAGATAATCTATAAATAACTTCAGAAACAGCTGTTCCCTCACCACAAAGTGACTAACTGAAGAATTCACTTATAAATATATTCTTTTCCTCAAACATTCAGGCAAAACTAGGGAAATAGAGAAGTACTATCACTTGCCCTGAGGCATAGGGAGTCCACATGACTTTGGTCCAGGCACGTGAAAGTCCACCAGCAACCCTCAGTATCCATCTGGTGAGGGGAGTATGGTAGAGAAGTGGTTTGATGAAGGGCTGATAATGGAGCACCCAGGGGGAGCAAAACAGGTGGTAAAACTTTCAGCTTTCCTGCCTTTCTTCTCCAGGAGGGAAGAAGGAGACATCTGCCAGAATGCACATAATTGCAGCTTTCTCAGAGGTGATAGGTGAGCTGATTCATAAGGAAATGTACCTGAGGCCAGAACAGTGTTTCCATCTAGATTACTTCAACCTGCTGATCCACTAAGTTTGCATACACTCCACTCTACACTTGCAGCACATTTCTCCTTTTTGCTTATGCTGTTTCTCTCATGATGTTTCAGCACTAGTCAGAATGATCTTACCTCCATGGTGCTCCAGGTGTAACTAAGTGTGAATGCAAAGAGAGCATTCTACCTACCCAAGAGAGAAGCAGAATATTTTTAGGTAGCTGGATTACTGAGTCTAGAAAGGGGAAAAAAAGGACAAAATCACTTAGAAAGTCAGTTTTCTGTCTTCTAGGACAAGAAACACTGAACAATTTATAAGGGTTTGCACACTAACAAAACAGAGCAAGAAGTGGAGACCCCGAGACAGAGGAACTGACTGATATACAAGGAACCACTGGGGCTGAAAAACTCAAAAATCAATCTAATGAAACAAGGAAGTGTCCACCTTGAAACAAAGAGAGATGTAGTGTGCCCTGGAAGTGCAGGTGTAAAAAGAGCAATGCAGCTCTCCTTTACTCATTTCACCATAGCTGTCTTCTGGGTGGGAGACCTGGGGCAGTTGCAGACCTCCTCACTTTCTTGGCTGTGGAGAAGAAGAAAGATCAACAGAGACTGCATCTAACTCAGCTCATTGCAAGGGCTCGTTAATGAAAACTATAAAGCTACAGCATGAGGAGGAGCTACAACCTAACAGGTGTCTTGGTTGTGGAGAAGAGTTTCTTACTGCTTCCCATTACAAGGCAGTTGCATTAAAAAGTATCTCATGGCAGCTGCATAAAAGGTAAATACTAGATTGATGGCAAAACCAAGCAACTCCTTTGAGAACTTTGTTAGAAATATTTAATTTCTCCCTCCCTCCCAATTCCCTTAATCTGATTTTACTAGGCTGAACATGTTTTGGTTTCTTTCTGAAAGTACATGTTGCTACATTTAATTTTGAACCTCTCTTTGCTTTGCTTTGCTTTGCTTTGACTGGGCAGGAACAAGGCCCTCAAGAGCATGGTGTCTGGGGACAGCAAAAAGCATCTGTCTCCAGCAGCCCCCTAGGCACTGGAGAACAAAGAAGGATTCCCAAAATGCAGTCAGCCTTCAGGAGCAACAGCAAGACAAGGAGAGGTACACACCGAATTTTGTGGCCAAGCACTGATATCACTTGACTGTCTTAACAAGATCAGGATTTTGTTTCTTGACAGCTTTTACTGACAGGATGCTCAAACTGCCTCTTCCACCAAAGCACATGCCCTTTTATCTTGTGCATTCTTTTTCATCTTCACCTCCCTTTACCTTCTTTCTGCTCCCAAGGCTTCTGTTGGAATCTGCAATTCCTTTGAGTTTTTTCTGTTAGCAAAAAGAATGATTTCCATCATGAGCATTTCAGGGCTACTATGCTTTACATCCCTCTGCTGCATGTTATCTACATCATCTACAGAGAGCCTCAAACTTCTTGTGGTGGGATATTGTACCTTCTTAAGTGTTTGTAAGCACCTCAGTTGAGAACCCTTTTTACTTAGTCCACTTTCATAGGAATTACTACATGGAACAACATGGGTTCATCCAGTCTTGGATAACAGGCAAAATTAAGCAATCCTGAAGTTGCCACACAGTGGTAAGAGAACGTATCGACAGCATAGAGCTAACAGTATTTAGATGGTTTTATTGCAGGAAAGTATTAGTATTACTGTGTTTCCCCCATCAAAATGCTACCATGATGGCAAGGAAAGATCAGGTATTGTCTTCTCTGATAACTTTGCCTGGTTAACACTGGTTTGTGTGTTGCCCCACAGTAATTAAAATAGAACTGTAGTTCCCCTAAGGTATGGGGATAGCTATGCTATTGCAAGCAGTAGATTTACCTCAAAATACTTGTTGTTTTAAAATTTGTATTATAATTCAGCCTCTGTTCTTACAGTTAATGCCATGCATACATAATGTCATTGCACAGCTCTTCTCTGCAGAACACAGAAAAAAAAATTGAATCACAAACCACTTTAGAGAACTGAAAGAGGAGCTTTTAAACTAGGCTCATAGCTCCTGCTGGCACATTGTACTTGGAGCCTAATTTGGGAGTGATTGCTAGAAGGAATACTTAAGCCCTCGTGTTTTTTGGAGTTGTAGAATTTCTGCATTGCGGTGCAGTTGGGAAAGGGGAGAGTCACAATGAGAAGCCCTGTGCTGGGCTCTGTACTTAGATGTGGTGCTTTGAAATCCAGAAATCCTGTGTAACCTTGTTACTTAAAGGAAACTACAGTCTAGTAGTGAGGTGAAGCATGGTTTAAGTGTCACTTGAACTCTGGCCATGAAGAGAGAGCACTTGCTCTGGAAATAAGAATGTCACTGCAGGCTTTGCTGCTGATGTTCAGGCTGCTGCTTTTACTTCTTACTCTGTAAAGCAGTGCTATGAACCTCTTACAGGTTATTAGGAAAGAGAATTCAAATTAATATCCAGGGTATGCCCTACAACTTTGGTCTACTAAGTAAAAGATAATTGTGCTCCTGGAATCTGTTGAAAAATGAGATGGGACTTCCCAAATCTAAATGTCATTTACATTTCTGTGGTTGAGTGATTATGTGAGAGAAAAAGAAGCTGTTCTACGTAAATATGAGGTTCTTGTTTGATGTTGCATAAACCATATTAACTTACAATCAATAGCATGTGCTTCACGTATGGCAGATGTGGAAACATTCTGGATACTATAAAAAAGAAACACAGAATAGAGGGCATTACTAATACTTACGACCCAATTAGTTCAGGGTGCTTGAGCTGCTTGTACAAGTGGTTTATATTTATCTGCATGTCCTTAAAAGTTCAAAGGAAAAGCAAACAATATTAGTCCCTTGGTCTGGTGTGCAATAAAAGTCAAGTTGGAGCTTATTAGCATGAGACCAGCACCAGTACTGCCCTTGCAGATATTATATCCTGCCCTCCCAAACTGGGTCTGATAGAAATCTACAGGAATCTGCCCTCCTGCTAGTAGTTTTATTTGCAGTAACTTTCTGGATGACTTATGTTCCCAATAATATAAGGTTAGTTGTTTTAAAAACACTCGTGCTGGTTTGCAGACTATGGCCTGAAAAACTTCTAACCCGAAAATTCTCAGTGTTGCATTATTTTTGTATGCTGGAGACTAGTGGCAGACCTACTACCCACACTTTTACCTGTGCTAGATTTGACTCTATTGTATCTCTATTTGATGCTCTTGTAATTACCTTTGTAAAAAATATTCTAGAATGGTAATGGTCTAAACAAAGAAAGAGCACATACCGTTAAATGCAATAAGATGTGATATCTTTAAGATTTTTGCCTGTTGCATGATTAATTCTCTTCCTTCCAATATTTTCTTTTCCTAAAAAACAGTAAAAAACGTAACTTGTTGAGGGAAAAGTTTTAATATTAAAACTACTGTTGGTTATATTTTCAATGTAAAGATACTACTAAAAAGCTACAAACCAGCACTTTATATCCATCAAACATTTATCAGAAGCGAGGATTATGTGATCACACTGTGTATTTGACAGTCTTTCTAGCCCCAGAAATTGTAGTTAGTCTTAGCAGTGAAGGAAAATCTTACAGAAATAAAATTCCTATCTGTTTGGTAAAAATAGAAAGCAGGATAGGAGGCAGAAGCTGAAGCTGGTGTCCATGCTGAGATAAATGCTCTAAGGGTGGCTATAACTTTTATCAGACCCAGAGGATCTACAGAGGCAAGCTGCTTGTAACCACTGGGAAGGCATTTTTTTCATTATCAGCAGGAACTAATGCTCTGCAGCACCTGCGTTACGTGTCGGACTGGTGTGACAGGCAGCTCTCTGGGGATCAGTGGTGCTGCAATCACCTGCAGCCCCGCTCGGCCGTGCTTGTGTGAGCTAATGCTGGGGGGATGGTGGCAGGGGGGACAACTGCCTGGGCAGTCATGGGCTTGGAGAAGATGCCACCCCTCAGCCAAGCTCCTGGCTCTTCTGCCGCCACAAACACTGTGCGGGGCTCAGTAACTTGTGGGGTGCAGAACACCCTGAGCAGATAAACATCCTCAGGACCTGGGGAGGGCAGTAAAGGCATGGAGGTTGGTGGGACAGGAGCGGAGTGTGAGCCCCCAGGGTGCCCTGGAAGTCAAGAGGAGCAGCACTTCCCACCCCTGCAGGCAGAAGCACAACCCGAGGGAAAGGGTTCTCTTGAAGGGGTTCTCTTCCTCCTCTCGGCACTTTTTAGACCATGTGTGGATGCCGTATTCCCCATGGTACCTGATGGATGTCAATGAACTCTGGTAAGGCCACGGAATGACCAGGAGGATGGAAAGGCTCTGTCCCTGGGGTTTTGCAGCCCAGCTGGATGCAGCCTTGAACGCTGTTCTCTGAGCTTTGTGTGGGAGGTAAGACCAAACACATCCCCCACTTCCAATCTCTTCCCACCTGAAATATTCTGTGATTTAATGACTCTGCTGACTCATAAATCAAGATGGCTTGGCTTTCCTATATAAAATGTTGCTTTTCTGCAGCATTGCATGAAATCACAGACATATGCACCATTTCAAAATTTTGCTGTAGATTTTGTGCTTGCATTTAATTGTCTTGTTGGGAAAAAGAACAACTGTTCCTATTGCACAAAAAGAAACAATCAGCCAGTCAAGGGGAGGGGGGGAGGTAGGAAAATTAATTTGTAAGTCAAAACATTCTGTTTTGTTTAGCTCTGCACTTTTACAAAATCTTATGATGGTTGGAGGAATGTGGAAGATTTAATTCTAGAAGGCTAGTTTAAATCCCAGCTGCGTGTCTAGAAACCCAAGGCACCCTCCACTGGAGGGAGAAACCAATGTGCCAGCTACCCTCATGCTTTTATTTGTTCCTATGGTAAGCCACAAGAAGAAGGCCTCTTGTCAGGAAGTCATGCTTGTGCCAACAAGGTAGGAGATTAGGAAAATGTACGTTTGAAAACTGTTGTGTCACCAGCTGATATTTGTGAAAGAAAGGTGGACTGTGTAAATCTCTGTGTGGATAACTCTCTGCGTAGGGACCAAACAATTTGGGATTCACCTTGATCAGCATTAGAAGAATGCCCAAAGACTCAGTAAGCCACAAACTCAAATCTGCTGTGACTCATCCAAAAGTCTTTTCTCAAGACATCCTTGCACTCAGAGACAGCAGCAATGGGGAAGTTTTTTCATGCCAGTGATAGCCAGCAAAATCTTTGCTGTGCCATTGTCTGGACAGAGTTACACATCACAGAGCTGCCCTGACGTGATCGTCATGGCTCCAGGGCAAGTTCAATCTTACAGTCTATTTCTAATAATTTTATGGCTGACCCTCACACTTGTTCCTCACATATCATACCTATCTCTTTCTTCACAAGACCATTGTCATACCTTCAAAAGTTTCTCCTTCATTTCTTCCAGTCTTCTCAATGGCTTCTGCAAACACAGCTGTGGATAAAAAGGGTTAGCAGTGGGTGAGGGTGAACAGAATGAGAAACAAGGCAGTCACAGGGTTAGTGAGATGCGAGGCCAAACACAAAGCTCAATGTAAGTTTTGCATGTCTCAGTTCCTAACTATAGATATTCTTAATGTTAATTATGCTATTTGGTTTTATTCCTTACAAAAAAACCCCAAACAAACCAAACCAAACAAACAAAAAATCAACAAAAATAGAACCAAATCAAATCCTTTTTATGCCAGTTATTTGGGTTTGTTTTACAAACAAGAAGATGGAGGAAATGTGTGTATGTATGTGTGTGTGTTCATGAATTCAGCCTTACTGCTGTTATACATAGAAACCAGTGGAAGAACCAGCTGAACGAGAAAAGACATCCTCCTGCTTGTTTTTACCAATAGCAGCAACTCTAGTTTCTGGCGTTCTTGTGCTTGTGTCTAAACTGAAAATCTTATAAATGAGGAACTGTATTTTTCCTTATGTGTCTAAAACACCTTGTGAGGACCCCACATACCACAGGTTAGTTCTGGTTTTATTACCAGAAATAAAGTGTGTGTCTTCCACTCGCATTCTTTCCCAGAAAAATGCTCTTGCTCAAGTTAACCAAGCCTTGAGAAAAAGGGGTGTTGGGACATTTCTGGGCACCAAGTAAAAATGTGCAAAATGTGTGTGCTACGTAATTTTTCAAATCATTAATAGCGGGATAAGTTATAATTTATATAACTATATAAATTTATATAATGACCACTTGCCTGTAATTCTTTTATGTCCTCTGAACACAAAATATGTTGATGCTTGAGAAATTTATATTCATGGACTATAGCAATCTAAAAATTGAAATCAAATATATGTCATGAAAAATTTGTAAAAATATATGTAATTAAGAACCAAATAATGCAGTGAAGTGTAAGGTTTTCCCTCCATTGTCTTTATACAAGGATTCTAGATTCTTTCAACCTGTGTGGTTTTTATTCAGAAGAAATGACAGAAAGTTCCCTTGTGAAGCCTAGTCATGAAATCAACTTGCACAAAAATGTAAAAATTTCCAATCGTCTTTGCAGGAACAGCCATTTTAGTTATGCTTCCCATCAAGGACATGATTTTCAAAAAAAAACAATAGGTGTCACTTAAGAACACTGGAAAGATGAAGGCTATTCTCAGAGTAAGTCCTTAAATACTTTAAAATGTATTTGGCATTATTTTCCAGTTGTTTTTAATTGTCAGGAATTCGCAGTATTTGGAAAGTATATAAAGTATGTACATTCCTGGTCTCACAAGTTTTCTTTTGACATGTTCCTGTCTGTAAATATGTTTGTGTGTGATTCTATGCATGGTCTTCCCCCTTCCCTGCCCAAAAGCACATTAAACAGAGGGTGAAAGGTATTTCAAATCACCTGGAAAAATTCTGCCAACTGCAGTGAGACCAAGGCAGTGTAAATGACTTGCTCACACGTTCACCATAAATCAGCTGCACCTACTATAAGATAATTTGGGGTCCTTGGCCAATGACCCATTAGAAGTCTCCATCCTACCTCCTTTGTCTGCCTATCCATTTCTTTCTTGCCCATTGGAGAAGTGAAGCCTGCATCATCTTTCTGTCCCATCTTGGTCCTTGGGGACACAGGTGATATCTGGAAACTACAGAACTGGAGTATCAGATGAAGGGTTACAGCTTGGGCCACCGTTCTGGTTAAACGAAAACAGGTAAGGCAGGAGCAAGAAATCCGAATTTCACCAAATGTTCTGCATTTCATTCCTGTTCCCCCAGGCTTTCTGTAGTTACATGAGATAATGATAAAACAACTCAATCAAGCCCTCTAAAATAGCGCCATCTTAATCCTATTTTTGACCAATGAATGGTTTGGTGAACTTTTCAAAACATTTTATTGCATTCATCTTTTTCTGCACCTTTTTATTGTTTGACTAGGACAAAAAAAAAACCCCAGAAATAGGTGCACCAAATAAATATATAAGGAACAACCTTATTTTAGCTGAACAAGAAGAAGGAAGCTGACAAAAGCTCAGAAAGAAATTGTTTTCCTGGTGAGACTTGAATGGTCTGGGAAGTGCCTGTACTTCTGCTCAGGCCTACCTTACACACAAAAATGTCTGCCTCGCAACCTCATTATGCTAAGTACTGTGATGTTGTTTTATAGGATCTTGTAGGATCTCCTCTCCTCAGCCACTCTTCATGTGGTTTCCCCTCCAGATCCCTCACGACCCTTGTGGACCTCCTTTGGACAGCTTAATGCCTTTCTTACATTGCAGCTCCCAAACCTGCCCCCAGCACTTGAGGTGAGGCTGCCTAAGCTCAGAGCAGAGCAGGACAATCCCCTCCCTTGCCTGGCTGGGGATGCTGCCCCTGACGTGCCCCAGGACAGGGCTGGCCCTCCTGGCTGCCAGGGCACTGCTGGCTCATGTTCAACTTTTCATTGACCAGGAGTCTCAGGGCCCTTTCCACAGCTCTGCTCTCCAGCCCCTCATTCCCCAGTCTGTGTGTGCACAGAACCAAGAGTTCCCCATCCTAGGGGCAGAATCCAGCACTCACCCTTGTTAATCTTCATACAGCTGGAGATTTTCCATCCCTCTGATTTGTTGAGGTCTCTCTGCAGGACCTGTCTGCCCTCAAGGGAGTTGACAGATCTTCCCAGTTTAGGGTTATTTGCTTTCTGCCTGCTCTAGAAGGCAGAATAATGAAGGAATTTGCACAGGTTGCACCTACCTTTGAAATGTTGGTTTTCACCGAGAGGCTGCTTGTTTTCATTGACAAGTCTGGAACCCATCTTGCTGAGATCTGTCTTTGCACTCTGTGGATGAGGTCACATCTGAAAGCGGTATCTTCCTACAAAAACATTGCACAGAAAAATCTGTTGTTTCACACAAAACACTATGTCATGTCCCATCTCCTGCAGAGCTGGAATGAGATGCTCAGGTGGACTATATAATTTGCTCTCCCAAATTTTTCATGTCTGACAGACTTCACAGTGGGTTGTCTCATAGATCTGTAATACCAGACTTTTTCAGATGTTGAGACAGGCTGGTACAAAACCAATCTCATACCAAGCTCTAATAGAGCAATACAATTTATTTCATAGCACTGGCTGCCATAAAACTGGAAGAGGCAAACACAAAACCCCTTGGCTCTTTTTCTTGTTTTTAAGCCATGGTAAGTCTACTTTTCATTTTGGTAATGTTGAATTTATCCCTATTTCCATTCTTTGACAGAACATTCAGGAATAAATAGGCTTGAGGCCATCCTATAGAATATAAGGGACTCTGCCAGAAAGAACAGTCCCCATTCAGGCTTTGGTTAGGAGGCTGCCACAGGCACAGGACTACATCCCAGGCTGCAAGGGATGCTGCAAGGGAGGAGGCTGCAGCAGCTCACTCAGTCGCCACTCAGGAAGCACTGTGTGAGACTGTGAAACATTTTTTTTTTTTTCCCCTTGATCTCAAGCACATAAAGTTCTGCTGAAATTCTGCACAATCTTTCAAGGACAAAGCATTCTGAAGGAGATGAGCTTTTGGAGGTATTTCCCACAGATAGCTCACTCACCCTATTTATACTGCAAATGGATTGAACTCTTCCTCTGGCATTCACAGCAGGGATGACAGATATAAACTGCGTGAGAGATTTGGGACAGCTGCCCTTCTGAGTGCTGCAACTGCGTGGCTGCTGCTGTGGATGCAGCCTGCAGCCCTGTAAGGGTTTATGTGCAAGACTGGGGGTTGTGCAGCTGGGCATAGAACCAGAATTGCCCCCTGCTCACTCCAAATGAGCAAATTTATTTGCTGGATGAGAGACAAAAGATGGGGGTGTATACAGGGTGGCAGAGGAACTGTGGCTGCCTCAGTCCAAGAGTGTGAAACCTCTAGCATAAACAAAATTTTTACTGAACATGAGAATGAGATGAGAGCAAAGATGACGGAGGTTTCACATAGCACCTCTAAAATGGTGGATAATCCTAGCTAATCCAGACACTCACACTTTAATCCTAGGGGGGATGACATCCCACACCTTCTCTCGCTAAAAACTGTTTGATTTAAGGTGCTTTATGAACCTTGAATCTTCCCAGTTTGGCCATCCAGGCATAGAAACAACCTTAGATTTTTACATGCTTGTTTTCTGTATTACCCAGTAAATACTTGCACTGTGGAAGCAAGGAAGTGAAGATCCAGAGGGCCTTGAGACATGCTTGTACCCTACATCAACTTTCACCGAAATTCAACCACATGAGACAAGCAAGGAGAGGGACAAATGTAGCAAAAGTGCACAAGAAAACTTCCAGAAGCCTTTTCTTCACTTTTTTTCACTCCACTCTGCCAGCCAGACTTACTTATACATTTCCCCAAAATCTGGTCTCTGCACCCAAAACAGAAAAAAACCCCAAAAACAATAGCAAATTAAGAATTAAAAAAACCCATGGAGTAAAAAGTAACATCTAGAACTACAGGCCCATCAGCCTTACTGATGATGAATTCTTTCCATGGTTCCAGTTATGTTAGGCATGATACCCAAACCCCCAGGCCCTTGGGTACAGTGAGGTGGTCCAAAATAATAGTTCCTTAATCAACAGACACTACTCAGAATCTTGCCTTTGTATTTCTCCAAGAAGAATCGATTTTGCTCACAACTGAAAAATCCCTGAAATGACAAAGCCCAAGGTGTGGATTTTGTACTCGTGGGTTTGGTGCAAGTAGGTTAAATTTCCAGTGTCCTTGATGGAGGGGTATTTCCCCCGTGGAGGTAGCAGAAGGGTGAGTGCTGTGCAGTGTGGGTTGAGCAGGGCAGGCAGGGCTGCTCCTCACACTGCCCCCTCAATCCCTCCACAGCTCCCAGCCCCACTGCCTCACCTGCAGAGTTTTGCTCTTAGGGGTCTCATCCTTTGGCAGCTCACAGATCCCAAACCCTCCGTGCACACCAGCAAGGTGTAAAACTTGTTGAGTTTCGCTTTTTATTTTTCAGCTTTCCTTTGAAATTTCTTTCTCCTGATCGTCATTCTCTCAGGTACCTGTCCCATCATCGGCACTATTAATTCTTGTTACGAAGGGTGTATATAATTTCCCTCTTTGGTTTTGTCAGCCAAGCAGCTAGGCTGCTGGAGCAGAGATTCCTGGAGCTGGAGCAATCAATTTTGTAACACAGGACTGCTTCATATTCAGGACCCAGTTCAAAAAAGCACTTAGGAAAAGGAATAATGACCAGCTTGAATGGGAATAATAGTGCCTAAAGTTAATTGTGTGCTTTTAAAATTGGGCCTTATATCATGCCAATCAAATAATTAATCTACTCAATTACAAGCTCCTGCTACTAAATACATGCCCTGGACCTCCTTTACTCAAAAGGGGAAACATGCAGCTAGGGCCCTGAAAAAGCTATCAACATTCAATAGTAACACAGCAGAGACTTAAAATAATGTTGGCTTACTCCTTGCTAACTTTTACCAAGCAGAAAATTCAGTATGCCAGTACTTCAGTGACAGTCAGTCAAGTGCTTTAATGAGCAAATGGACTACATATTAAAAGCTAAAGAGGGTATTTTTCTCCTCCCTTGAGACAGTCTCAGTGGAAGCTGAAAACAAAGTATTTTTTGACATTGTGAATCCTCAGATTTCTCCTATGCATCAGAGTAGGTCCACCAAAAAGTAATTTGAGTGACAGAAGGATTAACTGTGCAGGGAACAGCAGGAAAGACAGGAAGATATCTGCAACATAATGCACATAAAGCTGAAGGAAGTGATTAGAAGTGATGCATCCTTGTGAAGCCACATAATATTTTTACACTGGCAGAGTCTACAAACAGGATCATGCAACTAACCACCTCAGAGCTCTTGCTGGCCAGCAGATAATATCTTATGCTGTACAACTCTATTAAATTAAGCACAGAAACATCCTAACCTAAATAAACAGAAGAATTTATTAATTAAACCACGTGCCACTATAGGAGACAAATACAATGTCAAAACTTTCAACTTTTTTAACAAAACCTGTGTGATGGACAAAACCTGTGATTCATCTGTCTTTGAAGTGGTTGATACAGTAAGCTGCTGGCTCATGAGTGCTTCATTTGCCGTGCTGTTGTTGAGGTCTGTTTTGAGCAGCCCAGCTGGGCTGTCACTTTTCAGATACAGTCTCTGAGGAACTACAGATGCTAAAGTTAGATGTGGTCCTATATGCTAATGTATGAGATTCAATAACCTGGATCAAATTATTGCTGCAATCCATGTCTGACCAGCTGGAGCTGGCATTATTTCCACTAGTCCCCAGATTAATTTTTCACTTTAATTTTAAATGGAAGAATGATTTTGCTGTTGCTACTGATGCTGTTTCAGATTTATTCTGAGTTTGTTTTTGGTGCCTCTTTGCATTTTGGAGACTTTCTGGGTCTCTGCATCAGCTCCTAGGGGTAGGCTAGTTTGGTGTACTGAAGACTTCTTTTGAAGTCCACTGCCGTGACTGCAAAATGGGAACCAGAGGGCTGGCTCTCATGGCAATTTGCACTCAGTTTTTGTTGTGTAGGTACGTGATGTGTTAGCAGGGAGTAATTATTTTTAGTTCAGGCATCTAAAACTTGCATTCAACAATGTTCAACTGTGGGCTATAAAACGAGACTGTCAAAACAAGGATATGGGTGTGTTTGTATATGTACATGAATACATGCATGTAAGAGGCTAGGGAGACAACAAAATGTAGTTGCCTAAGATAAGATACTTTTGGCTTTGCATCCACTTCTAAGAAGCCCTAGAGATGGGAATGGCATCCAGCCTTTCAGGAATAAGCCATGCTTTAACTAGAGAGGTAGTGGGAGTGAAGCCTTAAGACTATTCCTGTAAGCATCGTGGTACTGAGGGGCAATGACTGAAGCAGTAATGGTGTAGAAGGTGAGATGAGGCCTAGGTAATTACGGGGAAATTTGCTTGGCTCAATTTAAAACAGCAACAGATACTTCCTTGAAGAGGCATTGTCTTCATTGCCACCTGAGACTGCCAGCTATGTCAGGCAGTGATCAACTCAGCGATGCACGAAACACCATCAGTGCTATGGGGGCTCTCCTGCAGAACCCCAGTCCTCAAGCACATCCACAGTGACTGTGGTTTTAGCAGCTGTAGCTCAGGTGAAATATGTTCAGGTTTAGTGCTCAGCTGACTTGATGGGAAGTATCAGCCTGGCCATCCCGTTCTTTGACTCTCCTAAAGGTATTACCAAAACAGCGTGACTGATGCAAATAAGGGAGGCAAAGCCTTCAGGCAGAGTATCCCGGACAGATATGGCTAACCCTAACAGCTTGCTGGCAGCTGTAGTGCTAACACTCCCCCTCTCTGTCCATTCTCCCAGCATTTAGAAAATTGGAAATGCTGTCTCCCAAATAGATGAACATGGCTCTAACAATAAACTAGATGAGAGAGTTGGCTTTGCACTGCTCAAATTTCCCCATTCCTTGAATTTGTGTGCCTGATTTTGCAGTCTCAGTGGTGCCGTATTCCTGACTTCATGCCTTTACTTCTAACTCCTTTTTATGCTTGTGCTCCTTTACACATTGTGGCTGCCTTCCTTCTCTGAGACAACTCTTGCTCTTTACAGACCACATACTTCACTCTGTGAAAGTACTGAGCTGCCACTTGCAGTCCCACACAGGACAGCTCCCCCATCCTCTGGAGGAAGGTGAAATCTTGTGGTTGCCACATGCAGAGGGCTTTCCTTGAAAACAGAAAGGGTTTCAACTGTTCTGTAGTACAGACGTCTGTTCCATTTATGCAGCTGAATGGTCATTTAAAGTTCATTTATACAGAGATTTGTCATTTGTCTATGGGTAAAAAACCCTCCAAATATGAGTTCATCACTGCTCTGCATCCATCATGACTTCTCAAAATTCGATTTCATTGTTTATGAAATGGTATTTTTTTAAATTTCTGTGCTATATCAAAATCTGCTCAGAAAAGGATGCCTGCCATGAATGCTCAGATAGTGGATGCCTGCATTTTGTTTTTAGTACGCATAGTGCTTAAAGTACTTCCTCTTCTCTTCCATGTTGTTGGAAAGGCTTGATTTTCCTTTGGGGTTTTTTCTTTCTTTCTTTCTTTCTTTCTTTCTTTGTTTGTTTTGGGGTTTGTTTGTTTGGTGTTTCTTTTTAGACTAGATTTGGCAACCATGAAAACCACATGCTAACATCTGAACTGGAATAAAAAAGAGGGATAGTTTTATGTCTTTCTTGGATTATCTTTTCACTCAAAGAGTTCCCAGGCGCATGTTCCAATGCTTAAGACTGGTAACCCTCCCACCTGAACAAGATTTTTGTGCTTGTTCTAGATGAGTAGACAGACAAAAGATTACTTTAACAGATAAAGCTTTGGAGATCCTTAAATTTAGTTTTCTTTGCAAAATTATGTCACATACTTATGCAGGAAAGGAGCTGACATGCTGTAAAAATTCATAATATATCTCTTGTTTTCAGTGGTTTCACTGCTTGCAGTATCTAATCTACCATTCTTATGTCTAAGCTTCTTCCCTTTTCTTAATGACCAAAGACTTTGACTAGGTTTCACTGATCAGCAGCACTGGAAAACCCATATGGCAGAATTAGATTGGTGTTGCCTCAAAACCAGCTCTCTGTCCAGAAAAACTTGCTCTCAAACCTGACTACTGCAATAGCAGAAGTAAAGGTTGCTTTCTATTTCACTCCCAGCACAGCAAACAAACTTTGTCCTTCAGACATTGGAGCAAAAAATGTGCCATTTGGTCCTATGGGAAAGGTCCCTTCCTGACATTTAAGGTCCCCTCCAACCCAAGACTTTCTATGGTTTCTATGAAAAACCCTCCAGAGTATTTATTGCAGCAGTGGATAATCAAGGCTTGAGCAGCTGTTCTTAACCACTGCATGTTGCTCTTCTGTCTTGTGGAAGATACAGGAAACATTTTTAAAACAAATCCATGCCTCCTCTGGCTAGTAAAGGTCAGCTAAAATCAACTGTGCTCTATTCTAACAGGAATCAATAACCTTTTTTCCTTGAAGAAGGCAATTCATTGGCTTTTCTGTAGAAGTTCAATAATCTTTTCAGTGTTCAAATTATCTGCACACAATCCACAAAACCTTGTTTCCAAGGGAAAAAAACATTCAAGAAAATAATAAAAAGACAATATAAACAAGCATGACTGTACTGAACACATCTGGTGAGGTCTATGAACAGGAAGAAAATTTGTACATATTACTGAAGACATCTCTCTTGTAAATTGGGTTGACATCTTGATGCTGCAACTTTTCAGTCTCCTTGTGGCCTTCCTCAATCTAGACTGTTCTGTATCTGTCATTCACAAAACATTCCTGGATTAATAAAAACCACAAAGGGTGGCTGCTTCTGTCCTTTGAAGTGTTATTGACTCTTCTCTTCTTTTTGTTGCTCAAATAGATTCTCAGGTCTTCTGATCTGCTCTCAGCAAAACACCATGGATATATGTTTACAACTCCCATTTTCACCAGATTCAGGCATTGTCCTCACAGAGAAGTGTTGCTGCACAGAGTAGGAAACAACACCTAGCTGAAGCCTGACTGGCTCAACCACTTTGGTGCTGCTCGTACTCTCTCTTCACAGTGAGACAGACACTGATTACAGGTGATTGAAAGGAGTTTGCAGCCTGTGGCATAGTACATCAAACAGATATTGGGTTGAATTTCTGGTGTGTTAATGTGGAGTTTCTGGGCACTAGAGAAAGGCCATGATGACTCAATTGGCAAATTCCAAGCTCTGATGTTCTGACTATAAAAACTTTCTACAAAACTTCCTACTTTTCAACTAGGAGTTAGGAGAATGCCTTATCATGTTCATATGCTTTTGATGCTTCAAATGCTGCTGCTGTTCAGATGAAAAAAATCAAAGGTTTCTTATCTGAAAGAATAAGATTGGGAAGGAGCAAGAAAGAGAAGATAGATCAATCTTCAACTGATAGAGCAGGAGATGAAGGTCTGTTCTTCTGGTGACAATGACTTTGTCTTCACACCTGACCCCATACCCCTTTTCTGTCCCATTTTTCTCCATTGTTATACTTTATCCTTAATCCTCACCCTGCTGTGTTGTAAGAGACTATATGAACACCAAATAAAAGAACTGGACACCAAATAGAAATACCACAAAAGTTAAATGTTATGGTGGTTGCAAATTTGGTGGTCTCAAACTTTTTTTTCTCTCTTCATGGATCTGTAGTTAACAGGAAGCTTTGTACAGTCCTGTTACTTTTCTCTGGAAGTGACAGTATGAATCAGACAGTTTTCCATGTCTGTGTCTACAGGTGTGCAGCCTTGGGAGATGTTGCAGCAGGGCTGCCAGCTTTTGTGGTGCAAAGAGTGGAATTGACAGTGAGGTTCCATGCCCAACAACAGCCTCCTCTACACACTCACCAGGGTCCATCAGGCAGCCAGGAATCATAGGACCATAGAATCACAGAATTATAGAATCACAGAATTACAGAATCACAGAATCATGATCATAGAATGGCCGAATTGGAGAGTTACCTTAAGGATCATCTAGTTCCACCCCCTGTCATGTACAGGGACATGTTTCACTAGACCAGTTTGCTCAGAGTTCTATCCAACATGGCCTTAAACACTTCAAGGGATGGGACATTCATAACTTCCCTGGGAAACCTGTTCCAGTGCCTCACCACTCTCACAGTAAACAATTTCTTCCTAATATCTAATCTACACCTTCCCTCTTTCCATTAAAACCACTGACCTTTGTCCTGTTGCTGCTTGCTCTTGTAAAAGTCCCTCTTCGTCTTTCTTGTAGGCTCCCTTCAGGTACTGAAAGTCTGCAATTTGGTCACTCTGAAGCCCTCTCCTTTCCAGGCTTAACAATTCTAATTCTCTCAGCTTTTCCCCATGGGAGAGGTGCTACACCTCTTTGGATTCACTCCAACAGGTCCATGTCCTTCCTGTGCTGGGGACCCCAGAGCTGGATGCAGCACTGCAGGTGGGGTCTCACCAGAGCAGAGCAGAGGGACAGAATTCCCTCCCTTGCCCTGCTGGTCACACTGCTTTGGATGCAGCCCAGGAGACATTTGACTTTCTGGATTTCTTTATTTGGCTTTCTGGGCTGCAAATGCACATTCCTGGCTCATGTCCAGCCTCTCACCCACCAGTACCCCTATCCTTTTCCCCAGGGCTGTTCTCTATCAGTTCTTCCCCCGGGCTGTGCTGATACCAGGGATTGCCCTAACCCAAGTGCAGCACCTTGTGCTTGGTCTTGTTAAACCTTATGAGATTCTCATGGGCCCACCTCTCCAGCCTGTCCAGGTAGCTCAGGATGGCATCCCATCCTTCAGGCGTGTCATCCACACCACCCATCTTGGTGCCCCTGTGAATTTTTCGAGCATACACTGGATCCCTCTGTGTCAAAAATGGACATAAAAAAAAAAGGCCAACCACATCCTGGGCTGCAGTACCAAAAGCACAGGCAGATCTTATCTCTCCTTACCCATTTCATGAGAGGCAGAAGAAAAATAAGGACATGTATGGTTCTCAGAGGTGACTAGATATGGGACAAGATGCAATGGATATAAGATGTGGCATGGGAAATTCCAGTTACTTAGGGAAAAACTACAGTATGAGAACAGTCACACTTAGGGACTGGAGACTGTAGATGATGTGACCTCCATTTTTGGAGCTATTCAAGCTCCAAACTCCAGGCACTGGGCAACCTGACATAAGCTAGCCCTGCTTGGAGTGCCTGGTTAGCACAGATGACCCAGAAATCCATATCCTATATCCTATATCCTAGGACTATGCAAATAGATCAGTCTTCAAAAAAAAAAAAAATGGATAAAGCTACATTCCCATTGAAAGTGCAAACTTTGCTTCTCAAAAAAATCAAATTCTCATGAATATTTAATGCTCCATATAACTGCTGAGGCCAAGCAGCTTCTTAAAAACTGCTTTTTGCTTGAGACAAGAGTTACTGGGTTTCACAAGTCAATGTGAGAATTTTTTTCTGGAAACCTTCATTGCAGTTATTGAAAGGCAAAATATAGCCTATACATTAAAGCATGAGACACATTAGGTGAAAAGTAGTCTAATTCTGACTCATAGCAGACTTCTTAAGTAACCTTGAAGAAAATGTCTGAAGATTTTCATGCCTTTCATAGCACATAATATAGGACTAGCAGGCTATTACACAGCTGAGACAAATTCAACACTGTTTTTAATTTTTGCATTTGGGTGTCATGGAAAATGTTGCTGTACTTTTCATTTGAGAAAAGGTATTACTGTATCTTTTTAACATTGAATTGTCTGTAATTTTTAAACCACTAAAAAGTATTTCTAAGCTTAATTGGTTATTTGAAAAACAGTGTCTTAATTAAACTTTGCAAAGACCAGTGAAACATTGTTAGGGAAGGTATCATATTTTCTACAACTATTGCTTTTTATCTTGTGGAATCTTAACATGGGGATAAGACAGAACATTTAATGAGCTTTTGGATTTAAAAGTCCCCAAGCATATGCCCTTAATTTGGAAGAAAGAGAACATCCTTATTCTGAACACTTTTATTATTCAGACTGAGCTCCTGGGAATGCAACATCAAGATTTTGAAATATGAGTTTGTCCTACCCTGCTACTTGTTGCATGGCCAGGTTTTGTAGCTATTCTGCTATACCCCTGATAGAGAATGACATTTTGAAATTAAATGGGGTCAAGGAATAATTGCAGCTTTGTGGATACCTGTATTGCTCTGACAGATTTCTGGTAGCAGATGTATGAAATGGATACAATTAAGAATAGAGCCAACAGCGCATTATAAAGATGACCATGATATCTGATAGCAAATTCACCCCACATCTTTCTTCTTTTCACATGCTTTATTCTCTTCATTTATAAAAAGTTTGAGTCAGTGCTTTCAATTTTCAATAAAACAGCTGCAGTATGCAAAAAGCATATGCAGATTGGATGCTTACATTTCTCTGGAAGACTACTGTTTGATAAAGAGATAGAAGCATTTCAGGAGTACCAGAACATTTTCAGCCTTTCAGGATGCCCAGCTTCAGGGTTGCCACAAATATTTTATTACTGTATCCTGAGGAAAGTTGTCAGATCTCCTCATAGTATAATCTGAGCAACTGAGAAAATCCTGTTGAGAGGCTGAGTGGTCTTCATACCACAGGAGAGAGATACCTATGTCTATATATATCCACAAACACATATTCGTGTTAAATTCACTTTCACTTTCACTACAATTAGTCTTCTTTCTTTCACCTGTAGCCACTTACAAGAAAATACATTTTGCAATAACTGAAAATATTTAACATGTATTGAACAGAACAAAACACATTGTCAGTGAACTTGATGAGTGAGATGATAACAACTGGTTCAATCCTGTCTGTCAGCTGTTTGTGGCTCATGAGCAACTTGAGGAAGCAGACAGAGCTGGGTTGCAGTAGCAGTTCCTCAGCAGCACTTCTCTGCAACGTCCAGGAGTCACACAGAGAGGCGAGTGTCCTGCTATGCTGCTGGAGAGTGGTTGGGTAAGTGCTGCCAAGGTCCTCAGCTGAGGTACTGAGGTACTGGAGACAGAGCAGGAGGGGGGAAATAGTGTTTAACCCAAATGAGAAGGTTGCAGATCTGGACGGAGTTTAACAGTTCCTGGTGGGAGGTAAGATTACAGCAGAGCTGGGGGAAAACATGACAGGAGAGAACTTAGAAGTACTTTGGGTTCTTACTCCACTGCAGCAGTTGTGAATGTCATATTTTAGAAAATCACGGGAAGTAAAGTGGTAGTTAAAAGTGTATTTTGGGAATATTATTGCAGAAAGGGCTGCTGGTCTCCTTTTACAATAGCATCCACACTTTCATAATCCTTTCTGAGATTTATTAAAAGAAGAGAAGAAAATCTTTTGCCAATTAATATTTGAACAAAGAATAAGAAGGAAATTTCCATAATGATTCTACCGGTTCCTCATTGGCTCCAATACTTTTCATGATGAGTAAATTTTTCAGAGTCATCAGAGATGTTGATCATTGCAAGTTGCCCTCAGAAAAGGTTGCCAGATCTGCCTTCACTTTGGCATTTTTAGGCACCACCCCTGATGCTCTCAGGTACTCACACAGCTCAGCAATGAAATGAAAACTCATGGGCCACAGTAGCAAGAGCCCAGCCAACAGGTCAAGGACTACAGCTGGCAAGCCAAGAGTATGATTATTCCACTCCATTTACTACCTGTTAGGCCACACCTGGGATGTGGTGTCCAGAGGTCTGTCTTCCTTGTCCAAGACAAACACTGAAAAATTCAGAGTAGCATAATTTCCCCTGCTGGAAATATTCAAAGCTCAGTTTGATGGGATCCTGGATACCTCAGTCTATAGCCCTGCTTTCAACAGGACATTTGACAGTAAAATCCCTTGAGGTGCCTGCCAGCCTGGATGTTTTTAAGATTCAACAGTCACAATCCACATAGACTGAGATATGCCTGTTACATTCTGCAAAGTCATGCAGAGGAACCAAAACTGGCTCTGGAGGAGCTAATTGAAGTGCTGTAGCCTCTAAATCTGAAAAACAGAAAAAAACATTTTATGAAGGAGTGTCACTCCAACACAGATTTATCACCAACTATCTATTTAAAGCTAGCTTAGATACTTATACACAGCATTATGTTCTGCATTGCACACATACCTCAGGCTCACATGGCAACATGCATATCTTCTATATCCAGTGCTGTACAGAAAGGCTCCATGAATTCTACCATTTTACCCTTAAAAAAACCATGTGCAGGCTGCTTCTGAATCTGAAACAAAAAAAGGCAAGGGAAAATGTACTTCCGAAAAAGTATAATATATCGCTTGAACCTCTCACCAGTTTAATGAACTTCTTCCTAGCCTAGTACTGATCTCTGTTGCACAGCTGAAATTAAGTTCATATGAGGATAACCTTAGGTGTGGGCATGGAATAAGGTCAGACACCCACTAACCTGGATAGGGGAAAAATATGAAAATTAAGTGAAGATAGCTTGTGATACAGAATTCATTATCTTATTGTAATCTTACTGAACAGAGTGAAATCTTTTCTCTTAAGTTAAAACAGGGGGGAAAGAGTTATAGCCAAAATAAGAGACATAAGGAAAATCTGGAGTGGATACAAAACAGGCATTGCTTTATCTGCACTTACTGTGTTAGAGGTACTTAGTAGTAAATGGTGAGCTCTTTCACCATGAGGGCTGTAGAAATCATTGAATTACTTTCATTGATGATCCTGATTTGATGGTGCAGAGAGAAAAAGGCAGCAATGGATATTGCTACTCAGTGAGCTGATGCTTCTCATTTTCATCTCAGTTGAACAATTAAACGCATTAACTACGTGCTTCATTTTCTTAAACTCTCAAAATTCTTACCATTACTGATATCAACAGGAAAGCTATTTTGGGCAAATCTTTTCCGTGAAGATGTACTTGAGTTGGTGCTTAATGTGCTAACTTGAGAACCAGAAGCAATGGGGCTAAAGAGGCACGGTACTGTGGCAAATCTAACCTATCCTGTTGAGAGGATAAAGTCAGGTCAGGTCACTGCCCACCTGTGGCTGTTTTGCTTTGGGACCAGAGCTCATATCTGCACAGCTGTCCACTGTGGAACCCACCAAAGCCTCTCTACCACTCCCCTCTGCAACTGAAAAGGGGAGAGAAAATATAAAAAAGGGTTCATGGGCTGAGATAAGGACCAGGAGAGATGACTTACCAAATACAGTCATGAGCAGAACAGACTCAGCTTGGGGATATTAACTGCATTTATTACTAACAAAATCAGCAGGATAAAGAGAAGTAAAAGCAGCCCCTAAAAACACCCTCCTTCTCAGGTCTAGTTCCTCCTGCTGTCCAGTGGCAGAGGGAGATGGGGCATGGTGGTGTGGTCAGTTCATCACTCATTGTTTATTTCCCTGCTCCAATGTGGGGTTTCTCCCCTGAGAGATGGTACTCCATGAATTTCTCCAGTATGAATCCATCCCATAGGCAGCAGTCCTTCACAAACTGCTGCAACATAGGTCATTCTTCCCTGGGGTGCAGTCCTTCATAGACAGCCTGCTCCGCCATGGGTTCCCCACTCAGTCACAAGTCCTAGCAAGAAACTTGATCCGTTGTGGGCTCCTCTCTCCACAGGTCTGCAGGTCTGTGCCAGGAGCCTCTTCCAGCACAGGCCTCCCACAGGTTCACAGCCCCTTTTGGGCATTGACCTCCCCTGTCAGTCTCTTCCATGGGCTGCAGGTGGATCTCTGCATCCCTGTGATCCTCCATGGGCTGCAGGGGCAAAGCTGCTTCACCATGGACTTCACCATGGGCTGCAGAGGGATCTCAGCTCCAGTGCCTGGAGCACCTGCTCCCCTTCCTTCTCCACTGACCTTGGTGTCTGCAGAGCTGCTCTTCTCACTTGCTCCCGCCCCACTCTTGTCTGGCTGCAAGTACAACTGTCGTAATAACTTTTTTTCCTCTTCTTCTCCTTCTTCTTCTTCTTCTTCTTCAATATGTTATCACAGAGGCGTTATCATCATTTCCAACTGCCCCAGTCTTGGCCAGGGGCATATCCATCCTGGAGCTGGCTGGCATTGGCTCTGACGGGCTTAGAGGAAGCTTCTGGCAGCTTCTCACAGAAGCCACCCCTGTAGCCTCCTCCAATACCAAAACCTGGCCATGCAAACCCAATACATCAGGGTTTGTACACATCCTACACAATTCATTTTGTACCAGCTTATGTTGGTGCTATTTGGGTCTTCTCTCTGCCATGCTTCACTGACTGCATGTGAACTAGTTTTATTTTACCTTTTCATCTATCATGTAGGGCTCATATTATCATAAAGGAATGTCCTGTCAGTCTGTCTCCAGCTACTGCTTCATTAGAGCTACAGTGAATAATAGCATGAAATATTGAGCTCTTATGCTTTCCAGTGATAAAGAAGATGTACAGAACATTAAATAGCCTGGATGAAATGAAAAGAAGGAAGTTAGAAAGGGAAGCTATTTCATAACTTATTGTTTTCTGTTCTGTTTTTCTGCAGAGAGGTCTAAAGATTAGCCAAGTACAGGGACCCAGTGCGACAGCACAGCACAGGGCATTCCAAAACTGAATATTTGGACTGGCAAAACGTCATTAAGGCCACAAGCAGCATGGGCTAAGATTTTCTGTAGACTCCTGTGTCAATGAAATGGAGAGAAGCTAGGTGAAAATGTATTTATTAGAAGGGTGGGACAAAGGGCAGGTGTGGGTATTCTTCCACAGCCCAGAACAGCTGCGCTTACCGTAAGTGTTTCTACACCTCTGGCTGGGCTGTCTAGCTGCCTTCTTAAATATTTCAAATGAACTTCAAGTAGGCAAAAGTTTTAAAAATTCATCAGTAATGAGGTTATTGACAGCACAATTGGCTTCACACTTTGGCATATGCACTGAAGATCTTACTTTAATGCAGTTAAATTTATCATTTATATAAGAAAGTTACCATTGCTTATCATTTGTTCAGAATGGAAACCTTCAGATTTAATAGCAAGATGAACCATTTCAACCCAAACAATTTGATGTAACAGAGCATTTGCATGCACACAGCACCTCACTCAAATATGCAGAGTGTAGCTCTGCTGATCAAGGAAAGGCTCTTGCAAACCAGAATGCTTTGGGAATGCAGTGTGGAAAAATTTCGTTGCAGTAAATTCCTCCTGTCTGAAATGACAGAAGGGACCTGAATTCCTCTCTAACCCAACTGTAGCAGAAACATCATGTATTTAATTATGTTTATGCTAAGGTAGGAAATCATCTTCATCATCAATCAGTGTAGGCAGCAAGCTTTGCTTTCTGTACTGCTCCTAGGCAGTAGGAGCTTAGACTAATGCAGGTAGGTTTGTTCCTCAGACAACACATTTAAGTGTATTAAGTTTCATAAATATCTGTATGTGTATACTCAGCGTGAAAGTGATCTTTGGTAAAATTATTTTTTCCATGCACCTGATGATAGAGTTTGCATTTCCTCTGCAGTCAGAAATCAGATAAAATTAGCAATCTGGGAATAAAACACTATTAGTAGTTGCAATACAGTTTCTGAGGATGAGTAGCGATACACTTGTGCTGAAATCCTTTTAAAAAATATATTATTCCATACAGCATGCTGCCTAACCCAGCAGGCAATTAGTGAGGTTAGTTTCAAGTTCAAAAATATTTTAGGATGAGCACTGTCTTTTCAAGATGAAGGGAAGGATTTTGCTTATAGAATCAGCATGGTGCTGCATATATGATTTCTTTCTCTGCAGTCTAATGTCATCTTTAGGGTAGGAGTAATACATCTCCTTGTCAATCAGCTCCTCCTTCCATTTTTTTCACCCTGGTGAGAACAAGCTCCCATAATGAATGAATTGCTGTGCTGGATTCCTGATGAAAGGCACATCCCCTGAAAAACTTACTGGCTTGCAACAGATATGAACTAGTAAAATCCTTTAAAAAAAGGTAATACTAAAGTTGGTGATAGATTGTTAGAAGTAAATATAAGTAAGACACTTTCCCAAAAAGTCCATTTTGATTGGAGACAGAAAAAATACCTTTTGTCTGCAGTTCTGATTCCTCTTCTTGCCCTTGGTGACAAACGCTGAGGCCAAAGCAGAGTCCAATAGAAAAGAGAAGGTATGGTGAAAGCTGGGCAAATTGCTAGTGTTATTAGTATTAGAACAGTTGGTTTCTAGATCAGGGATCCCGCCCACACTATCAAAGAAGAAATACTGCAGATTTTGATGTGAACTTAAGTTTTGGGTTGTTTTCAGTACTTTTCTGAAAGATTTGGATTCTGGTAAGACCTGAACAGAAATTTGATGAGGTTATATTGGTATGCTATACTTCAACATGGTGCAATTTTGGCATTTCTGTTGGAGGAAGAGGTAGTGAGATAGGCTGAAGGGGAAACAGACTTTTTCCATACCTCTTTTCCTCAGGTACGTTTAAGCAAATCTGAGCAACAATGCCCAGGGATAATAACTTGAAAAGTGGGTGGTTTTTTTCTGCTAAATCAGGTAAAAAACTAGGGGGAGGCCACCAGATGCATTCCCACTTTTCAGAGGGCCTTAAATTTATGGCTCTGCTATGCAAAGGTGTGTGAAACAAGGAATTTCAAGTAACATTTTACTCCCTGTACTTTTCCAAAATGTTCTTTCAAATGTGTCACAGGCAGTATTTTTCACTCATAGGACACCTTGCGCTGCCTGGGTGACAGCCACAAATCACAACTGATCCAGAACCCAGAGAGAGACCTATTATCTATAAAATGGTTTTGGCTGATACTGATACTGAATGTTTTTCCTTTTGTAGGTGATTAATATCTTTCTGTTCAGGTGCTTGAAATAGTAAAGCAGATTGGAAATATGAGTCAAAAATAGGATTTTGTTGGTAACAATAACAAGTTACTCTAATTACATCCTGCCTTTCAGTTCTTCATATTAGCAGCTGATCTTTTACTTAATAATAAACTGCAAATAACCTGTCACAATTGCAATAACTGATCAGCCAGTCTTACATACTAGCTCCAGACCCACTGCTGGCACTAGGAGGGACTCTGAGCAGATCAAAAAGTAGGCTTTTTGTAAGGAGTACAAATTATTATGAATTATTTCCTCCCTGATTTACTTAATCCACATCAGTTCAGTGTTGTCAGGACCATAACTCAAGCTTTACCCACAATTAAATAAGAGCCAGGGTTATCTGCAGTCAATTTAAGGTGTCCAGGTGGACACTTATGTTTTGCTTTCAGCCTCTTAAATAAGTGAAGGAGAAGAATATTTTTTAGAAGACCCAACTGTAGCCCTGGTTTTTCAACCTGAGATGTTTTGATTTCTAAAACTTTGTTCTCACGGAACTTTCTGTAAACAAAAGGAGATGTTTTTGCTACCTCTATCTTGTTTTCATTCTTCTTTGGAGGTGGAGACAATTTGATGTCTCTCTGTGTTGGCCAATGTGATTGAATGGGTGTTACTTCTAACACCAATCAGTTTAGCTCTAGTGATCTAGTAGATAAAGAGGTCAAATTTTTAATAAAGTCAGTCTTTAGCCTTCTGATAAATTCTGGAGGTGTGTGGTCTGATTTCATGTCCTATAGCAACACCCAACCACCATGCTTGCATAGTTCCTGCCACCATTTTTAGTCCACTTCTGAATTAGCACTTCAAATCCTTGAGTCCTGGCAAAATAAATGTAGACAAACAAAACACCTGCATTGCTATGGTTATTCTTCTATGGTGTACAACTTTAAGTTTGGAACAGCTGAAAAATCACAAACAGCATGTATTATGCCTGAGCATAAAGGGCACAGTTCTCTTTCCTCAAGGACCTTTCACAATCCAGAGTAGAGGTAACATGATGCTAATCAGTCTCAGGACAAGCAGTCTTTGAAATCTGGCCCAGACTCTCCTCTATTATCAAACAACCTTGGCCCTTAAAACTGTTGCTGTAATGCAGACTCAAACTAGGTGATGGTGGAATCCACGTGATACAACAGTACTATGAAAACACTCACAGTTCTAATCACACAGATTTTTAGGGTATTGGTAAAACTACCAGCAATTACTCAAAACTTGTAAAATACATGCATTTCTAATATCTGTGTTTAAAACCGGTGATGATGTAAAATAAGTCACATTCTGCCACCAGCTCAGTACATTACAGCTGAAAATCTAAACATACTGGTCTGGAATCCATTATACATGCTGTTGGTGAATCCAAAGCAAAATTGCATCAATTTAGCAGGGAAAATTGGCTTCAATGATGTATATTAAGCATTCTATGCCTATCTAGATCTTGATGCTAACTGCAAATTAGAGACCAACAAAGGCAATGAGGGTGTCTGTCCCAGACCATACTCTGGTATTTCATTATTTGGTTTAATCCTGGATTAAAGGATTGAAGATTTGCCAACTACAAAGATGTGGAGAAAAGCCAACCTGAAAAACTCTTACTTGTTTAGAGTGCTTGAGAAAACAACATTGTTATTTATCAACAAAATTATATAACTTGTATGTTATGTAATAATTATATTGCATAAAAATATATATCAATATTGAGCATTAAAACATTACTTATGTTTTAACTTATATTTAACTGCGTGTTAACTTATTTTATGCATCAAAAATATTCTATATTTTAAAAACCCACATACAGATGCTACCTGAAGGTTTTAAAGGTACCTCAGCTTTCTTTCCACTGGGATGCATTCATTCTAAAACAAGACCTAGAAGAAGACAAGACAAAATTACTAATTTGAGAAGGCACAAGACTTGATTCAAGAATATCTTAGCTTTATTTCTGGCTTTGCCATAGAGTTTTCAGCTTTTTATCTGTATGACTTTCAACAGAACTTTGAGACCAGCTTGCAGAAAAGTACTAGAGAAGAGCTTTAGTGTTATGATCATCTTTTAATATTATCTAAACAGTTATTTAGCTGTCAGCCACTGTTAAAATTGCAAAATGCAAAAAGACAACTTCCATCACATACCAGTCTGTTTTGAAGTAGCACAGGGCAGGACTTCCCTTGTGCTTTTTTAACCAAATGTGAAGCAACAGGATGCAGTCAGTTAAAACATTCTCATATGAGATTACATTTCAAAGTTGTATGTCTATACTGTTGTTTTCAAAACTAGTATACACAAATATAACCATGTGTTCTGACAAAAACATGTTAAGCCAGCAGGAGGGCAAAACTGACCCGGCACAGACTCCTTACAGAGACTCAGTCCCTCAGTAAGGCATCTTTTATCACACGTACATCTCACAGCAAACATCATTGCTCAATGAGCCTTTGACACTGGCATGGCTAATCACTTCTTAATTAAATCTCCTCATTTCCCTCTGCTAGCACTGTGCAGCTGTAGTGGTGGCACCATGTCCCGAGATCAAGACACTGAGCAAAAGTCTTGGCAGAAAGCAGAGCTGAGAAATGGTGCTGGGCTGTACAGTGAGCTTTATTTCATCCCTTACACTTAGGTGTCTCTGACCACATCCAAACCCACACTTAGTCAGTTGCAATCTAGATCATATTTTTCTCTTGTCTTGCCCTGTTTTCTCAGAACACACTTTCAAATAATCACCTCCACTCTGGGGAACAACCCTTCCAAACACATACCTTTGTGAACTGTGAGGCTCACTTCTTTGTTTATAGTTTATCATTTTAGGCAGTAGTATATAAAGCACTGTTCAGAAATGCAAGTCTTTGAAGACCTCAAATGGCTAAGAAGCAGCTGCAAGGTAAGGGATGCTGTGATGGAACTAAAAATCTTCCCAAGGTTATGTGTCCATGGACAGCCCTACCCTCACACAGCGCAGCCTCAAGGTCATTGTTTTGTCATAAGCTCAAAAAAGGAAGTAAGGCAACGACTCTTTAAGTTATCAGGTCTTTTGCTTTTTGTTCTTAGAGCTTACACAGAATGAAGATCCAAGTAAACAACACTTGAAGAGTGGAGGAAAAACTCTAATCTGTAAGTATACTCAGAATGAAAAAAAAAAAGGCCTTGATTTGCAAGTTTACGGGGAAGGAAAGCCCTCAGTGGTCTATTTGTTTTATTTTGAACCCATTTTCTCAGTGTGTTCGGTAATTTCCTAGTAAGGGACAGCATTGCTTCAGTCTTTTCCATATTGCTAACGCTGTAGTTTTATACCGTCTTTTAAAACTTGGGAGGCAGTATTTTGTTTTCATGTATCTTTCTCTGTGTGTTTGATATCACCCAGTCTCTGTAAGGACAAGAAGGGTTTGTTCTCTCTCTTAAGATACAGCTAAGGAGGTAAATCATCTTTTTAGGAAGACTTCATGGTTTCCATTTCTTTGTGTAAAAATAGTGACAATCTCAAATGAAGGAGGACTAACTCAACATGCTTTTCTGTCCCATTTTTTTTTTCAATGGACTGAATTAAAACCACAAAATATCAATATAATGTTGACACAGCCTGCAAGACATGAGCTGTTGAGCTACTGAATGAGTTAGGGGAATCACAAAAAGTTGTTTGAGAAAAGCTGATGTCTAAATGTAAAAATATGCTTGATATTTAATATTATTTTATTTTTAGTGTTTTTCACTAAGCAGGTTTTTTATATTTCAAACTTCAGGTGTGTGTGGTTATTTTGAAATGAAAGAAATTCCGTGATTATTCTAGTGGCATAGCCTAAATTACCATAACACAGTATGGAATTAGAACAAAATGAAAAGCAATTACAATGCCCTCAACAGAAAACATCTCTGAGACTAAATGAGGATTCTGTGAAACAGATGCAGATTTTAAACAGACTTTTGTTAAAAATTATTTGTATTTTGAACTTCCTCCAACCTAGTCTAGTTCAGTGCAGGAATGTCAGTTCTAACACTCATTTTTAAATTTATTAAGCCCATCGAAAATAGAAATCTTTCATTTGAGTTGAACTTTTTTCTCCTCCAAATTCAAATGAAACTTCTCAGTTGAATGCATGCAGACAGCAAATGCTTCTTCTGCAGAACCCAACTGTCAGAACACATGAAAATCTGTGTGAAGCCTGCCAGTCTCTCAGCAGACGTGTATGGGGGGATAAATTTTGCAAACACTTGTTATACAGAGTAGAGCTCACTGTTTGACAGAGATTGTTAGAGTGTCATCATTTCTGACAAATGAGAGTTTTTTAAAATAAGTTGATATAATGTTGATGTAACATAATGGTGACTCATGGACTTGGTTGGGAAAATAGCATGCAATGAAGGGAACAAGCCAATGACAGGCTGATCTGGATTGCTAAATCAGGCATAAACTAGAATAAGCATTTTACCCCTGCCAAATGTGAAGCTGTTCATTTAAGAACCAAGTACAAGTGTAATGGCAGCTCACTGAGGAGCCACAGGTATGGCTGGGATCAAGGGAGAGTAAGCCTCTTCTGTCTCATATCAGGTGTCTACAGGGGAAGTCAGAATTTGACAAAAGGTTTTTAAATCTGAAGACAGAGGCAGAAGCACATAAAATGCCTGGAAGCTGAAGTTGTACAAATTCTGTCCAGAAGTACGGTTATATTTTTTTTCCTTTCTTACTTTTTTGTTTTTAATAGCAAGATAGATAACAGTAAGATAAAAGAGATACAAGTTCCTGAAGGTTGGAATGAACATTTCTCACCTGGAAAACTTTGACAGAGATCAACTTGCTTTCATAAATCATAAAATCACACAGTGATTTGGGATGAAAGAGGCCTTCATGATCATCTAGTTCCAACAGCCATGCTATGGGCAGGGAAACGTTCCATTAGACCGGGTTGCTCAAATCCCCATCCAACCTGGCCTTGAACACAGACAGGGACTGAGAATTATGACTTTTTCTGCCCTGAAGAGAGCAGTACAGGGAAGTCTTGCAGATTGCTGCACAGACAGTCACATGAAATGAGTGTGATGTCATTATCCACACTGACAACTGACAAAACTTGAATGCACAGGAATATTTTTGCTGATCATATTTCTGAAAGAAACTAGCCTCTGGCCTGTTGGCAACCTATCTCCTTTGTCAGACTAAAACAGCTATTTTTGCAATTGTCCCTCAGCCCTTGGCACCAGCAGCTGCTGTGGCATCCAAATGAGGTGGTGCCCACTATTGCCTTGTGGCTGCCCAAGATTCATGTCTGGCAGTAGTTCAGCCAAGTCAGGAGAGGCTTAACACAGAGGAAGACCAAACCTGGCTTCAAAACTTGAGCAGTATCACTGGACTGGCAGTTGCTAGAGGGGGTGGGAAGGCACAGAAACAGGAACAGCTGTGTCTTGTAAGGTCCACATTAATTCTTTTTCCACGTGCCTCCTGCTAAATTCTGGCAAAAAACCTTGTAAGTTGCATTTCAGGTCAGTAGGTTACAGCTTTGTGAATGTCAGTACGATAGGAAACCTCATTTCGCCAGAAAGCAGCATTTCCTCTGTGGAACATGCCCTGTGTTACGTTACAGTCCATATTCACCACACAATGATATTTCAGTGGGGTGCCTGTACTACTAGGGAGCTGATAATCTCTTATCACAGCTGCTAGTAGCATTTTTTTTAAAGATTGATGAAAATTACATATCCTGGAGAATCTTACTATGCAGGGATTTAACAATATCTGCAGAATTCTGCAGGAACCTGCATTTCAGTGACTCAGTTGCCTATTTGCAGACAGAAATAGGTCTCTTGCTGTCCCTTTCACTGGAATGTCTGAGGAAAATATCAGTTATCTTGTTTCTGCCTATCTGTTCTTACTGCCTTCAGTTCAAGTTTCACTGCTGGCCTCCGAAGGGTGACAACAAGAGGTTCTTCCTCTCCAAGTGCAACCTTGCTGCTGGGTCTGCTCACACCAAACCACATTTCCAGTGTGTTACCTTTCCACCCGTGACATTTTAAGTTTTAAACTTTAAATATGCATTTTAAATCAAAACCGTGTGATAATGCCTCTTTTTAGAGACATCTTTTCAAACTGAAGTTTATCAGCTTGAAGAAACTCATGAAGAGCTCTCGCTAACCCCTTTTGTCTTGCATGGTTGTGAGAATGAAATGAAGTGTCTCAGAAACAAGAACAGAACTGGAAGGAACTTGCACCATTTCTGATGCAAGAGCTGCAGTGTGACAATCTGCAGTGACTTTGATAAAAAGCTCCTTCACTGCAACCTGTTGTACTTCTCTTAATGTACTGGAATTAACTGTCCACATAACTCTGAAATGCAAGATAAACACTAAAGGTCAATTATACCAGCAACCAACACATCAGTTTGAAATGTGGCACTTATATTTATACTGATTATAATAAGATATCTGGAGTCTTAAGATGCATTGGAATAGCTAGAGAATAAGTTTCAATGTATGAAGAGATCTCAATTACTGCAAGGGTAAGTGCTTAGAAATATTGCTAAGAAACAACACAAAACACCTGAGGTGCATAGCAGATATTCATGCCCCACTATGAGCAAAACCAGTTTATAAAACTGTTATAGGAATTTTCTCTTTTCCATAAAATGAGTGGACTGCTAAAAGCTTTTCCCCCTCCCAACTTCTGGCAGTTTGTACTACCTAAAATATGAAAATAAAGCTGAAACACCACTCATATAAAGAGATTGAGGGACTACTTTCTGTAGTGAAAAGCATTTGAGTACTAAATGAAAAATCACAAAAGCTTGGGAGAAAACTCCTTCTTGTGTTGTGGGATTCACTGGCAGAATGGATGACTTACCAAAGTCAGTTTTAAATTACAGTTCGGGTAGCAGTAGCAGTATAACTGTGATAGTACAGAGCCCAACACTCTTCAGTTTTCCCTGCTTCTTTTCTGTAACTGTAATGTGAACACCCACCGGACATTTTTACAGATCCAAATATGCCTCAGGATAACACCCTACCTGAACCCTTCCCCTCCTGTATGATCTTGTAGTACTTAAAATCCTAACAGGAGCTGCATTTAGATTTATAAGAATTATTTTTAATCTCTCTTTTAGACAGTAATATATTAAAAATGTATAGCATGCTTTTTAAACTTGCTATTAACTTGCATCTAGCTTCTGCTTGGGTCAGACATGATGATTTACATTCACCCAGGATGTCCTTTCCTAATGTTTTCTAGCAGCCCAATTCAGAACACCCGGTTACTGCATGTAAGATATGAAATGGCCCTGAGAACCAGGACAGTACTGCCCACGCTTCTTGCCCTGGCAGGATCTAAGCAGGATTTCCATGGAGTCTGGGTATCCATGGTGTTTAATCCCTTGCTTAGAGAAACAGTCCATGGAGAAGTTGACTGTAATGTGTTCAGAACTCAGCTCCCAGTAACAAACAAAATTTGTATCTTAGATAGAACAACATATGCTTGTTATTTGGCCCTGGGAAGGACAGATTTGTGTTGCAAATAAACAAACTGATGAATGAGTAGCAGAATTAAAACAATATCTCTGATCTTCACTGTAAAAGCATGTAGATGCTCAGAAGAGAGGAGAAAAAATAACACAGCACAAGACCACCACAATGATGTAGTTTCTCTAAGGATCATTTCTCCCCATATATTATTGATTCATGTTTGTTTTTAGGAGTATGGCTGGAAATGTCTTAAGGACTAGAGCAGTTCTCTGCCCAGCCTTCTCATCCATTTTCCCCTAGGCTGAAGGATGTTTGGATAAAGGTACAGGTTACAGCTGCTGATGCCATCTGTGAGATTTCAGATTATTCCTTGAGCAAGAGCCAGGTGGGAAGCCCTTCTGGGTTTTTAGGTAGGCCCTCTCATTCCTACCTTATCTTAGTCTTTTTGCACTCTTTCATTTCCAGAATATGTACCAGGAAGCTTTCAAGAACATGGCTGAAGGGACCAGGAACAGCAGTGACTCCTCTTCCGCCTTCGTTCACACCAGCACCATGAGCGCCATACTGGTGACTGTCTACTCGGTTGCCCTTGCTGGAGGTGGAATTGGGTCCATCACAATGTCCTTTGTGCTGCTCAAGATGAACACTCTCTCTGTGACCACGACTGCCATCATTAACCTGGTGGTTGTGCACAGCCTCCTCCTCTTCACGGTGCCCTTCCGCCTCCACTATTATGTCAAAAAGAAGTGGGTATTTGATGTGCCGTTTTGCAAAATGGTGAGTGCCATGGTGCACATCCACATGTACCTGACCTTCATATTTTATGTGATCACGCTGGTGATCCGGTGGCTCATCTTCTTTCAGTGGAAGGACAAGGTGGAGTTTTACAGGAAGCTGCACGCCATTGCAGCAAGTGTTGCCGTGTGGGTCTTCGTCATGGTCTTTGGTGTGCCACTCTTCTACTTTGAGTATGGACGCTCAGGCTTATACAATAATACAACATGCTTCAAGTTTCACAAAGAGCTACAGCACGAGGGTGTGAAAGCCCTGAACTACACCGTAATTGTAGCTGTTGCCCTCATTTCTTGTGTCCTTTTGGGCTTGCAGATTTTTATCCTGGTAAAAGTGGCGAGAAAATTTTCCAACTCCCTCTGTTCACACCAAGAATTCTGGGCCCAGGTGAAAAACTTGATTTTCATCTGGGTCATCATAATTTGGTTCCTTCCCTATCACCTGTTCAGGGCCTACTACATACAGCATGTGAATGATTTAGAGCAGTTAGAAAGCTACAATGAGGTTTTTTTGAGCCTGACTGCCCTGAGCTGTCTGGACCTGCTGTCACTCATGCTGAGTGGAAGCCGCTTCTTCAAGCAAAATGTGGGGATGCTCCACAGGAGGTTTGCTTGCTGCTAGCATCAGCCTCCTGCAGTGTATACAGGACCTGGGACAGGACAGTAATGAACAGACTTGGCAAACTCCCTCCTCAGCAAGTGAGGGCATGCTCTGGAAACAGTACAACACACTCACACAGGGCTTTGCACATCAGCTTCCTGAAGTAATGGAACAAACTGCCTCCAGGGTCTCAGCAGGTAAACAGGAAGGTGACCTCAACAATTACCCCATCATGCTACCCAGTGAGTTGTTGATGGACCTGGAGAAGAGGGAATAAAGGTCATGGGCTCTTCTGTCTTATTGTTTTTACATCAAGATTTATGGGTCAAAGGCACTAGGAGGAGATTTGAGAAATGCAATGTAGAAACACAAATAAGGAAGCTGGTTTTTCTGGACTAAGGTACAGATGTTTGAAACTTAAAGACCTAGATCATTTTCCTATATATTTCTTATTTATTTCCCTCAAGCTCTCATAAACTATCAAGGAAGATATTCTTCTTCCTGAGTAGGTCAGTTTCTTTACTGTTAGGAGAAGTGTAACTTTCTAAGTGAATTGAACAATTAAACCAGTTATTTAAAACTAAACCAGTGATAGTTATTTTTTAAAATATTTTCTCAAAATCACCTTTTGAGTTGGTATCATTGCAGCAGAAAATAATTTTATTTTTCTCACATTATGAAAATATGTCTAAAAAAATTATACACTGTTACTGAAATGGAGGTTGCAAGTTCAAACAAAAGCCTGTATTATTATTCACAAAATTTTTAAATTAAAAAATAATATTTTACAGTCAGGGCAATTTTTTAGATCATTCAGACAGCATTTGTCTCCTTTTCAAAAGACAAATACTTTAGGTATCCAAGGTAGCAATGCTTTTTTTAAAAAATCTTATGTTGATTTTGTGTATTTATGAAGTTTATAAGTAGTTACAGTATCTTTAGCTTGAAAACAATTCTATAAATTTTGTACCCTGTACTGGTAGAAGGAATGAAAATGTAACTGCTTGGATTGGAGGGATGGAAAAAGCTAATAGACCTAGTATAGCTAAAAAGCATATTATATCTCAGTGAGGCATTGTCAGTTATTGTCTCTGAAGAAAGAAATAAATTCCACTAAAAAAGGTGAAAAATTTGGTAAGATATTTCTGTGAAAGGTATTGAGACTTTCATAGCTCAGCTGCTTTAAACCTGTCCCCGAAAAAGAATATAAATCTCCAACTCCTCTAAGCCAAGACATCAATGGCTAATATTCTTTTTCTTGCCATCTGCATAAGGTCACAATTTTTAATCTAGAGTTAGTGGGATAATAATTTAATCATTTAACTAATTAGAGGTTATCAGCTGATCAATTTCCATGAGAGTCTCTCCTCATGGTGCTATTGAAATCCACCTTCTCACACTTGTGAGTCTTTCCATTCCTTTCTGCTTCACCTTCAACATCTCTTGCACATCAGATGGCAGTAAAATAACAATTGGTTGATCTTGTTGTACCTGTGCAATCTCATTGCAATGCTCATTGCTTTTGGTCTCACCAAAATGGTTACTTTATAGGATACCATCTCTTCTATAGTCTTTCTACCTTGTCTTTCTTCCCTCTTGCTTCAAGGTCCTTTATATCTATCAGGATGTTTGATCATATAAAGGTATTTTCAGGACAGAGTATGAGTCATGCTATACAACACCAAAAAGTGGAAATCACTGAAGTTCATACACAGGTGAGGTGTTGGGCAGCTCTCATGGCTCACCCTTGGCAAACAGCTTGGACCATATTGGTTAAGAAAGAAATGTGAGCCCCCCGCAGTGTGTGTGTATCTGAGAAAAACCTGTCCAAGAAGATGTTTGTTCCCAAAGGATCACTGTAAAAAGGATGACAACTACCAGCCGGATTCAACAGTAGCTGGGGAACTACAGAGACTTTCAAAACATGGAAGGAGTCAACTTGAATGTGTAGTTTACTAACAGTTTACTGCTATGATCCAGATTTGTTTTAAGCTACACAAACAAAACATATTCTCCTTGTGGCATGAGAGGATGGTGATTGGCGTAATATTTTTGTTTCCTCCCACAGCAATGTGGTTGGTTAAAGAAAATGCCTTGCATGCATTCTGTAGGCACTGCATAGCTTTGTAACATTGTATTATAACCCTTCTACTCTAATAAAGTTAAAAACAAACAAAATTACTATGAGCTGAAAAAGTCCCTCCTACAAAAATGCACATAAATGAAAAGTATTCCTGAATTTGGAATGAAACATAAAACATGATTTTAAAAACAGTACCTATACAGCCCAAGTAATCTTGTCCATCCATGTGTTAAAGTCACAAGTAATTTAATTTTTGTAAAAATGCACGCTTTTGCAGTAGCCTGCACCATAGCATCACAAAAAGTAGTAGTGGCTTTTTTCCCAGTATAAAAATTGATGCTAATGATGTTAATACTAACTCAGCATGATAATGAGCAAATTAGTGGGTCCAATAATTCCATGATTTAAGTTGGCGATGTTATGCAGCACCAAGTCATGCTTTTTATGGGACTGTCTATGCAAACTTTATGTCTACCTCTTGTCTTGCTTTGTGAGAGTCAGTGTCTGGCAGAGAAAGCCTTCCCTTGCCCTGAGAGGATGAACTCTCTTAACTCTGCCAGGAATTGACCACTGTAGAAGAAGGGGGATTTCCATTTACCACCATCTACTTGGTCAGAGGCACCACAATCCTGAAGGAGACCCTTTTTTGCTGATTGGATGACAGAGGATAGTACTAGGCTAGGAAACAACCATGAACACAAACACACTATTACAGAAGGATATAAAAGGGATAGGATCTGAAGAATAGGACTGGGAATGAGGAGAAAAGAGAAGAATATCAGCATACTTCTGCCACACAGCAACAAGGTAAGGTGACTGTGTCTCTGGGCTTCATCTCAGGTGATTTATTTAATCCTTAAAGTTGCTAAAAGGTGTCACTCTTACTGGTGGGAGCAAACTTGCCCTCAGCCACTCTTTGTTCCCACTTCTGCATCGCTCTTTCCATATGGCTGGAATTTGCCTGCTGAATGTCTTTCAGCTGCATCTGTTCCGTCCCTAGCTCACCTGGGAATCATGGAAAATAAAGTCAAGGCAAGGACAAATATAGCAAGCCTGCATTTTGCAGCAATCCTGATTTGAGGCTTTTATCATTCTGTAATCCTACTTGTCTAATTCCCCTTAGGATACAGATATTTTCTTTCCAGGCAGTTTTCCACAGTCTACGTCACTTGACATTTCCATTTCCATGTATTCCAAATAACCAGGGAGCCTCAGACTAAATGTACTGGTTGAAGAAGAGGTTACTTCCACAGCTGCAGGCCAAGAAAGGGGTTTTGGGGGTTTCAGGTACTTGATGCTTTCTCCAAGGATAGAGAGAGATGGGCATGAAAAACCCGGAAGGCAGCAGAGGCAGCAATTCCTGAACAACAGCCTCAAGAGAGTTGCAGAATTGGACATTTCTGACCCATAAAGTCACCCATTTCTGCTGTTTTCAGAGAAATGGGACTTGGTGTGCATTTTCCCTGTGAGTGCACCCTATGGCCAGGATTTGATTGGAAGTAAGGGCTGGTTTCAAAAGTCAAGGATTCATTAATAAAACACTAGCTTGACTTTTCAGAGAAAAATTTCAGAAAATCAAACTAAACTTTCTAACACTCAGTGAAGTAATTTTCCTCATTTGCAAACAGCTGCTTAATAAACCATTTTTTTTGCTGAATCGAGAAAAACTAATAAAGATAATATACAGTGTCCATTCCCTGGAGGCTATTTAAGTAATATATAGTCCTCTTTTCTCTGGTGAGGCAGCAGACATGCCAACTGGCTGCTTTCACCCTCAACCAATAACTTCCCTCTTTCCCAGTAATGCCTCCCAGTTCGGGAATGTCAGATTGGTTTTGCTCATCAGCTCTGACATCTGTGCCTTCAAGGAATTGTGTGTCATTCACGTGTGACTGGGGCTCAGAATCACAAAATCAAAGACTGGGTAAGGTAGGAAAGGCCCACAGTGGGTCATCTGATCCAACTTCCCTGCTCAAGACATCCTAGAGACATAAGACAGGATTGCATCCAGATGGTTCTTGATATCTCCAGTAAGACAGACTCCACAACCTCTTCCAGTGTACAGTCACAGCGCAGTAAAGAAGTTCCTCTTCATATTCAGATGGAATTTCCTGTACACCCATTTCTGCCCATTGCCTCATGTCCTAGTGCTTGGCACCACTGAGAAGAGCCTGGCTCCGTCCTGTTGGCACCCTCCCTATCACTACCTCCCTTCAGATACTGATAGACACTGATCGACATTGATTGACATTGATCGACAATGATTGACATTGATAGACATTGATTGACATTGATAGACATTGATAGACATTGATGCCCCTTTCAGACATCACTTCTTGGGCTGAACAGGCCCAGCTCTCTCAGCCTGGCCTCATGAGGGAGGGGCTCTAGCAGAGCTGTAGAGGTGCTCATCTTCGTAGCCCTTCACTGGACTTACTCCAGGAGCTCCATATCTCCCTCATACCAAAGAACCCAGAATTGGACACAGCACTTCAGGTGTGGCCTAACCAAGGCTGAGTAGAGGGGCAGGATCACCTCCCTCGACCTGCTGGCAAAGCTCTTCCTAATGCACCCCAGGATACTACTGTCCATATTGGCCACAAGGGCACTGCAGCCTCATGGACACCCAGGACCTCCAGGTCCTTTTCTGCAGAGCTGCTTTCCATCAGGTGCAAGGGCCTCTATTTCCCCAGGCGTAGGACCCTGTGTTTGCCTTTGTTGAACGTCAGACAAGTAGGCTCACATGACTCGGGTCTTTCTAAGGGAAATGGTGCAAGTCCCATAGCTGGGAAGGTTAATGCACAAGCAGCTGGGGGCTCAGTTACCAAATCCAAACACAACCCCACCCATAACAGGGTCATAGTCAGGAAGGGACACATGCCCAATGCCAGCAGCAGAGGAGAGAGAGACACTGGCAGAGAAATTTGATATCATCCTCAAATGCTTCTTCTGAACCTGTAGGAAGCAAGACCCTGACTTGTGCTCAACAAGGAACTCACACTAAGGGAAGGACTCATGGAAAAGAGCTCATAGCCCCTGATCTGCTTTAGAGTTTTGCAGCATGGAGAAACACAACAACCAGTCAATGGTTGAGGGAGGAGGCATACCCTAACGATCTCTAACGATCTCTAATGACAACATGTAAGAAGTGCACATAGAACTTTGTCCCTCAGTGGAGCAAGACCTCACAGAGACTTCACTAATAAAATAACTAAAAAAATGCAAGAGAAAATAAGAAAGGGCAGACTGTGTCCACATTAATGGGAGAACGTGATGGACAACTTTCAATCATACCCCTGAAGAGGAGAGTCTCAGCTCTCTGGAGGCTGCATGGTGAGAAACACAAATGGATACAAATTCCACATACATGGAGACAGACCACAGTCCCTGTCCTCTGCTGCAGAAGGAGCAGATGAATGAGAATCCTCTCAAGACATGAAATGTGTCTGTACACTAGAAATAAAATCACAAAGTTTCACATAGGGAAAAGCAGTATATAAGTTAAATTAAGCTTGCAAGAATAAAACTGTCTTTACAGTGAACTGGCCTTCAGAAGTTTAAACCTGAACAGCAGACAATCTGTATATATTATCATGAATCTCTGAAAGGGGTTATTAAAATAATAATTTAAAAAAGATTGTCAATTTGCTGTTCTGTCATGAAATGACAGTTCAGCCACATAAGATGACTGGATTTAGGTATTTCAGAAAATAATGGTCATTTTATTACACCCCTGAACCACATCCTTTTCTTGGTCATCACCTGAAATACCTAATGGTTTTTCAGCATTTCACCTTTTACCACTACTGTTCTAGTAGGGAGGGTCAGGTCAAATATCTGTCTAATTGAACAAAAAATTTAAAACAGCTGTACATTTTACAAAGTTGACCTCAGAAGAGTCTTTATTTTAGAAATTGTAACATATAGTGTGCTCTGAAATATACTGTAGGGTATTAAAGAGTCTGGGACATAAAATGAAAAGAGTTCTTTCTGTTATCTTTTAAACCAATAAGTTCAAAAAGCTAGAGGTGGGATATTTTACATAATACATGCCAACTATTTTCTGTCATTTTGCAAAATAACTGGAAGTCATTCTGAGAAATGATTGAAAATTTCATCCATTTTGTAAAATGTGTGGTTTCACAATATGGCTGTAATGGATGTCAGAAATTGGTGCAAGGGCAGTTGTACATAAACAGAGGGAGTTGAATCAGATTTCTCTCAAATTGCTGAGTAATCATTCCTGAAGTTGTCCCAGAACTTTCAACTTAAATTTAGAGAACAGCTGTATGAAAAGAGTAAGAAATACTCCATGTACATGATCCCAAAGAGAGATTATTGTTCAACTATTGCTGGAATAAAGACAAAAAAGGCAGAATCCTAAGTGCAAGTTGAGCCATGAACATTATCTGCTCAGAAAGTAAGTATGGAGAAATCTGGTTTTTTAAGACTAAATGTATATATCAATGTTTCCCCAATACATACACAGAATTATTTCTAATAAACTGTTTAATATTTGCCCTAATTTCAGATATGCGATTCTACATGTGGACACACTGAGAAGTTCATTGAGAGCAGGCAAACAGAAGAGGAGTCTTCTTCATGTGAGCATCGAGGATACATACAATTTAATCATAAAAGCACATATGGCCATGGCAGCCACAACTGTGCCACAAAACACTTGTTGTTTAAGTATGCAAACATCACCAGAGATGTTGTTGAGCACTTCAAATCCTTCTGTGTAGTGTGCAAAGAAAAGGGAAGGCACTACTTGGAATGGTTTCCTGACTGGTCTGTTCTGAACAAGGAGAACCTAGCATGGGGTAAATTGACTGTCAATATGCAGTCCATGTGTCTGGGCAGCTTAAAGTGGCTAATGATGAATGAGGAAAGAATCGACAAACTTTGCATTTTCCATCCACTTACAACAAAAAAAAAAGTGGCTGAGGTGGTTCTGCAGCTTCTTGACATCTCTGTCACTTTTGAAGACCCTTTTATATTGTATGATAATGATGGAACGTAATTCGTTACTCAGACAATACAAGAATTAAAGTATTTGTGGTCTCAGCTCAGCTTTGAGCATGGAAAACCAGGATACAGTAGAAGGAAAGAACTAGCAGAGCATCCAAACAGCATATTAAGGAGATGCTCAGCAAGTGTCAGGCAGATGATAATTCTTAGAATCAGTCAGTGGGAATATGCTTTGTGAAGAAGAAAATTTTGGGAAGAAAATTCAAGCTTACAATTTGAGCTTATATTGCTTTTAACGAATTTACATGGGCAAACATATATCAAGTTTTTTTTCAAAAACTAACTTAAAAACTGAGAAATAATAGTTCACTGGTTTACCAGTGTGCATGTGTGCAGGAAAGGAAGGGACGATGAAAGGAAGCTATTGGGGCTTTTTGTGGAAACTGAAACAAGCTCAGCCTACCAACAATGTTTACTGTCCCACGCCCATATAAAATCATGATAATGTTTATGTCACGCTGCCATAATGAAGAAGTTAGAAACTGATATACTTTGGGTTTGTATTGACTTCATTGTAAAAGTCTTTTGCAGCATGAATTTAATTCATTAGGGAGCAGAGTTAATTAATGGAGCTGTTTCTCGTTACTAATGTAACCCATGAATATGCAGAGTCTCATTAGCTCTGCTGTTATCTCCTCTGTATGCTCTGTTATATAAATAAAGAGGCAATTTACTGTAGCTCTGCTCTGATATTCAAGAATATGCTCCTTTCAAGGCTGCTGAATGGATGTTGCACACTTTTGTGCATTTTACTTTGTCTCAACAACAATCAGCCTGGAAACTCTGTCACAAATAACAAAATGAAAAATAACCACAGTTGAAAATGGAGTTCTTATTCCATCTGCTACTGACAGGAGACTGTAAATCTGAGCTGATACCTGTTTCGCTGAGCAGTATTAATGTTCAGTCAACTAAGCAGTTTGAAAGCCTGAGCCTTCTCTGATTCTTTTGAAGAGCTGGATCTTTTTGTAATGCAGTAGTGGGGTGTGGACAATAAATAAGGATGGCAACCACCACCACCAAACTTAACACAGTGTAAAGTGCAGGAAGATGCAAAATTAGAAGAACAAATGAAACACGTGACAAGGCAGTTAATTCACAGAGAAATAAGAAAAGCCAAGCTGTGACAAAATAGAATCTGCAAAAATATTTCAGTTGTTTCTTGATTAAATACCCCAAACTGGTCACTCTTGAGCATATTTAAGTACACAGGGGACACAAATGAGTGGTAGCAGAGATACGAAAAATACAGCATGTGAAAAATGTATCACCATAACAACACCTTTTACAAAAATGTGTAGGAGTGTGAAACCACTGCAGTACTTGGGAAGTAAAAATGACAAAAGTAATAATTATGTTGGACCAAGGTGGTTTCATGTACTTTAATGTCAAGGGGTATTTTTGCTAGAACAGAAAAATCCTGAGATGATAAATTAATATCAAGGACAGAATCTTGTTCTGGAGGTCAGGACATGTGTAGGAACAAATGATAACTTAAATTTGTGTTACAAAAATGTTCCACTTTGGTAATTGCTGCCAGTTAGTAACTACATTCAGTAACCAAATTTAGTAACTTGAACCTTCACGAACTTGTGAACACAAAGTAAAAACGTGGAAGGAAGATTCATCTCTGTAGTGTTGTGATGAATTTAAACCACAGCCAAAACTGGATAGTAAGAGATCTCTCGAGATCATACAGTCCTATCCTCTGCTCAAAGCATGGCTAAACTCAAAATTAGATGACCCTGTTGAGGACTGAGTCTGGGTTATGTTTCAACAATCTTTAAGGATGGAGAATCCACACACCTTCTCTGAGCCTCCTGACCCACAGCTACACCACTCTCAATTTGTTATGAAAACCATAGCATCACAGATTCAATAGAACATGCAGAGTTGGAAGGGACCCTCAAGGATCATCAAGTCCAACTCCTGCCCCTGCACTGGACACCCAAAGAATCACACGATGTGCCTAAGTGTTGTACAAATGCTTCCTAAACTCTGTCAGGCTTGGAGCTCTGACCACTTCCCCGGGGAGCCTGTTCCAGCACCCAACCACCACCCTCTGGATGAAGAACCTTTTCTAATATGCAAATTAAACCTCCTCTACCACAACTCCAGGACAACTCACAGAATACCCTAAACTGAAAAGGACCCACAGGGTACGAAGTCCAACTCCTGGTCTGGACAGAACAACCCCAGGGATCACACCATGTGCCTGAGAGCATTGCCCAAATGTTCCCTCAGCTCTGGCAAGCTCAGGAATTACCATTTCCTGGGAAGTCTGTTCCAGTGCTCAACCCCTCTGTGAGTGAAGAACCTTTTCCTAGTATCCAGTGTGAACTTCCTCTGACAGCTTGAAGCCATTGCCTTTGGCGCTATCACTGGGCACCAGAGAGAAGAGGCTGGTGCTGCCCTGCTGCTTCCCCTAAGTTCTCATAATCCAAACTCTATTTGTTGTACCCAAAGACCTTACTAAGAAAGAATAAAGTGATCTGACAAACAACATGAGTGGGATTCCATAATCTTTATTCTAATTTACCAAGCATATTTTACCAACAGCCACACAGCTTGCTGCCCCAAGGCACAATTAACCAAATTACATCAGTGGGAAGACTGATCACCATTCCCCCAGTCTGCTGAGGTCCCTCTGAACAGCAGCCCCAGCTTCCAGCATGTTACTGCTTCCTCCCACTCAATGGTATCCACAAAGCTCTGTCCTGTTACACAGCTTGTGGTGAAGATGCTGGAGGTTGCCAGATCCAGCAATGAGGAGCTTTGCTTTCAACTGACTGCCAGCTTCTCCTGGCAGCTCTTCTTCAGAAAGTCTTTCAGTGCCATGTTTGACCATCACACCCTTGCTCACCTGATATGCCCCATCTTCCAGTGATCAAACCCTTTTTAACATACCCCACTCTGGCCCTGTTGTCTTCTACCAACTGAGAGTTTTGCTACCAGATGCTGCTAGGAAAATATTAAGTAAGTATTGTTCCTGTTACTCGTTCATTCAGATGAAGGTTTAACCTAGAAAGATTTTTTTCCTGGATTAATCCATATTCCAGACAAGCTTTTTAACTTACTTTTAATTTTTTTTTTCTAAAAAAAAGCTTTCATTTTGAAATTATTAATATTTTGTTGCATATCCAGAATATTTAAACAGTTTTTTCACAACTGTATTTTTCTTCTCCTGTACTGGCTCTGACTGGGATGGAGCAATTTTTCTCCATAGCTGCCCCTATGGTACTGTGTTTTAGATTAGTGGCAAAACAGTGTTGATATAATACCAGTGATGTAGTCCTTGCTGAGCCAGGCTTTCATGGCAACAACACCTTCTCTCTTTTATGACTCTGCCTGCTCCTCCACCCCATGGGCTGAGGGTGGGCAGGAGACGGGGAAGGCACACAGCTGGGACAGCTGATCTGAACTGTCCAAAAGAATCTTCCACACCGCACAACACACTCAGCACTGGGAAGGGGGAGATTTGCCAAAGTAGCTGCTGCTCAGAGACTGATTAGGCATCATTTTCTGGTGGTGAGTGATGACTGCTTTTGCGTTGCTTAATTTATTTTCCTTTATCCCTCTCCACTTATTAAACTTCCTTTATCTTGACCCAAAAGTTTTATTCTCTCTTTTGCCCTTCCAGTACTCATCCCCATCCCTCTGGGGAAATGAGTGAGGACTTAGCTTAGCTACCAGCCAGAATTTAAGCCACATTTTTAAAGAAGGAGTTAAAAGACTGTAAAAATTCTTAAACTTGTGGTTTGAGTTGTACCAAAGAGATTTAGTTTTGAAAATAAAGTTGGATATTAATACAATCGTGTTTCTATTCAAACAATTAAATGTGAACATGTAAAGGAAAAAAAATCCTAAGGCTCAAATAGGAAAAGCCTGTTATTTATTCATTTTTTGATCAGGAGGATTTTGAAATATCAAGAGGATCTAAAAACAACTTTTGAATTAATTAATCTTTATCCTCTCATAGGTAGCAACTGGTTTATGCTGGCTAACAATGTTTTGACAGTCTTGCCTAAAAGCATGCTTAGTGAAAAAAAAAAGTAAAAAGAAAATTAATTGGCCCTTTCAGTGTCCTCCTTTGAACTGAGAACATAATCCCTGGATTTATTTTTGAGAGCTTACATCTTCTCATTTAAAGGAACCAAATTTTGAATTTTTTTATTATTTAGGCCTTTAAGTTTATAGCTAAATATAATGTGTTTAAAGATGCTTATTTCCACTACAATTATTTCTGCTATTTTGAACTGAAAATGTACAATTGAAGAACATAGGTCTATGAAATTTGAAATGTGTAGGGAAACTTCCTCCCTGATTTTCATCTACACTTTAGATCAAACTATTGTTAATCATACTTAAGACAAATTTTTCTCTCTTTCAGTCTTGAGTTAAATAACTAACTAACTAAAAAAATAAATGGCTTCTCCCATCCTTCATTTCTAGGAACTACTGGTGGTTGAATAAAAAGCAATTAAGTTAATCATTCCATTTTAAACATTCCCCTCCATCTTATTCTTTTGTTCTACAATCTATTTTTGTTATAATGGCAAGATAAGTGCAACAGGACTCTGATAAACAGTTCAGTAGGAACCTATCCCATATTCCTTTTCACAGAGTTAGGTTAAAATATGTTAATTTGCTGCATGGCCCATCTGTAGTCTAGGATAGAAATATTCTTACAATTACAGTAAATGCTCAAATCCTTGAACTGAGGAAACAAAGAAATGGTGAAAGCTATTGAATGAATCTATGTAGAGGTTTGGTGGCACTTAGAACATGATAATTTTATCATGAGAGCATTTTTGATGTTTGTACATATTCTCTTTGCTGTGTGCTGAGAGTATGGGTTATAAACAGACATACACATGGCATTCATTGCATTTCATTCCTGTAAAGAGTGTGCATAATGGAAGCAGAGGGATTTCCCAACTAGCAAAAAAAGGCAGCAGAAATTACATTGTTCTGTTGGGGGCATGGATGATGGACTTGCCAGCACAGAGGTTCATTCCTGGCTGCCAATCGCATCACTGAAGGAGTCAAGAGAACTTTATACAAGGCAGGGATTGGGAGGAAGTACACTTTAAATATATGGGGAGCATCTCTTTTTAAATCCCTTGGGATTATTCCTGTCTGCACAATGCTTTAAGCCACTTCTGTCTCTGAGTGCCGCAGACCTGCTTTTTTCTCTGTTGTATTTTCTTCTGCAAATGGCGGTCATCCTATCGACAAGACTCTCTGAAGGTGAGAGCATCAGTTTTTGTAAATACAGGATTCTTTCCAGCACCAAATGGCCTCAGCTGTAGAGCTCCCTGTTCGTGGGACTAACCCTGCCTTTTATTCCCGGGTCTTGAAGGAAGTAACTTCTGTGGTGGCATCCACTAGCCAAAATGTTCAAATTTAAAATTCACTTTTGCTTCTTAGGCACCTTTACATATCTCACAGGAAATTAAATCAGAAAAGTCTGATAGCTTGCAGCATGGTTTTTGTATTCATTTCTCTTTTTAATCATAGGAAGTAAAAAACCTTCTCCTTTCACAACCAGTCCATTTTATACCACTGAGAACAGAATGAAACATTATCACTATTTTTGGAGGTGCTCTAGGTGTTCTGTTTTGTACCCATATTTAATATATTTAATTCCTTTTGTATCTTAGAATTCACGCTATTGATATTCATTCCCACTCCCTACCACCCAACACTCACAAGGATAAATGCTAATACCTTTTTTCTGATTTGCTCACGTTTCATTCCTATGGAGCTGATATCGGATACTTCAAATTCTCAATAGCTCAAAATCCTCTTTTTTTCTTATTTTTTGATTAAATTACTTTTATGGATGTGTGTTCTGATGAAATTGGAATGACAGGCCTCTAGATACCAGACTCACCTAAATTATAAACTAATTTACTAACAAATTCAATTGTTGTTTAGAGTCCTCATCCTTGTCTTCTAGTTCTCTCTCTGCAACTCCATTCAGAACATAAATGCTTGCTTTTCTTTCAGAGAAACGGGAAACCTGCCTCAGTAAAGATAAGGCTCATTTTTGTGAAACATAGTCACAAACACAATTGCAAGATCTTGGAGAGTTCAAGATCAATGTGAATTTGCAAACACAACCCAAACTCAAAACCCAATCATATAATCGTAGAATGCCTTGGTGTGAAAGGGACCTCAAATATCACCAAGTTCCAGCCATGAGCAGGAACACCTTCCACTAGACTACGTTACTCAAAGGCTCATCCATAAAAGTCTTGCACACCTCCAGGAATGGGCCATCCCCAACGTCTCTGTGCAACCTCCCAGTAAAGGGTGTTGTTCCTCCTATCTAATCCAATTCTCTCTTCTTTCACTTCAAAGCCATTACCCTTATCCTTCCCCTACATGTCCACGTGAAAAGTCCCTCTCCATCTATCCTGTAGGTCCCCATTATGTACTGCATGGTGCTCTCAGGTCTCCCCAGAGCATTCTCTTCCCTGGGATGAACAACCCCAATTCTCTCAGCCTATTTTCATAGGAGAGGTGCTCCACCCCTCTCATCTTTTTGTGGCCTCCTCTGGACTTGCACCAGCATCTTCACATCCCTCTTATGTTGGGGCCCCAGAACATGGATGCAGTACTCCAGCTGGGTTCTCACCAGGGAGGGGTAGATGGGGAGAACAATCCCAAAACAAACCTCTCCACCCCACCTTGAAAGCACCACCTTTGTGTTTTGGGTACCCTCCATGCTTCCTGTAACTCACTGAAAACTGCTATCTTGCTTTCCTACATGAGTTAATTGGTTTATGTGCTTCCTTTCTAATTGTTTTTTTAGTTTAATGAAAATTAAGCCTTGCTCAGCTCTGTGTCAAGTAAAAATTAGTTTCAGGGATCTAATTCCTGAAGAGGCTCGTTGATTCTGTGTATAAGTAACAGGAAAGAATTCAGACTCTGTGCCTGTGACCTTGTCTATCAAGCAGAACATGAGAAACCAGGTATAGCAGCATTATGCAGGGCTATTCCTTGAAACACACACTTCTGAGAAAGGCTGTGAGACTGAAACAATGGGAAGCTTGAAAAGGGCAGTGAGTAGCAGCATGGTCTAGCAGAAACAAAAGCATCTGGGATAAGGAAAAATTTATGCTGTTGGTCCAGATCCTTGACTTACATGTGGTTTTCTGTAGCTGTTCCCAAGTAAAATGGTTTTATAGCCAGTAATATCAATTTTCTGGAGTAAACTAAAGCAACAGCAACTTTAATTGCCACTACAGATGTTGGAGGGCAATTAGACCAAACAGTGGGACAAAACTATTTAATAAATCTTCTAACTTACTTCTAAACTAGTATGTACCAGGACAGGAGAATAATGACAAGTTCCTGCATTTATAATAATAAATCTCTTCTCTTTGCACCAAACCAAATAGATAACAGCTTTGTTTTAAAAGGTAAGTCATAGCCTGCCTGTGATATACTCTGCCAAATTCCTCCACAGAAATCCATTATATATTACTTCTATTTATATAAAGCATGATGTCTACTTTTGAGGCTTAATAAATAGGTATGACCAAGGCAACAATATATTATGATTTCTAGTAAACAGAGAAGCCAGACAGCCTCTTCCATCCTGACAATGCCTGAGAAATCTCTCAGTAAATCTGCAATCAAATAATTAGAAAAGTAGTCTAAGAATCTGAGAAGTTCTGCTAAACTTTTTGACCATTTAGTGGCTGAAGTTAGTAAATTATTCGTGATGCATGGGAGGGTGGGATTGGCAAATTAAAGGGATTATCCTCTATGTTCCCTAAGTATGATTTTCTTACTATCCAGTGCCTGTGACTCATGTCTGACAAGGTGGGAGTGAGACAGAGAACTGTGATTTCACCTGCAATCCCAGAAAAAGCAGTATGTTAAAGCATAACACAGGTATTCCCTATTTTACCATTGTTTATGACCTATTTGTAGCTCAGTTCTTGAAAGCAGCTAGCAATAGAGGATTAATATTAATAAATCATTTAAATTATCAGCAGTTATCAACCCAGTTTGGAAGTAGCTAAAACTGAAAATCTATCCAATCACAAAAGACAGGACAGTGTTGTGGCTGTTCAAAGACAGAAAGCAGCTCTTGAAACCAAATGTGAAACTTTGGTTGCTATTACACTGACCAGAAAAGACAGTGTTTTTGTAGACTGATGTGGAAAGCCAAGGAAATCATGCAGACATGAAATGGAGAAGTTGGAGTTCTACCATGGACCTAGTCCCTGTTGAGAGGAAGTCTGCTACACCTAGGCATGGGCACCAGCAGTGACACTTTCACGGAGTTTCATCCCAACTCCAAACATACAACAGGCCTTGTTTCTCTTCTCTCAACTGCTACTTCTTCTTTGTTTCATTTTCCCATCTCAGTAATTGAAACCTTCACTCTTCTTTGTCTTCCGTTTACCCCAGTGTGGAACTAGATATGCCCAGTCCCTTCCTTCCTTAAAATCTATTTGACCTGGATCTCTGCAGTATATGGATGCATTTCTCTTTCAATTTTTATTCTCACCACTGTTCAAGGTAAATTATGTGCTGACTCAATTTCCTCTTGTATACAAATAACAAAGTAACCTAAGAACAAAACATAGATTACAGGGCTGAGTTGGGTGAGTTTTTGATTTAACAGAAGAACACGAAGATACAAGGTTAGCACACTGAACATCATTAACCAACAAGTTTCAAGGAAAGTTTCAAGGAAAAGGAGACTAAGAAGTATGAAAACATCAGTGGAGAAGTTCAGTTTCTGACCTTCAGCAGTTTTGGTGCCAGTCAACAGCGCCGTCCTCAAGGTGACAAGAGAATTATCTATGCAACATCTTTGCTGGGTTTTGGCCTGACTTGACATCCAAAGAGCTCAGACTGGACTCAAGAAGGTAACAGAGTGCACCAAGCTCTTGATCTCAAAGTATGATTCGTCTCTGTCTTGCGTGCTGCCTGTCACAAAACAGCTACTTGAGGAATGCAATTTCTTCATGTCTCTTCTGATTTTATTACATGGTGATTCAAGGTCTGTGGATGCCTTCAAGCTCTGTGGGTAAGGCAGCAGCCATTTCCCTGCTTCACCCAGAGGGTGTGGCTGTAGTTTCATGATAATTCTAACCCATGGAAACCATCAGTGTCTGACCTCCAGGCTACCTTCCTGTGCATTTCTGCAGATCCAACTGATAATTTTGCCATCTAACCACCATCACTGCAGTGTCAGGCAGCAGCCTGTCCTTATGTGGGATTAGGTGATGCTGAAAGTACAGCTGGTGAGTACCACTACCCAGGTAGCTGCTCTGATGGAGCAATTACACATTTCTTTTACCCCAAGCCCACACATAAATGCAGTGTCCAAAAGGGGCATCTCCCTGCTGTTCTGGATCCTGATCTAGATGAAATGGTAACTGCTCTCTCCAAGATTTCAGGGTTTATCCTGAGAATGTCTCACAGACCGCTGTTTCCACATTCTTGCTCACCCTCACAGACTATCCTGTTTCTCTTTTCGACTTTTTATTTCTTGAGGTTTTGTATTTATTTAGTTCTGATAGCTCTCTTGTTCTTCCCAACACTGTTCTTAATAGGAAGAATCATCCTCTCATCCACCCAGAAGGTGGCTGATGGCCGGAGCAATGCTAGTTCAACCCTGATGCGATATTGGTTTTATGTTATCGCTTGCTCACAAAACCTTATGTGTTGCCTATCATGTTTGAGTGGGGATGACTCCAACTGAAGTCTAGAACTGCAGCTGAAAAATAAACAGGACTAACATTTTTATGTTTAATTTTTGGTCAAGAAATTGCTTTTTAATATCTCTACAAGAGACATGACACAAAGTCTTCCTCTTTTCAGTGAGCTGCCATGTACTAATGATATGTTTTGGGGTCTGTATTCATGCCTTTGGTTCAGGAATAATTTTAAAGGCCCACTGGCTTCTCTATGACTTTTTTTTAACAGCAGGAACTCTTATGTTGCTTTCCATATACGTCTACAGCTTGTTTTATGTATAATATTTAAACAGTGAGAAATCTCTGAATTCTTGACAATCTAATAACATGTTAGAATGAAATCCACTGTTAACTCTGCTAAAAACTTTGTTATTCTGGAACATTTAGCTTAATTATTAAACATAAAGCAAGTTCAGGGGGGAAATGGATGCGTAAGGAAAAAATCCTTTGCGCAGGTGCACACTTTCCTTGATCAGTGGCACTTCTCACTTTTTTAGTAGCAAAACCTGGTACCTTGCAGTAGCTGTATGGCTCAGGGAATCATTGCCCACCTGAGCTTTAAGACTGACCAAATTGTGGTCAGAGGCAGTCCTGACTTGATTTGTTCTACATGTCCCAGCACAATGACGGTCCCTGACCGCTCAGCAACTTTTCTGTGGTTCTCTCTACGTGATGAAAAAGAGCATTAGACATTGCATATATGAGATTGCTATTGCAGTGAAGCAAAAGGAAGCCTTGTTCCTTCCTGTGTGTGGGCTGAGGAAACCTTCAGCCTTTCTTGGTCAAACAGGTCAAAGGCTGTTTTTCTCACTCTGCTTATGTATGCCATACGCTACAGCTGCATGAAATGACACATTTCAGGGTGAAGTCGCAAAAATAAGACTGTAAGGTAAAATTCAAATATTTTATTGCTATAAATAGCAAAAAATCATAATCAATTTCAAAGTGATATAAAATGTTGCCATTAACATTCATTATAATGTCTAGAACAACTAAAACCTGTACATTTTCAAAGCCAATTTGAAATATTTACAATATACGTTGGAAAACAATTTGTTAAACTTTCGTTGTAGCAAAGTTTCTGGGAAGCTTCTTGTGCATGTCTTGGGAATATTAGGGAGGTAAACAATTTTAAATATTTGAATGCTTTAAGGTCATGAATTTTAAAAGGAGGTGAACAGAAAGGTTTATACCGATCTTGGCTTTCTAAAGATGTTTTGCCTGATGCTTCATAAAAAATAAGCTTCTCTGAATATGTTTTGCAGTTGCAGTCTATCACTTTACAGATGGGTGCAAAGAGTTAAGAATTGCCAATAAGAACAAGTTTACTGATTTCAAACTTTGAAGCAACCAGACAGAGAAGACACTGCTTTTTTAAGAGAGAATTTTTCAGCTCTTACTTTGTTCTTTCAAAACTCTTTCTAAGGTAAGAGAAAAAATAAATTTCATTAGCAAAGTGCTGATCTACCCTGTGAGCTATCCCTGTATATTTGTACAGAAATCTGTATCCAAGTCTGCATTTTGAGTTGTCTAAATAAGAATGCAGCTTTATGTGGCTATGTTTGACATGCGCCAAAATAATTATATCTTTCAGAAGATCATACCTAAATTAATTTTTATGTTTTCATCACTTTTCATAGTAGAGTAGCTCAGGTGAAATTCCGTAGCAAAAATACTTGCAGATGAAGCAAGAAGAAGTTGAATTTTTATCTGCAGACCTTTATTTTCAATTTGCTTCATGTATCTAGAAACAAACTATTGCTACCTTATGTGTATTTTGTACTCATCCAGCAAGAGGCTTAAAAGATGGATCAGGTGTCATCACAGAGTATCCACACATGATAGGTATGACATCTTCATATTTCAGTATTTTCCCACCTTCAATTTTAGCTTCACAATATGAGTCCAGATAAAACTTGCACAATTTGCAAACAGTGTCTTCTTTATTACAAATGCCTCAATCTAAAGGCAAATAATTGAAAAAAAATGCTAGAATGCAGTTTAGTAAATCAAAATCTCATTCATAATTATGTAAAATGTAGTTTTAACCCTGAGAGGCATGGGTTATCGCTGTTATATGCAGGATCACAACAGTTATAAGGCTGTAAACTACACAGGATAACAATTTCAGAAGCAATTCAGTTGCGTCTCATTAGGAATCTGTGATATTCCAGTTAACAATAAAGGAAATAACAAAGAAAATGTTTCACTCCTATTTTTCCTTCTCAGTAACCTTCAAAAGAGGAGCTCATGAGGATGCTTAACAACTGCATAACCCAACAGAACCATTCCTCCAATGACACAGTGCTGGACTCCTCAGAGAAGCTCCACGCTCTTCTGATAGTCCTGTACATTGTCAACCTGGCTGGCGGCACCCTCGGGGTCGTCATGATGTCCCAACAGCTGTTCCAAAGGAGATCACAATCTGTGATGACCATTACGATCATCAGCCTCCTGGTGCTGCACAGCTTCATGCTTCTCAGCATCCCCTTCCGCCTCAGCTACTACATTTTGGGGGAGTGGAAATTCGGAAGGTTCGCGTGCAGGCTGGCCAGCGCCATCGTCTACCTGCACATGTATGCCACCTTCGCCTTTTACGTGGCCATCATCATCGCCCGCCTGCTCTGCCTGGAGTTTCGGAAGTGCTGCACCACAGCCTGGGTGGGGGCTGTCTGGCTGCTAGGAGCACTGGTGATCACGCCTGTTCTTCTCTCCTATTACGGCACCTCGAAGACATACCGCTCCTCAGAATGCTTCCAGTTCCACAGGGAGCTGCAGGAGGCTCACATGGTGATCGCAAACTACTGCCTGGTCGGGATTTTGCTGGCAGTGTGTGCTGTTCTCACCGGAATCCAGCTGACTGTGATCTACAGAGTGGCTGTGAAATACTGGCCTGACATTAACTCTCATGTGGAATTCAGGGCTCAAGCAAAGAGTTTCTTCTTCATCTTGGTAACATTAGTCTGCTTTATGCCTCATCATGTATTCAGAGTATATTATATCCAAAACTACAACCTTGATAAAGATCATAAACTACTCTTATACAATGAGGTTTTCTTAGCTTTAGCAACAATGTGCTGCCTGGATATGTTGTGCTTCATAGCAGGAATAGCCCACTGAACTGTGAACTACCAGGAAGTCCAGCTGCAGGGTGACAATACTGGCATTTGAGAAAAATAAAGCTGCTGGGATTTTCCTGAGCTAGGAAGGCTGGTGAGTTTATGGCATGTCTCTATTAGGTCTACAGCATTTTTTGGCTTTTGCAGGCCAGTAAGATTCCTCTTTCATAAGCTATTCTTTTATATCTTTTCTATTGAAGGCAGACCCATTTGAGTCTTACTCAAGTCTTGACCTAGGAGTCATGCCCTGAAGCTTCATTAAGATTTTCCTCAGCTGTCCTTCTCTAGCAATTACAGCACAAGTATCCATTCCTTTCTATTTTTTTCCTCAAAGTATCTCAGTAACCACAACCCATTGTGGCCAATAAGTTGTCTTTTCTGAACATCTATCTTCTCCTGGCAATTGTGATACTGAAGGGAAGAGATGGAAGAAAGAAATTCCTTTACAGGATATTTGTACTATTGATTTTAGATAGCAAGGACATAAACTCTATTCAAATGAGAAGTATTCACAGAATGGGTCAGAGACCACGGTGGGTCATCTGGTCCATCCTCCCTTTCGATAATTTATATAAAGTATATATTAAAATAAATTATGTGAAAACAAATAATTATCACAACTTCACCTTTACTTATGTCATTCCAAATCCACAAGGAGCTCTGATAATTACATATTTAGAGTGAATGAGAGCAGAACAGGATTCCAAACTTCTGCCTTATGTCACTCTCCCATCAGGAATGGCTCAGTAGTTGTTGTCTCTTAGGTCCATTGTAGCCAAAAAGTTGCTGTGCTTCCATAAGTGGATCTGGAATTCAGTTGAGGGGAAGGATCAGATCCTCTTCAGGACTCTATTTGCCTTCCAAAACCTTTGATGTCTGGTCACTTTCAGTTGTCTGTTGATTTATTATCAGATGCCATATTTTTTCCATTTACGCATATAACAAAACAGAACAAGAAAAGACTTACTGAACAGTGCTTAATCAGTTCAGCATATGCTGGTGTATGTGTATACAAAATTGCTCTGAAGTATATCTTTTCTCCGTTAGATAGATTATATTCTTGGGGAATCACATCTGTTTTGGGAATATCTGTTTTATCTTCATGATTTAAAAGTTGTTTTTAATGATTCATTCTTCCTGCTCTGCTCAGTGCAGAAGGTCTCTAACCCTTCTGCTGAAGGCCCCACTGTTGTTTGCTGCATCCCACCAGCTTGAGGCCAGATTTCTCCCACCCCAGACTCCTAGGAGTCAGACAAGGCTACACTTCCTCCTTCACAGCCCTTTAAGTTCCCATAATTTTTAGTCTGACAGTCTTTGCTACAGAAAGTGCTATGATCCCTGGATTCAAATGGATTAAAGCTTGATTTGTGAGGTTTATAAAGTACACTTATAAAGTAATACTACTAATACCTCAGAGTGATGACATTTCTTTGAATGAAAGAACTTACACCTACCCTGTCAATCCTGAATAAATGATTTTTGCCTTGACAGTTTCATAAAAAAAACTCTGTTGAAAACTCTTGATGGTTTCAGGATTCTTTCTGCCCCTTCTCAAAAGTGTGAAGTATCCAGCAGTAAGACTGGAAATCTGAAAATCCTGGTCTGATGGCTTCCTCTAGAGTTACCATGTCCGCTCCTATTCAAACAATAGATTAATCAGTCCATGATTTTCAAAGGCAGCAGGTAGAGTTAGAATTCAGTATTACAGAGATGAAGTGCAAAGGGACAGATTTTAAAGTTGGATCAATCAAAATGTTTAGAAAAATTGACATAGCTGCAGGTGGTGCAACAAGTACACTGTTTTCCCCTTACTGTACTCCTGGGGCTAAATAAAAATATCTGTTCCTTGAAGAAATGTCCTGTGTCACTGCCTATTCTCACTGACCAATGTTTCCAAGGTGACCTGCCTGGTAAAGATCAGTCATCTGACCCTGCTTGTGAGTCTGCTGCTGATCTATCAGTCCACCATAATGGTGGGCAAGTCTGGGGCAGAAAAAGGGACATTACGTGCATGTCCTCAGCCATGTGAACCAATCATGTCTTGATGGCCTTGCTTGTGTATTGCCTGACATTTTTTACCTTGCTGAAATAACCCTGACCCGCTGTGTTGACTTCCTGGTATGATGCTGAAGCTGTGCTGCGCATCCCAGCTGCCTGGTAGCCACTGGCTGCCAGCTGGCACTGGGCCTCCTCTGCTTGCCGTGCCTGGGTGCCATGGGGCAGCATGCAGCATCAGCTCTGGGTGGGATGGAATGAACTTGCACAGCATCAAGGCTTTCTCTCTTTCCCACTCTGCCCCACAGTGGGTAGGCTGTGGGCAGACAAGACAGTGGGAGAGCAGATGTGTAGATCTCACTATGGTCCTCCTAATTCAGAGGATAATGGATTAAACATTGATCTCAGTGTTGTTATATCTAAGCCTCCCATTAAAGTGATAGAGATAAACTCTATTCAATACCCAGTCCCCAGCTGAGAGCTTCAAAAGCACTTTAAAAACTGGTTAAAATAAAAAATGATCAGTCTTCAGAAGGACGGTCTGAGAAATAAATTCTGAAAGGACAATAATATTGAGCTCAGATTGCAGGGTACTATTCCTTACTATGAATTATATAATGACACCCCCTGGATAACAGTTTAAAATGTTGATTTGAACGCCATTTGCAGCACCCAAGTAATTCTGGAGATAATTATAGCCATTAATAATTGCTTTCAAATCAAAAGATCATGTAAAATTGTAAGCCATTTAGTCACCCCATTCATTTTTTATGTTACCCAGTGAAGACTGGGAAAATCCTTATTCTGGAGCAAAGAATATCAAACTGCTAAGTGTATCTTGCATTTTTGTTCTCTGCATGAAGTTCTGCATGAACAGAGCAGGCAAGCAGACTGAAACCATGATCCCATTTGTATCCCTGACTTCCTAAGTTAGTTTGATGGACACCTATAGGTGGCTCTCATCATACAAATGAGTGTACTCACTGCTGTCACAGCTACACTGCTGCTATAGGTGGCCTGTTCCCACCTTATACAAGCGTATCCTTTTCAACAGCGCGGAGGGTGATGCACAGGAGACATATCTGGTTTTAATTCATATCTTCCTTCTGATTTACCTGTTCCTTGTGCCTGCTCACAGCGAAAGGTCATATTGATGGTGTTGTCAGACTGACATGCCCCTGTCTGCAAACAAGCATAAGGAACAGATGCATTAGGAGGAAACAAAGGCACACTCCCACTCCCTCTTTTTTTTCTTCTTCTTCACTCAAGCAAGGACACTCTTAACACTAACAGATACTGTCATAACTATCTTTTTTTTTTTTTCCTGTGTCAACCCTAAACATAAAAACACACTACAGTCCTGCCTTTTATCACATACATTCCAGTTTGGAGCCTTGAGTGCCATCGTGAATCACAGAGCAGCTATCGAGCATACAGAGCAGAACTACATGTGGGTAAAATTATGAAAGAAATTGAAAATTGCTTTATCAATAAGCATGTGGGTGAAAACATTGCAGAAAAGTTACAGGGGGTAGCATTTGTTGCAATGATTGTTGCACAGAGAATAAATACCAGACAAAACTAAACCCAGAGAAATCATCAAAAAAATAACTAAAAATATCAAAGCTACAAAAAACCCGCCAAAAAAAAAAAAAGGCAACCCTACAATTTCTTCATGCCTTCTTTACAACACTATTTTCAGCTGTCAATGAAGAGCCACTTATTAAATCCACGGTAAGTCAAGACCATGTGTTGTCACACAAAGGGTGTCACATCAATTGTACAGAAACATCTTGTTCATCAGCCAACGATTTTCTGATAAGACTGACAATCAGAGGACAAAAGCCATTGCTCAGGAAGAGGATGTTGATCTTGTACATCATGAAAGAGTTGCAGCTTCTGACTCGTGGGACTGAGATGGCATCCCTGACTGCAGGAACTCTCCTGCTTCAAGGAGATGTATACCATCATTTATGGAAAACCATACACGCGCACCAAGGTATACGTAGAAACACATGAACAGACTTGCGCACAGAAGAGAGGAAATCTGGGCTCCCGATGAAATAATTTTCTTTCTGACAGGGAAAGATGTGATGGGGGCTCTCAGTGCCTTAGACCTAGCAAGAGAGTAGTGCTAGCAACAGCTCTCTGCTTTTAAGTCCTGGAAGGCAAGGACAGAGAGACAAATGTGTCATAAGAAAAAAGGTTGTAGGAGGTAGACTAGAAGACATTGACTTGCATGATGATTCTTTCATTCATGATTTCTCACAAATATTTGGAAAGGCTGATCTGTGCTTTCCAAGATACAGTACCACTGCCTAAAACTCCTTTGTAAGTTCTTAATAAAGAACTTGGAAATAAAATTGTATTAATCTATTGAGTAACAAAATTTTAAAAAAACAATATGAAAAGTAGAACTTATCTATTATATCAAAAAATATCATAAAATACATGCTGCTTTATTTCCATACTCTGTTTGGAAGAACTATCAAACCCTGTGATGCATCTTACATTTCCACACCACTACAGTTTACTCAAAGGTAAAAACTGTAAAAAATCCTTCAATCATATTTTTAACTAAATCCACTTCCTCCAGCAATTCTTCCTCTCACTTTCATATCCTCTGTCTGTGGAAACCACTTCAGAAATGCTGCAACATGGAAACCATCAGGTGACAAGTCTTCCTACAGGAAAAAAGCTGGAAGAAAAGGGGAATTTTCACAAGTTCCACATTTTTTTTTTCCATTGGCATTACCATTCCAGCCCCCTTTCCAAAACCTGACCTAAGCTGGTGACTGCCTGTCTACCCTGGGCAGAGCAAATGAAGAAACAAATTCAGAAAGAGGCTTTTCCGCATTGAGGAGCACCAAGGTGACTCATGGACTCATCTCCTGCTCCTGGTGTCTCTCTCGCCATCCCTTGACTCTGCTGTGAAAGCATGAAATGTCAGGGCACAGGCTGGTGGCGCCTGTCCCATAAACGAGGCTGTGCAACATAAGCCACCAGGAACTTCCCTGCTTTAGCTCTACTGATACCTTCTACAGTTACCCTGAAAACATTCCTATCTGTAAGAACACACTTTTCTTTCCCCCTAGCCCACAGAATCTTTCAAAGGAGAAATAAATTTTCAAACAAATGCCACATGAAAATTGCCTTTTTCATCTCAAATTTCCCCCTTCCCTAGACATTTTACCTGCTAACTCCCTGAGATGAGTAACATCAGCAGAAGTTACTGCTGGATTAGTTATAACTTTAGGCTGATGAACAAAATATGTCTGTACAACCTATGATCCATCTTTTGCATTACAACAGATGATCACATCTAATGACTTACTGTGTGTGTGTGGTTTAGCCCCAGCTGGCAACCGAGTACCACACGGCCGCTTACTCACCTTCCTCCCCTTCTCCCCCCATGGGATGGGGAGGTGAATTAGATAAAAGGGAAGACTTGTGGGTTGGGATAAACACAGTTTAATAACTAATATAAAGTAAAATATAATAATGGTACTAATAATACTGAATATTGATTATAAAAATAATAATTGTGATGAAAAGGAGAGAGGGGGAGAGAAATAAAACCCAAGAAAATCAAGCAGTGCACAGCACAATTGCTCACCACCTGCTGATCAGTGCCCAGCCAGTCCCTCAGCAGCAACCAGAGGGCTTCCAGCCAACTCTCTCAAGTTTATGTACATACTGAGTATGGTAGTCTATGCTATGGAATGCCCCTTTGGCCATTTCAGACTAGCTGTCCTGGCCATGCTCCCTCCCAGCTTCTTGTGCACCTGGCAGAGAATGAGACATTTAAAAATCCTTGACTTAGGGTAAGCACTGCTCAGCAACACCCAAAACATCATTGTGTTATCAACATTATTTTCATCCCAAATTCAAAATACAGCACTGCATTAGCTACCAAGGAGGAAATTAACTCTATCCCAGCTGAAAACATAGATTTAGCATGTGGTTCTTCAGAATACCTGCATGAAAAGCCCTTTGTTCTTGAACTATGAGCCTTTAGTTCTAACTCCCTTTAAAGATGAGTGGTTTGGTGTCATATGGCACATTGTTCATCTCTTCATTTTCTGTTTTCCTTTTCTTCTTATCTGTTTGGTGAAAGACTGGTTTCTTGTTTATGGGTGGGAAATCTAACTTACTGGGCACCAGAAAGTTCACTCTAATTTTTCCAGGTTTCTAGACTTGAGATAGTCTGTTACTGATTACCCTAATGCTTGACTTATTTGATTTGTTGCCAGCCAAGTTCTGGCAGGAGGAAGCTGGAGAGTATAAAGTTTGAGAACCATTGCCTTAAACTGAAGTTACAGTGGGATTACAATCACTTTCCAGATTTATACAGCTTTAAAGCTTATTTGGTTAACAAAAACTCTTACTCAACCTGGTGTCTGCCCACAGATGTGTCATCTGCAGTTTAAGAAGGTTCCCACCATGCAACCATCTCAACTCAAAAGCTTTGTTCTAAGATCCATATTGTATACATGGAATGGACACAGCCCTCTGTCTGACACAAAACAATCTTTATGCCAAATCAGGGTCTTTTTGTTGGAATACTTGAACAGCCTTGATGGTGACACCACAGTTTTCATAAATATAAGAATAATTTACAAAATGATCTCACAACAGCAGAATCTGCAGGTGAAGCATTAGAACAAGATTAGAATCACATAAAGGAACTACCAAGTCTGCAAAATTGAGACAACAAAAACAATGAAATCTTAGGTTTTACGGAAGAGAAACAGTTCAATTGTAAAAGTTAGGCCATTAAAAGTCAGGGTAAAACAACATAAGGGAGAATGGGAAAAGAAGAAATAGTGTAATTCATAATTATCTACTTGTTTATTATTTAAAATGACAAAGAAGAGACAGCAAAAGAGAAATAGATAAATAGACAAAAAAAGAAAAGAAGCAGCTTAAAATGTGTCTCTGAAGTGTGCTAACTAAATTTGAGGTATCAAAAATAGACAGCAATTGCTATCCAACAAATAGAGGTGGCTGAAAGATGAAATGTGAGGGACATATTAAAGACATTTTTAGGAGAGCCTTGATAGACCAAAACCATGGATTGCCCTTGCACGAGTGGAATTTCCCTCTGAAATCAGAATCTCTCTATTATTAAGTATAACGATAACGAATTCCATTAGTTCCCTACTAGATTTTTTCTCCTACTAGTGCTCACAGAGCTTGAAAAGGAATTCAATTAAAAAAGAATGCTCTCCTCTCATTATCAGATGGAATAAAATCTTTTTAGTCAGATCTTGCCTGATCAGACAGAATAATAATCTAATAAGAAAGCAATACAGCCTCTACACCTACTTCTGCAGTGGTGAGCTCCTCACGAAATTGCTCCTGGGAAAAAGCTGTCAGCTCACCTTTGTTCCTGCACACCCACACTGCATGAGCCAGCAGGGATCTGATCAAAGCATCCCAGGTTTTCTGCCAGCAGGTAACAGACACTGAACAGTCTCCATGTGCTGATGTTTCCCTGAGCAGTTCCCATCAGATAAGGCTACAGCTGAGGTGGCATGGAGGCACTTCCACCCCAGCAGCATCACTCTGTAATTCATATATGGAGCGCAGTCCCGTGCCCAGGATACCTCTGCCTCTGGGCAATGATGGTGCAGGAACAACTTGAGGAGCCAAGGAGGAGTAAGGAGGTGGTCTGATTCAAGCACCTAATAGGTACTGGTTATGCCGGTCATCAGGCTGTAAAGCCATGATCCTTGGACTTTAGAAATGCTCTTCTGGCTCATAGCTAGGTAAGCTGGAGCTTGGCATGTTTTGGTGAGTTTTCAAGGTAGAAGAGAGTCCCACAGGGCTTCCCACCTATAAAATCTACACACAGTTGCAATCCAGCAAGTTTTGGATCATCACCTCTTCCTGTAAAACCAGAAGAAAATATCCCCCTGCCTTTGTTTTCTGGTGAGCAATATCCCTGCAGTAGGAGCATTTCACAAGGTGCTGCCAGCTGGCCAGGGGAACATAGCTGGGCATGTGTTCCTGGGAGGGAGAGAGGGCAATGGGAATATGGGAGTATGACCAGCTAGCAGAACCAGCAAAACACACTTTCAGAGAATTAAATGAGATGGATTCTAGCCAGTCAGAAAAATATGTGAATGTATGTAAAAAATTATGTTAAGACTTCAAGAAGTTGAAATATACTCTTAATCCATGTAGGAGCCTGAGAAACCTTTTCTACAAAGATTTAGAAGGGGCACTGGCAGAATATCTCAAATAGACCTGTCAAGCACCCAGTCTGGCAACCATTAAACCACCACATTAGCTGCTCTGGGGAATGTTTTCTGAAATCTGTATTAGCTTTCACAGAAAAGAACTCATCAACCTCCAAACTGAAGTGTAAGTGTGCCATACCACAATACCATGAGAGCATCCTGTCACTCTGATTTATTGCTCTTAAAGGGGCTATGCTACTGCATGTCCTCCTGTAAGCAAGTGGACACCATGAAAATGCACAGAAAAATAAATTTCAGGACTCTTAAAAGAATTAACAGTGCAGACTTCTTTACTGGATTAATTTCACTTATCCCCATTCATCAGAGCTGTAGATAACTCCCCCTCTTTCCAAACTCTCCTGGTGTTGTGTAACAGCATTATGAGAGTAATTTGCTTCCAAATGATATGAAGGAAGACTAATGCTATTAGGTATGGATATGTGCAGTACTGCTATCACAGTGTTCTGCCTTGCACAACTCCAGAATGGCACAGTATGAGCCACAGCCTGAGCAGCCTGAGCAGTTCTAGCTCCATGATTGTTCTGTTCCAGCAATGGGAAGAAGGAACAAGGAATGATCCATATCCTATTCTGATGCATCTAGATTTTCCGGTCTAATGCTTAGAGCTCCTCTTCCTGACCCTCAAAATGCCAAGACGCACCAGAAACTCTCTACATATGAAGGTGGTGTGTCTCAGAAATGATACATATATCTATAAAGAAGTAAGAGGAGGGAGATGCCAGTAAATTACTCGCCTGGAGCCTGTATTGAGTCTTGAGAAGCTTTACCCATGGTGCGCTAACACATCAACCACTCCCCACTGAATGTTCAGGAAAGGCAGACATTTTGCAAGACTTTTTCATTGTGTCTAAAACACAGGTGAAAGCTGGGTGTATTGGACCTCATGTCCTCTGCATCAGGAAGTAAGTGATCAGCAGGTCTGCATGGTAAGTATGCTGGTGCCAGCAGAGACTAAACAGCACAAAATATTAACAACACTTATATCACTAAGACATTGATGCAGTTTACTGGCAAGAACAAAATCCCAACTTTCGTCACAAAAAAAAAGAATTATTTCAGAACTTTCTGAGAGTTACAGAGAAATATCTACCATTAAATTCTCAGTGGGAACTGAAATGCCAGAGTTTCACACAGTAACTCTGTCGGTCTTTGACTTTAGCTTCATGTTTTTGTATACAGCTGCCTGCAGCTATGGACCTATTTGTGGCAGTGCAGATTGATTATTTTCTTATTTCAGGGAAAGAAGTGACAGCGGTCAGGATGAATGGAACTGCTGCACATCCCTGGCAGCATTCTTGGACATCCTAATATGGTGTAGATTATGTCACCAGACCACATCAACAATCACCTCCAAAAACACATTCTGTAGGTGAACCTCTTGCTTTGGACTGATATAATCTCCATGTTCCCAGCAAGAAATTATTTGCATCAGCTCCAGGTAACCGTGCATTGAAACAGCAGGCAATGGTGACCACAAGAGATGTCAAAATTTTCGAGGCTAGTTATAATATTGATGCCCTGAGACTAGAAAAGGCAAGAGGTCTTCACAGTTTGTCTAAGGAAAACATGAGCAGTTTGGTAATATAGATGGAAATTAGAAGTTCACGGCTGTATTTTAAAACATTTCATTTCTGTCAATATAAACTCTGCTGGAAGTAATGCAGAAGTGGTGCTAACAGTCTAACCCACTGATGATGATGAAAGCTAGTACAAGATCACACAGCACATTAATTTCATATGTGAAGAAATATCTGATGCTCTGAAGCAAATCTTCAACCAGGTGTGTGTAACATTTCTGGATTTAGCTGTAGTCCAGCATGTAGCTGCCTTTCTTTTAAGTACCTAGTGACACCTGTTTTTTAATTAAAAAGTTAACAAGCAGTGTAGCAATTGGGAACCCAGCCACATAGCTATTTCTTTCTTTTGACTTGACTTCTATTCTATTAAGTAGTTTTTCCTGCAATATCACAAAGAAAAAAAAGTCCTCAGCATTGCCATGCTAAGTGGCACACAAGTTTTTTTCTGCAGAATGTTGTATGTGCATAGGCAATAGCTATGACAACATGGAGAGCACCACACTGAAATTTTATAACAATGCAACTATTAAGTCACTCACATGTTTTCCAATTACAGCTTTGTATGTTTGATACTATAATCATTTATGTTACATCAAATGTGACACCATTAGAAGCCTTTTTGACATAATTAGTTTCAAACTTGTTTAACAGAACTGTGGTACTTGGTGGTATCACGATATTTTTTAGGGGTTTAATGCCATGAAAGACTCAAGTGAGATCACTCATCAGCACTGTCTTCTTCCCTTTCCTCTTCACCATGCTCTGTTGCATCTGCCCACTTGTCAGCTTCACAAGAAAGCATCTTACAAGCTTTCAAATGAGTTTCTTCCTGAGCCATAGCCTAACCACCAAGTAACATTCTCAAACTTGCCTGGATAGTTTCTATGCTTCCAACGTTTTAATTTTCAAGAGGAGCTGTCAGGTTCTTCACTGTTGCAGCAGCCCTCTTATTCAAGGATAAAAATGAGCAAAGGCACAGACTTCTTGTTGAACACAGCATAAAATGGCTCCTGGTTTATTCCTCTTCGTGGCTTAGTCATCTTAACTCCAACTATTCACTGACTGACTACAGCAAGTCCCTACTGTAGGTTTCCCTTGCAGCCTTTGACTGCTGGCTATTTCCTGCTAAACTATGACTGCATATATTAGCTTGCAGACTCTGAATGCAGGCTTCTACCCAGCTAGACTATGTCTGCAGGTTCCAACAACAGGCTCTAACTGCAGACCCAGACTGACCTCACAGCAGTAATTCTCTCTCCCCAGGATCCTGCTTCATGATTCTCTCCTTCATGCTCCTCAAGATTCCTCCTCCATGATGACCCACCCTTTCTCACTCATCCTCATTGGCTATAGCTGCTACTTATCAGGGGTGAGGCTGTGTAAGTTAATTAGCACAGTTGTTACTTATCAGGGGTGAGGTCACCTGTATTCCCTTCTCCTACACTTCACCTTGAGCTGAGCTGGCCTCTGAATAGATTAGGTTTCATTATCCCTGGCAGACCCCACGGAAAACCTCACCCAGAAGGTAAGATCCCTCATACCAGTGGAGCTGCCACAAACCAATTATGTCAAGTTATCTACTGGTCAGAAAGCACACTCTGAAAAAAAGATCACCAGTGCATAACATTTAACAGAGTGTTTTTAAAAAGGATTAGAAAAGGTTAAAAATTTTTTTTTCCATTCAGCTGTAATGAATCACCCTGTGGTTGGTGTTATCTCTCCCTGTTTTACCACTGATTAAACTTCCCATTCGTCACAGTCACTCACTGCTGCTGTGGCCACCCAAAAGATATCTTGAAGAGATGGGTACTTTCAGCAGGCAGTGCAGCCCTCTCAAAAAAAAAAAGGTGTTTCAGATAGATAGGAGAATTAACATCTGAACTTGCCAATCTGTCATTACCACCACTGAGAGAGTCCAGACATTTGTCTTATTCTGTCTAACTTCTGGAGCCCACCCAATCTCCATTCTTGGCTTTAACATCCAAACTGAGAGGCCAGCCCTCTGACACTCCCAGATCAAACACTCAAGCTTTCTGCCCTTCACATTACACAAATTATTGTAAATTGCCTAACAGATCTAATTTTCAGTGTTCTACAATTTGCTATTCATGGCCTTATTGTACTTCTTTATATTCTTTTAGAATTGTTTACAGTAATCTTGATAAATCCCAAGGTCTTTGAAAGGAGCTGTGCAGAATTCATAAATTATTTTATTCACATAACTCTGAAGCTGGTGAAGAGATGGAATTTTGTCTCAATTCCTTAATATTGATCACTAGTCACAACAATCAAGTTGCATAGCAGGTACACTCAGGATATGCTTGAAATCAGTCACTGTATTTTAAAAAAAAAGTAGTCAGCAAAAACAAGGAGACAAGAATCTGAGTTATAATTGAGTTGCTTCATTGAGATGCTTTAAGAATTCATTTTTACCCTCCCAATCTCTCCTTCTGAATGGTAAATTTGTCAGCTAGAAAGCTACCCAGTGAATTCTCATGTCTGCATGAGTCGTTCTGTCCTTTCTCACAGAAAGGTAGTCCTCCATTCATAGCTTTACATTAGTAAGTGCTGTGTTAAGAGTAGTAATCTTCATTTTACATAATCCTCTCCTTTATGTACTCCTGCTCTCAATTGGGAGCAAATGCTAATTTGATCATGCATAAGATACATACATAAATGTCAAGCAGCTCGGCTGTCTTCTTCCTCCACTTCTCAGTATTGTTGCAATGGATGATGTTGAAGTGCATCAGGGCTGACACTTATCCTCTTAAAGCTCTAGAAATGCGCATCAGTGCTACTATAATATTATCATTCTTTGAATTTTTCTCTTCTGGCTGAACAGGCAGTATGATTGATGACAGAAAGCCTGGTTAAGCAGAAAGAAGTTATTAGTTAAAATAAGCATCTGAATGAGTCACGAATAAAGATTTAAAGGCAGGCCAGAGTCTATAGTAAAACATGGACTATAGATCAATTTTTTTAAAAAAGCAAACCCTTCTTTTAGTTACAACTGAACTTTGACTCAAAAGAAAACTTCAGAAGACAAAAATACACATACATTAATCAAAACTATCCAGCTTGAAATCCAGTGAGGCAGCATGGATTCTAGAACCTGAAAGATATAAAAGGATGATAAAAACACCATCCAAACTCAAAAGATAAAGAGCACCAGAAAGTGAGAGAAGCAAAATTTAACATACACACAGACTAGGAAGAAACATTTCTTCCACAAAAACAAAGAGAGTGCCACTCTGTGGTACCTTTTTTAACAACATTTGTGAAGAAGTTTCTTCTATGACAAAAAAAGGAAGGATGAGAAATGTATGGGTTTACATGGTAGTCACACTTCATTATTTTATTTCAGTTTTACAGATATTCTCAGAATCATTGTCTTATCATCAGAAAGATACATATTTGCAGAGAGAGATTCCCTTAGCAAACAGAAAAAATAACAATTTCCTCAAGCCTTACTATTGAGGCACCTAATTTTTGACTCCAGGTGGTTTTTGTTTGGAGGGCAATTTCAAATTTCCCGTAGAAGGGAACTGCATCCACAGGTATTATCAAACTGCCATTGCACCATTACTCGCAACCTGTGTGTTTTTGAGGGGCCCATTTCCACTTGCCAGAGCAGCTGCCTGTCTGCTCACCCTCTCCCAGTCTCTCCCAATGCAGTTGATGCCACTTGCTGGTTTTCTGCTGCCAGTACAGGTCTCCATGATGCACTCAGCTCTGGAGAATAAGCTTGGGACAACGCACTCAGTTAAAGTAGATTTGGACATTAAGATGATGATAAAACTGAATCTCAAAGAAACAACAACAAAAAAATC